>CM051040.1:40095633-40463133 GCA_027627225.1 Congeria kusceri | reverse complement strand
ATGAGAGAAAGTACAGAGCACAAGGACCACAATTCTTTCTTCAATATTTATGGAGTTATTGCCCTTTGTTTTATTTCCTTATTTGAAGCATTAATTTTCTTTTGCTGAGCATAACTCCATTAGTATTGAAGGGATTCAAATGAAACTTTATTTAATGACAGAAGACAATGAGAGGAAGTGCAGAGCATAAGGACCATGACTATATCTTCAATATTTACAGAGTTATTGCCATTTTTTAATTTTCTTGTGCGGAGCATAACTCCATTAGTATTGAAGTGATTCAAACGAAACTTCATATAATGATAGAGGACAATGAGAGAAAGTGCAGAGCACAAGAACCACAACTACTTCTCCAATATTTACGGAGTTATTGCCATTTGTTTTATTTCCTTATGTCAATCATTAATTTTTTTGTGCGGAGCAGAACTCCATTTGTATTGAAGGGATGTAAATGAAACTTCATATAATGCTAGAGGACAATGAGAGGAGGTGCAGAGCACAAGGACCATAACTCTTTCTTTAATATATACAGTTATTGCTCTTTGTTTAATTTTCTTTTGCGGAGCATGACTACATTAGTATTGAAGGGATTCACATGAAACTTCATATAAAGATAGAGGACAATGAGAGGAAGTGCAGAGTACAAGGACCACAACTCTTTCTTTCATATTTACGGAGTAATTGCCCTTTGTTTATTTTTTGTTTATTTTTGTTTACTTTTTGTGCAGAGCATAACTCCATTAGTACAGAGTACAAGGACCATAACTCTTTCTTCAATATTTATGGAGTTACTGCCCTTCAGTGCAGTGCATAACTCCATTAGTATTGAAGTGATTTAAAATAAAACCATATACATGTATATTGATAAACGATGTTGAGAGGAAATGCAGAGTACAAGGACCATAACTCTTTTTGTAGGAAGCGTCATTTTTGCCAACATGTAGCTGACATTGTGTTGCCTTCCAGTTCCTCTAACAAGCATATGCTTCGGGTATATGTCACATCCTGTGACAAGCCTTGTTCACTATTATATTACATCAATCTGCGCTCTGTTCTTTTTTTCCCTTTTTATTATACTATATGAACCTGCGCTCTGTTAAAAGCGGTGTGTTTTTCTTTATTGAACTACATCAACTTGCGCTCTGTTAAAAGCGTTTGTTTCTTTATTATAATACATCAAACTGTTCTCTGTTAAAAGCGTTTTTTTCTTTACTATATACTACGTCAACTTGCGCGCGATTTAATGCGTTTTTCATCATTATACCACATTAGCAAGCGATCTGTTAAAATCATTCATATTATTCTCCTACCTAAACCTGTGGCCTGTTTAAATCATTTATTATACTACATTAACCTGCGCTCTGTTAAAATCGTTTTTGACCATATTTATACTTCAACAACCTTAAGCCAGTAAAATGTAAGTACATAAAACAGTGATAGATGCTTCAGACCTATTTTGCGCTCTGTTAAAAAGCACTTTTCATTATTATACTAAAGCAACCTGTGGGCTGGCAACCGTTGACGTCGTCATTATCATCGACGCCTCTACTAGCGTTACGGAAGCAAACTTTAAGAAGATGCTTGATTTCTGTAAAGACATTGTGCAAACAGCCGACATTGATTCCGGAGACGTCCGAGTGGGTGTTCTCATCTACAGCACCGAGGTAGAAATCCAGTTCCACCTGAACCAGTATTCGACCAATGCTGACGTTGCCAAAGCCATTGACGCTATTCCTTACATTTACGGCAGTACAAACACAGCTGATGCTCTGAAGACCATGCACGAACAGATGTTTGTGGCTGCAAAAGGCGACCGCCCGGACGTTGATAACGTTGCTATAGTTCTTACCGACGGCGTCTCAAATATCAACGCAAGGCGAACGATTCCTGAGGCGGAAAACGCACGTAACAAGGGCATTGAAGTCTACGTTATTGGTAAATTCGTGTTTTTGATCTTTGAATGTTTATTCTAAATTGAATATGGGTATATGCGATGTACCATTTTATAATCTCCACTAAAGATGACTTACAAATGACCATTTGCAAAATCCTACACCCCTCCGCCTTTCTGTTTGTTTTTAGTTGTTTGTCCAAGGATTTGTAGTAAATTAATTGTTTATGCAACCATGTTTTTTTATTTACGACTTAATATAAACCCATAATTGGTCAACTCAATCCTTGATTGACAAGTCGCACCTGGTCAATTATCTTAAGGGTTATCGATACATGTAAACTCACCAACACTGCTCAGTCAGATTAATATTTCAAAGAATATTTGGTTTCATATACTTTCTGATCGTGAGCATTATATTGTGCGTAACATACAGTGTGACTGAAGGAATTAATTCAAAAAAAGAAAACAACATTCATTTAACAGGTATTGCTCTCCCTTTGTTACTTTGCAAACAATTATTTTTTTAATTATTATTAAGGTATTGCTCTACAAGATATTCGCGAAGTTGAGGCCATGGCATCCGTACCGAAAAATAAACACCTTTACAATGTTCAGAGATTTGAGGAGCTCAAGGGTCTAGAAGAGGACATCTTTGGTGGGGAAGAAGGCGCCGAATGTGGTAAGTGCTTGAGAGATTCTGGTGTAATAAAAGGCTTTCAATACTGTTGATCACGTGCAAATTAATCTTTGCAGGAAAATGTGCATAATGTGGTAAGTGCTTGGTGCAATAAAAGGCTTTCAATAAAGTTGATCACATGCAAATTAATCTTTGGAGGAAAAGGCGCGTAATATGGTAGTTGATTCTGGTGAAATAAAAGGTTTTCACAATTGCTTATCATATACACTAAACCAATTAATCTTTGGTGGAAAAAAGGCGAAATGTGTAGGTGCTTAGGAGATTCTGGTGAAATAAAACGCTTTGACAACTGTTGATCAAATGTAAATTAATCTTTGGTGAGGAAGAAGGCGCCGAATATGGTAGGTGATTGGGACAATCTTTAGTGCAATAAAAAGTTTTCACAATTGCTTATGTTACGCAAATTAATCTTTGGTGGAAAAAGGCAAAATGCGGTACATGTAGGTGCTTGTGAAATTCTTTAGTGAAATAAATTTTCCTCAATTGCTGATCATCTGCAAGTTAATCTCGTGTTATATCCAGTCATTGCACTCGAATACCCCATGATTTACTGTTGACCTAGTTTACACAACAAGCACGTGGTAAAGCATGGGAAGTGCTTGTGAAGTCAGTAAATGTGTAAAGATCCATTACAGATAGATGAAGATGAGTAAGGAATGCTAGTGGCAAACAGAAAATGGTTTACGGTATTTAGACATTACTTTGCATTGGACATTCAATTTAAGAACGTTATTGATGTCATAGAGATAAAGGATAACCAACGACTATCGTGTCAATCGCATGGTTGGTACACGGAAAATTGCGTTTGCATCGTTTTGCTTCATTTTTTTGTTTAAAGAAAATCAGTTAATACTATAGATAAAGTAAATTAAATAGTTATTGTTCATGAAATCGTTATAGTTTGTAAATTATATTACGTTTGTGTGAAATTAAATACTTTTTTTTTGTATGAGTATTAACAGAAGTAAAAAACTTTGTCTTAAATTATATCACCGTATACTATAATTTAATCGGATAAGAAGATGTAATGAATTAATCAAATATAAACAGTTAATATATTTCTTATCTTGCCCTGCACCAAAATAACTGTCGCATGCGGTGTATGTATATACTGATATATCACCTATATGTTCACTTGACGTAATGTCTGCTTTCACATTTATAAGGCAAGAAACCCGTTGTTAGTAAGTATTCAGCATGCCGGTTGTTTTCCCACAATGTTTTTATTTATATATACATTACCGCCCCATAACTTAAATACATCAATTGCCAATTAGTTCTAACTCGATATAAATATTTTGTTATTATTGAGCTTTCAAAAAGCAACGATGTCATGTTCTTATACTAGTTATTATTTCGAAAGCCTTCAGGTATGAAGTATTGCTCTGTATGTGTATGCCTGTATAATGCATCGGCAATTTTGTGAAATGTATGTGTTATTGGCCAATGAATGGTGTCCGCAAACTAGGCTTTTTACAAGCACGTGTTTGCTTGAGTGTGACTCTGTATCAACATTAATTTTAATGTTAATTTTATTAGCAGCTTATATTCGAATATGAAGTTTCAAATATTTGTATGGGAACCATACAATTATGTGATTATTTACTTTTAAATAATCGTTTTGCATTCCATTCTTTAAGAGTACGTTATATGTTGCATTCTTATATGTTTAATAAATCTAAACAGTTACTGTCACATCTCTAATTGGATTAAATTAGTGTGTTTGTGTGTGTGTGTGTGTGTGTGTGTGTGTGTGTGTGTGTGTGTGTGTGTGTGTGTGTGTGTGTGTGTGTGTGTGTGTGTGTGTGTGTGTGTGTGTGTGTGTGTGTGTGTGTGTGTGTGTGTGTGTGTGTGTGTGTGTGTGTGTGTGTGTGTGTGTGTGTGTGTGTGTGTGTGTGTGTGTGTGTGTGTGTGTGTGTGTGTGTGTGTGTGTGTGTGTGTGTGTGTGTGTGTGTGTGTGTGTGTGTGTGTGTGTGTGTGTGTGTGTGTGTGTGTGTGTGCGTGCGTGCGTGCGTGCGTGTGTGTGTGAACAAGATTGTGATTTGCAGTATGTGGCGCATTATGTCAAGTTGTATGTTTTATATATTCTGCTTTAATATAATGCTAATACACGTGCTGAGCTTATGATATCCGCTTTGAGTGAAGGCTTTGCTTACTTTGCTATTACTAGGTCCTGATTGTGACCAAACACGCGCGGACATTGTTTTTCTTTTGGACACCTCGTATACAGTAGGGGAGCGCGAATTCGTAAGAATGCTGCTATTCATTAAAGAACTCCTGTCTGATGCTGATGTCGGTAATAAACTAATTCGAGTCGGCGTTGTGACGTTTTCAACGGAGGCAATGATTCATATTAACCTTGGACAACATATATCAAAACCTAGCCTGTTTGATGCGGTTGACGAAATTCAGTATCTTCCTGGTAGCAGAAATATTGCCGACGGTCTGCGGCAGGCCCGGGCGGTGTTTGCCGACGGCAGACTAGAGGTTGGGCATCGCCAAAAGGACGTTCTTATACTTATTACTGCGGGGGAGTCTGACATCAAATATAATGAGACACTGCTTCAAGCTCAGAAGACAAAAGATTCCGGCATTCAGATATTTACCATTGGCATAAATATTGACAATACTGAAGAAATAACACAGATAGCCTCTCCGCCGGCAAATGAAAACAGTTTTTTACTCCTGAGATTTGATCAACTTAATTTATTGACAGAGAATTTGTATTTTGTTCCTTGCAAAGGTAATGGGAATTGTTTATTAATGTAGATATATTATGTAGGCCGTCCAGTATCAATCTTCTATAATTTTGTATTATTCTATTATTTTTTACTCTATATATTTTACTTACATATTCAAATTATTTCAAAACTGCTTGAGGAAGGTATATGAGTTGTATTTCTTTGCTATTGATGTTTGTACAGAAAATATTTCAGCTTTTAAAATATTTAAGCATTTATAAACATAGTCTTACTTGGAAAAACATATCAAACATATTTTGTGCAAATCAGTTATACTATGACTATTTTAAAGTATATTAAAAAGATGCATATATCTAATTTGAAAGCAAGTTACAACAAGGACATTGCACGATTCTTTTATGTGCTATCTTATGACAACACGCATGTAAACTATATTTTCACTAACATTTCCTGCATGGAAGAGTAACTGCATTCTAGAGGTTTTGAACGCACGACCTCACGGCAAGTATTCATCAAGCTCACAATGTATTATATATTACACTCTTGTTTACAATAATATCAACTAAGAACAAACTCATACAAACGCACAATCTATGTCAGTTTTAAATACATCAACAGTCAGCGCAAGTATTTACCTTTGTTAACATGTACCTACATTTTGATATCAAAAGACACAATTTAACGAATATAATTTTGTTTTGTTTTCCTGCTACACCAAAGCCAGGTTTGTTAAAGTTTATAAGAACATATTTCATAAAATGTAACACAAATGATAAGCGTTATTGATCGCATTTACTATACCACAACATAGTTTATGGTGATCTGATATTACCCTTTTAGTATATGTGTAATAAACAGAGGTTGCATTTGGCGTTTGGAAAAGAAATAATGCCATTCATTAGTATTTTAAACTATTTTTCTCCAGAAATAAAACAATTATTTATGTATTTGTGTCGTTCTTCGTAGACTCGATTTCAAGTCTCCAATCATACTTTCAATGGCTGTGCTAAATGGCGGGTATACATGTTCCAAGTTTGTCATAGTTGTAGTTTGTTTTTATTTTATTTTGTTTAAAAAGGATTTGAAAGTTATGTTGTAGAAATCAAACGTTTCTTTCCAGAACCAAAGTGCGGTTTGTCAAAGGTGGACGCTGTCATTATCCTCGATGCCTCAACCAGTGTCACCGAACCAAACTACAAGAAAATGCTACAATTCTGCAAGGCATTGTGACACTTTTTTTTAAATATTGCAGTTACTCAAGGTATTGTGGCAATTTTAAGAAATTATTGCAATTCTGCAGGATATTGTTATAGTTTAAGAAATGTTGCAATTCTGCAAGGTATTGTGACACGTTTAAGACAATGTTGCAGTTATTCAAGGTATTTCGATACTTTCAAGTAATGCTGCAGTTCTGCCAGATATTGTGGCAATTTTAAGAAAATGCTGCAGTTCTGCAAGGTAATCTTGCTTTAAAAAATCAGAACGCTGACATCGTAGAAAGACTGTTGGCGAGAAAAGAAACTAAAACCAACATCAATTACTAGCATGAGAGTATTTTATCATATTATTGGAACATTTATTGAAGTAAGTCACCTGTCTACTATATCATTTCTACAAACCAAATATCAAAACTCATAACTATACACTCTACTTGGTATTTGTCCTAATCGAAGATAGAGATTAAGGCCACTGTCTTTTGCAAATTAAACCTTATCTAGTGCGCGTCTAATTCAATGCTATTTATCTACGGCATTCTCATCATGATGTTTTGTAATTCGTGGGCGGCAACTATTTTTTACTGCAAACTATTTAAAAAGCAAACAGAGTGATATGCATACAAGTCAAAACTACAACGCGTAAAAATAGTCGATGAACCGTATAAGTTCGAATCAATGTTCAGTGTTTTTATCACAAGCGTTATGCTCAGTAAATACCAATTTAATTAAAAATAAGTTAAATTAGTGAAAAACATTCAAAACTCTCGTAGGAAGCACAATGCTTTCCACAATTCTTATGCATACGTCGAAAACAATAGCAATTGTCAGTCGAGTGGTTACGATTGCTCCGCTTTATGTACCAAGTGAATACACTGTTGTTAAACTTACGCAATATGATGTAATACGTACGCAGTTAACCAGTAAACAGCACAAACCGATACGCTGTCATTCCTATGTGAATAGACAAAACATGAATCAACTTGTAGCTGTGGGCTTAATGGATTATTATAATTGTTTATATTGTTTTAAGTCGGATCTATTTCTTGTCATCTATTCATAGAAAGTAGCACTGATAACAGAGCGCCTCACTGCTCAGCGAGCGAAGCGCAGTAATTTATCGATTTACTGACTTGTAGCCTGCAAAGTAAAGAAGTACTTCCCTCAAGACCGATTACTGAATACAACTACTAAATCCTGTTGGCTTCCGCCATCAGTCAAAAAATTATGCCATTATACAAGGTCGTGTGACATTTAAAAAAATGTGCAGGGTAGAGTGGCATTTTAAAACTGATCCAATTCTGCAAGGTAGTGATGCAATTTGAAGAAAATGAGAAAATATTCAGTTATTCGGTGTAATGTGCTAATTAAAAAAATCTTGCAATTCTACAATGTAGTTTTTGCAATTCGAAGATAATTTTGCAGTTATGCAAGGTATTGTTGGGATTTTAAGAATAGTGTGCATTTATGCAAGGTATTACGGCAATTTTAACAAACTGACAAACTGCCGCATTTCTGCTAATTATTGTTGCAATTCTAAAGAAAACGTTGCAGTTATTCAAAGTATTTTAATACTTTTAACAAATTAAGCAAGGTATTCTGAAACCATTAACAATGTTGTAATCAAGCAAGGTCGTTTGTGCAATATTTAAAAAAAGATCTACTTGCGAGGTAATTTTGGCAATTTTAAACAATGCTGCATTCGTCACGTGTGTCAATAATACCGGATACGTTGACTCATTTAATTAATATTGAAATCAAATCTTTATCATGTAGGTATATTGGTATGCTACCAATATCTGTCCCAGCAAATATAGATCTACATCGAAATTAAACGTAGAGCATACAATGTATACATTTTAGAACATCGTCGACAGGGCGGACATAGACAGCGGAAGTGTACGAATCGGCGTGCTTATCTACAGCACTGAAGTGCAAATCCAGTTCCATCTGAACCAATACCGAACCAGTGCAGAAGTTAAAGAAGCTATAGACCGTATTCCGTACATATATGGAAGCACCAACTCTGCGGACGCGCTACAAACGATGCATACAACCATGTTCTCGGCCGCTAACGGTGATAGACCGGATGTGGAAAACATCGCGTTCATGATCACTGACGGTGTATCAAATATAAATGGTAGAAGGACTATACCGGAAGCCGAGAATGCACGAAACAAAGGCATCCGTGTTTATGCTATTGGTATGCAAAATTTCCTTTTCAATCAATTCTAATTGGATAAACTACAGTTGGTTGCTCGCGACAATTTGTAATCAAAATGTAAGCATTAAATCCTCGCACATACCATACGTGGGACGGCTGAAACAGCTATATGCCTATACTCCAATGCCCATCGATGAGCATTTTGTTATTATACAACATCAGTATCGTCTTGCTGGAACTAATATTGCTGTATTAATCATATATCTCAAATCGTTGTGAAACCATTACAACTGGACTCGTTGTGAATCCATTCATCTGAAATCGTTGTTAATCCATGCCATCTAAAATCGTTGTAAACCATGCCATCTGAGATCGTTGCATATCTATGCCATCTGACATCGTTGTATATCCATGTCATCTAAAATCGTTGTAAACTATGCCATTAAAATCGTTGTTTATCCATGCCATCCGCAATCATTGCAGGTATTGGTCTTGATGACACAAGAGAGTTAGAGGGCATGGGTTCGGAACCAAAATCTGAGAACGTGTTCAATGTCAAGCAGTTTGACGAACTCAATGACGTCATTGATCGAATCTTCGGCGGGAATGCCACTGCGTGCGGTAATAACCTTAATATTTTTAAGACAGAGTTTTAAGTTTGATAAAATATGACATACTTTCGAAATTGGATAGCTATCATGCTTACGAAACAACAAACGCCGGTGTAGTTAACTTGTCTAAAAGGACTAGAATCACAAGTGTGCTTTATTACATGAAAATACAATGTCTACACAAATAGAAGATTAGAGAAGTTTACACCCGAGCTTTATGAATTTCGTGAAATTAAATCAATTACATAAATAACCGTATTCATTGTTTTATATTGTGTCGTGAAACCCACTGAGAATATACGGCAAAAGATATATTAAGCCATACGTACCATTGGCTGTCTGATATATAATGCATTATAAACAGCGTTCGTATATGTGTGTTTCTTCATAGCATTATTTTCTATGTACATGCTGTATGCATTCAAAGGAGATCTCGTTTACAGCCCCCGACCTTCCCCCAGTTGCAAACGCCGGAAGTGACATCGAGACACGCTACCCAGTCCCGCTAATTACACTTGACGGGAGAGCTTCCACTGACGACAAAGCCGTTGTCAAGTACATGTGGACACTTCAGGATGGCGAGAGGATCCAGGTTAATCTTAATTTACATTTGCATGAATTGTGAATTATTATGGGCCAAATGTGAGTTTCGGGCGCCCGTTAATCGGTTTAAGCCCCAATAATTTGCATTGACCGCTGACCCAAGTAATATTCATATTTGTGTGTTGTGTTTATTACTATAGTTTTGCATTGTGTTGTGTCGTGTTGGCAATTGGTCACTTCCCTAAATGCAGGGACATTATGCTGTTGATAAGAGTTCTCGACTGCTGATGCAGCAGCTGGATGTATACGTCGTTTATATTTATTCAGACTTGGTCAACTCTGACTGTTACCCTCTTCAATCAACCCGTCGGCGTCTACTACTTCACGCTGTATGTAGAAGATGAGAAAGGACAGACGGACGATGATACGGTTAAGGTCACAGTACTGGGTATGTGGAATATGGTGCTGGATTAGCCTTTTTTGCATTTGGCTTTCCATTAATTGGTGCCTATTTCGGTACACGTTGAAGTTTCTTTTATTTTGCTTAACGTATATTTAGTTCGAGTGTTGACGAATGTCATCGTATTTTAACGATGGTCATCTACAAATTGTATTAAGTGATTCCGAGATAGTTAACGTTAATGGTTTGTCATATAAACTGGCCTTTAGTGCAATAGATATATCATGTGTGGTATTCGGGTTATCTACTCTAGAAATGTATTCTCTGCATCGAGATATACTTAAATCACAAAACCATTTTTAGAATCACTGCTTAAACGGCTTTGGGCAACTGCATACAGGCCTGTTGATTGCAATCGAAGTTAAATGCTTATATATGTGGACTGTGTCAGAAAGTGTTGACCATTATTAAACAACAACATCTACAGTTTTGTGTGTAGCAACATAAGCTTTTATTGTCATAGATACATTACCTTTTTCTCACTTAATTAGCCAAGTGATATCTTTGATACGTGCGATCTAAAATGTGTACGCTTATGCCAACTTTTTCAATATGACTAGCGGAATTATATTATATTGAGATTTGTTTTTAAGTTACAATGCAGCTTGTTCAACTGAAATTTCTTCATATTTATTTATATTTGTAAGGATACAGTCAGACACTTATATTATATTTTTATTATATTTATATATTGAGTTAGATCTATAAGTAAATTGATTATTTAGATGTTGGTAATTGTTTTCAAACATTTTATCTTCTGACACTGTCCAATATCATTCAGATGCTCTCCTTTTGTATTTATAATTCATGATCGGCTTCAATATCAATCAACATCGTTTGTAGGACATGTTCATGTTCTTGTAAACACGTTATGTCCGCATCTATTCTATGTGCACAAATGTCTATATTTACCTTTTGTTGTAAATTGTTTACCCTTTGCATAATATAGGTAGTTTCACTGCCCTCGGATTTCAGCTTCGTGTTGTCCCTTGCCTAACCATATTCGTTGCAATATACATGTATGTGATAACATTAGTTATTACCTTTATTTACAATATAATATGAACGCATTTACGATACCATTCAGGCTGACGCATTGAAAATTCATTTAACAGCGCAGATAGTATATCATAAATTTGCTAACAGAACAAGACCATCCGCCCGTCGCCAACGCCGGACCTGATAAGACTATTCAACTTCCGGTGGACGCCGTCCTTCTTGACGGCCGGAACTCATCGGACGACAAGCAAATCATCCAGTACCTTTGGCGTCAGACAGGGGGCGCCACTGATGGTATCTTCCTCGAAGGAGAGGGTTCTCCTCGACTTATGGTCGAGAACCTCCAAGAGGGAGAATACTCCTTTACACTTACGGTCTTTGACGTCCTTGGTCAGACAGATGACGACAGCGTTAATATTTATGTCAAAGGTGCTTATTGTTTATCTGTGTACATCAACCTTCTTTCATTCTTGCATTCATATATCATATTATATTTGTAATTCATATTCCATTATATATGTTTCATTATCTTCCTTGCACTTTTCCATTGCACATGTATGATACATTTCATCTATTTAATACTTGTTTAAGTAGTTTAATTTCATGTACTGAATAAAATATACTAATTCATCGCAACCAGTTTTCAGACTAATTAACAGGTCCACAATTTAAGGACAATAATGAAATGTATCATAGTTTTACGTATGTAAAGCCTCTTGCTTATTGTGACAGGCCTGCTTTAGATATCAGGTTGTGTTAGTAATTGCTTTACATGTAGCATTAGATAAGCCACCAGTCGCAAATGCGGGTGATGACATGCAAGTTAAGTTGCCAGACGATGACGTCACCTTGGATGGCACGCGGTCCTCTGATGACGTCGCAGTGGTCGGTTACTCTTGGCGACTCGTTAAAGGCCAGTCCGTCGGACTGAAGTTAAATGGGCAAGATTCCTCTGTAGTGCGAGTAGGAAATCTTAAGAGTGGACGATACACCTTCGAACTGACAGTGTTTGATGGGTTAAAGCAAAGTGATACTGACACAGTCGACGTATTCGTCCAAGGTTCTCGATTTCATCCGCTTGCTTGTGTTTAATACGGGGATGATAAAAAATAATGTAGATTTTTTCATATTTTTAAACATATAATGATTTCATAAAAAATATGTACATTAAAATAAACTGGAATATATATTGCATCAATTTACAAAATTTTAGCGATTTTACTCTTCTCTGTAAAAAAATGGCAGGCATTTAAAATTAGTCACTATAGGCAACCCGGAGCACGTCAATTGGAATTCAATGACGTCGTTAACGTCATTTACTTCAGAGAAGATTTGGTGCAAAAGAAATGTTCTTGTTTCAATATTATTATTTCACTATTATTCAATATTTTCAGATATTTTAATTACACTATCTTATCAATGATTCTTGTGTTAAAATCTCCGTAAAGAGGCCTTTCTCATCATGGTCTTGAGGCAATATGATAACCAGTCTCGCATATACTTGTTCAGGGCGCTTTATGGCGTTTTGAATACCAAGACATACAATACATTTTAAAACATTCTGCATTTTTAGTATATCTGATTACATTACACATTTAGCATATAAACGTGTATACTGTTAACATATGCATACATCATTTTACTGAATCAAGAAAGGAAATACCTGTTAGAAATATTTAAAATAAAATAATATTTACGTCTTATTTTAAATATGCATGTACACTGACAATTAAAATAACGATGTAATTTGTCATTGACATGTTTTCCTTATTGCTTACTAATCAACATGCATTAATCATTGAGAAATAAACCAAGCGAGACATTTCGCTTAGCTACCTGACCATTGACTGTCCGTGCTGATCAAGCTAATTTAAGCTGATTGACGTCGTCATCGTCGCGTCTTTTTTTCCGCATCCATTCATGTCTCTAAATGCCATCTAAAAATTATATTGCACTATGTAAAAACACGTGCCCTACTCAAAAACTGTATTCTATGCGGCTTCTTGATAAAAACAAATGTCTGCATAGATGATTTACAAATATCTTTACTCGATTTCATTTCCACCCGAATTTAGAGTTGATCTCAAAATTACATTTTTTATTAATTGACGTTGTGCATCACCTTCATATCAATATTGTTTTTATTAATTGGCAATCTTAAAATAAAGCCAATTTTTGGTATGATGTCAATGTATGTTTGTCTTACATTATACCAAACTTGTTTGAAGTAAGTATACTTATTTCGTACAGAATTTACGATCTATTTACTTGTTGTAATGCAAATAAATGGCGTGCTCCGCTTAACGGTTACCATGGTTATATTATCAAATAGATTAGGCGCATAACAAATTAATTTCACAATATTACTTATTAAACATGTTCCATTTGAATTCCGATTCATTTTATATAGGTTTTATTCAATTACTTTTGTTTAGTTGTAAACAATATAAAAAGTCAACGTTATTTTTTAACATCCCTCGTAATCGTTTAAAGACCCATTGTGCAATATATACATTATTGTTTGTTTACAAATATATAAATGTTTTAAGCTAATGTCCTTATGCAATAATTGTATTCCAGAAATACATCACTTAATCGTCTAGGGTGGGACGTTCTACATTTTGACCTGTTATCTATATATAGTGCCCTTGTCGATATCGAAGGCGTTTTACTTTCATTTTCTAATAAAGTAAATAATTTTAAATTGGTGTATTTAACTGTTGTCTTGTTAAAAAAGGCGATTCCGTAATTTTAAAAATATTTTCTTTAAATTTAGTACATTTTATATTGACACAATTGGCCTTTAAGATATGAAGACTCATACTATTTACATTCCCATCAAACAAAAACTGTATTGTTTCCATTATACCACACACAAATGTTCACCTTCTAGTGTTAGAGTAGATGTAGCTTATGGAATGGACTAAATAGAATAAAATCAATTCAGACCTTATAAATGCCAATGTTGTATATAATCAGTATGGCCTTTTTGTGCATATAATCGTACAGAAAATATACGTGGCTTTGTATACCTAATCATTTCGTGATGTAGATTTACATATAATCACAAACAATATTTAGTAGTCATTTTAATGATATGATACCTTCCACAGCGCAAGATTTTCCACCAAAGGCTAACGCTGGTGATGACGTCACAATTCAGCTGCCAAGAAATTATGTTGAACTTGACAGCAGTATGTCAAGCGACGACATCAGGATCGTCGATTATTATTGGGCATTAACGTCCGGAAATCCTGGCTCTGTTATAATGGAGGGCAATAGAAAAGCAAACATGAATGTTCGCAACCTTGCGGAAGGCGTGTATACCTTTACACTGACTGTCGCCGACGAGCTTGGGCAATCAGATGGCGATTCTGTGGATATTGTTGTCAAAGGTTTTACGTTTTAAAGTATAGATGTGCCACTAACACGCTTACACTAATACATTTGTTGTATTTTTTACCAGGTATATACGTGAGCCATGTATTGAATGTTCATGAAACGTTATAAACCCGTTTTCACCACTCCATCTCTGGATGCAATTGTCTAGTTTTATTAGAACAGCAATGAATTGCATACATAATTATATAATGGTGTCGGGTGTTGTAAATACTAATATTCACTTTTCCTGGCTCTTAAATGCTTTCACTGAATACTTGTTACGGCATATATTTCCTATTAACTACCATTTTATCGTTAGACTACAAAACTGAGCTATTATTCGTCATTCACGAAGCAGCACAAGTCTTTCCACCCAAGGCCGACGCAGGTCAGGACGTCACAATCCAGCATCCGGACAACGTGGTAACGTTGGATGGATCGCGTTCATCTGATGACGTCAAGATAGTGAGTTATTCCTGGACACTTCTAGACGGCGATTCTAACGGACTTGGGTTGGAGGGTGAAAACTCCGAGAGACTGACGGTGAAAAACTTACATCCAGGGAACTATACGTTTACTCTGGCAGTTTACGATCAACTTGGCCAAGTCAGCGATGATACGGTTGTAGTGAACGTAAAAGGTATTCGTATTACAAACAAACTCCAGTTACATTGTATGATCATGCGGTAATTAGGATGCTGCAAAACTGCATTATCATTGAGCTTTTGCAGCTTTCTGCATAGTTGCAAACCATTTCGGCTGTTGTATGTTATCGTTATTGGTGCATCGTTCATCAAACGTACATTTTCTATCATTCTTCATTCGATCTCAATTACAATATTCGCTTGATTATTAAGTTTACGATACTCACAACTTGTTTTATTAAACCTATGCATCATTTGATATAGAGCTGTTTCAAACCCTTGTCGGGAGTTGCATCATTCTATATAATTCTTTGTCATAAACTGGCATAAGTATGTGCACTCAGTACTGGTAAACCAGCCTACCCAGGAAAAGTGTGAGTAGGTTAACTGACCGCCGTTATATGACTGAAATACTGTTAAATACGGCGAAAAATCCAAACAAACAAATCATAAACGCTGAATTAATTTGCGTACACATTTATTGATGAAAATTATAGTATAATTTCATTCTTCATAAATATCATTTGCTGCTGATGTAGTCCTTTACCTCCCTATTGACTGCACGAAGTCGCTGAACTTTCTTCTGTATTCTTTTATTTATGTAGTAACCTTTAGTCTATAGACGTTAATGTAGCATGGCTTCGTATAAATGTATATATAAACACAGAAACCGGTTTACCCACTTAGCCCTAAACTTGCCCCCAACTGCTCACGCCGGCGATGATATAACCATACAGCTGCCTATTAACATGGTAAGATTGGACGGTACCAAATCTTCGGACGATGTGAATATCGTCCTCTACTACTGGACCCTTCAGGATGGAGATTCTTGTTGAACACATTTGTCATATAGCCATAAAGCTCCGTCCTGCTTACTCTTTTAGAACGTTAAGTGCAACTTCATTCTTGCTGAGCACTTCGTTTCTGCCATGTAGCCCGGGACCTTCCTCCTGTTGCGTACGCTGAGAATGACATGACAATACAGCTTCCGGTTGACACGGTAGCGCTTTACGGCTCAAGGTCATCCGACGATGTACAAATAGTCCGCTATTCCTGGTCACTTCTCGAGGGCGATTCTAGCGGTCTTGAATTAGAAGGAGAAGACTCCGATTCACTGACTGTGAGGAATCTGAAAGAAGGCAGATACACATTCAGCTTGAAAGTGTATGATAAACTGGGCCAAGTTGGGGAGGATACGGTTGTTATTGACGTGCAACGTATTGGTGTATCCGCAATGAAATTTGATATTTCCCGAGCATAGTTTTATGACAACTTATGTGAACTACTTTATTTTTTCTTTTCTCTTAAATATACTAATCAAAACTCCTAACGCATCACATATCCAAAGCTCCTTATAATACATAACACAGATAGTAACATAAAGTTACAGGTAATCAAACGACGATACAATGATATGCAAACATTTTCCAATAGTAAAATTGCGCCGAACAGTGTACACAATGAGGTATGACTCAATAACTCGCACAAGGGAGAAAATAAAAAAAATCACACAGGTCATTAACGGTTATGCCCCCTTGCATTCGGTACCCCAGTGCATCTCCAATACAAAGAAATAACAAAAGTGGACACCATGTCCAAAGGATTGGTAATACCTTTCGTTTTTTCCTCGCGTTTTCCTATGTATTTCTTATGTGATGCGTTAGGAGTTGTGATTAGTATATGTTTTGTTCCTAGTACATATTCATATATTACGTATTTCATATAAGAACGTCATGTGCAAAGATAGCATAGAGCTTGTAGTTGTTGAATATATATATGCTTGCTGTAAAAAGCTTTTAATGTTTTACCTGGATGCATGTAGCATTTCTGAACTTCTGTCATCATCGTATTTTTGTTTGCACCTATCTATAATATTGTAATGTAGCGCGTGACATGCCGCCTACTGCAAACGCTGGAAATGACATCACTATTCAGCTACCAGACGACAAGGTAACCATGGAGGGTACAGGGTCATCAGATGACTTGAACATTGTCCGCTATTCATGGACGATTGAAGATGGCGATTCTGCAGGTCTTGAATTCAACGGACAGGATTCCAGTAGGCTAACTGTGAAAAGTTTAAAGCAAGGCAAATACACGTTTACGTTGACAGTTTATGACGACGCAGGGCAAGTCGACAAAGATGACGTGGTCGTAAACGTGAAAGGTATTCAACTACCATTGTTGAAAACTGGAGAAATACTCATTGACGTGCAATGAAAATGCAGTGTGCTTTCTGTATTACCCAAGATGTAAAACTTATCCCTGTTTCCCTTAAAGTGCCCGTATTTCCATTAATATTAAAGTTATGTAGTAATGCTTTAGTATTAATATTCACGTTCATTATATCTGCACTCGCTTTCATTAGACTGCTGATGATTAATCCTGATTTTTTTACACGCGTTTCTATCTAGAGCTTCGAATGTTTATGTAGTATGCATCATACATAATTTTCATATCTATACCAATATGCCACTGTTCCGCATTTGGTGGTTGCATATTGCTTCATGTCTTCTACTTTCGATATCTAGCGCAAGATTATCCTCCAAGAGCAAATGCGGGTGACGACGTCTATGTCAAGTTGCCCGTTGATACAGCTACTGTAGATGGATCTCTTTCAACGGACGATATCAAAATTGTTCGCTACGTCTGGGTGTTAGCGGACGGAGATTCTGACGGTCTTTTGTTGGCCGGTGACGACACCTCACAGCTCAATGTGAGGAATTTGAAGGAAGGAAACTATACCTTTGCCCTAACTGTGTACGATCAGCTCGGGCAGGTCGATGCTGACACAGTTATGGTGATGGTGTCAGGTAACACATGTCCAGATATTTTAATTAATTCATGTATTTGCTTTCTATAGGTTCTCCAGAAGTCGATCGTCCAGATTGGTTATTTGTCGATACAATATTAATATAGTAACACCTGCCATGCAAATCCTTTGCACAGTGAGCAAGTGTTGTTGTTACCAAGAAGATTAGACCGCTTTTGATTAGCATTGCAATGTTTTCTGCTACCTCTTTTTAAATGCCACACGCGGATCACAGATAGAAACAAAATCACTGTAAACACTTTTCATTTTGACATTTGCATTTTTGTATACGCTTACCTGCTTTCTCCTAGTGCGTTACCAGTAATGTTTCTTTCTTGTGTTTATTTGCACACTTAATCATCAATAACACGTTTTGTATACTGTTATGTTTTACCTTTTAAGGAAGTTCACTTAAT
Source organism: Congeria kusceri (assembly GCA_027627225.1). Lineage (NCBI taxonomy): Eukaryota > Metazoa > Mollusca > Bivalvia > Myida > Dreissenidae > Congeria > Congeria kusceri. The sequence continues at coordinate 40,444,596 of CM051040.1, read as the reverse complement.
ATCTTTTTCTCTGTTTTGTCGGCATACGTGTGCATTTACCATGCATAAAATGTTTCATGTTGATTATTAATAGCATCACTCAATCGTTGTGCAATATATAGTCACTTAGCATGAAGGTGATGGTTAATACCATTATTATTTTAATATTATACAACTATAGTGGCTTAAAATATATATAAATTTACAGTATAATCTAGAATATATTTGTCCGTACAGAAGCAGTTATACATGCATATTAACAAATAAATATAGCGAAATAAATATTATCGGGGTATATAATATAATAAACAGATATTCACCCACATGTATTGCAGGAATGCTTACCTTATCGGAATATTTTTCGAAAAAAAAACATGATTAACCAACAAAGAGCCAAGTACAATTTTAAAGTAAATTAATATATAGTAATGAAATACAGTTGTATTTGTTGCATCATATCATATGTTAATATTAACTTACATGTATTACATATATATGGAGCTGTGGATTTCGAAATGTTAAAGGGTGTAATACAGGGTATTTTATTAAAAGTGTTTGCTTTATTATGATAATGTTAAACGAATATATATATTTGTAATAATAATAATAATAATAATAATGTTTGTTCAGTTGAAAATGTCTTCGACAATTGTTAATATAACGATTTAGTTTCTTTAACGTGTGTTAATTAAAGGAATATTTGCTTAACGGTGATACACATTTAGTTGATAATGAAGGTTTCTGTGTTGGTAACGGTAAAGGTTATTTGGTTATTGTAAAACAATGTTTCAAAAAATTGCATGAAATTTTATAAATATGTCCACGTTGTTAAATAGTGTATTATTATTTCTTTTAAAGTATACTTAATTACATACGATGACCCCAAATGATTGTTTTTGTATGCATTGGGCTTTGTAAAAACACGTTTTAAATGGACACTTAAGTTCTAATACTTTACAAATGCCCACAGTTTAAATGAATTTCATCATTCCTATTACATACTATGACTTTATTGTCATTACTTTAAAGAACACTTTACAGCAAACGATGACCCGAATTATATATTTTAAAAATACAACAGCAAGGGACAAGCCGCCAGTTGCCAACGCCGGAACGGACATTTCCATTCAGCTTCCGGTAAATACCGTAACGTTAAACGGCAGCGCATCGACGGATGACGTTGGCATTGTCCAATATCTATGGAGCGGAGACCGAAGGGCAAGGATCTCTGACCTCTACTCTGTCAGGCCGTTGGTGGAAGGGCTGGACGAAGGGGTATACCGATTCAATCTCACTGTCTTCGACATGCTGAGGCAGGCAGATGAAGATTACGTGGATGTGACTGTTAGAGGTTCGGATTGTTCTGTCTTCCAGAATGTTGTAGTTAAAGTGTTTCGTCATCGCAGCCTAAGAAAAACGTTATTAAGCACACAGTGTTCTTTCACAATTTTGGAATTTGATGCATTCTTTCAGCGTTGCGCAGATAGTAATTGTGTTCGATCATAGCAACTAATCAACATCAAAAAATAGTTTGTACACGTTCGCGCGATGTTCTTGTAAGACGTTGGAATTGTTTTCATTTAATCATACGAGGTATGTATACATTCACAGATATTTTGCGTTATTACTGGTATAGCATTGGGTATTATAGTACGTTCACATACTGGTGTGCAAATAGCGTATGTCTTTTTAGACCGCATTAATCGCAAATGGATTTTATATTATGTGTTCGATCATAGCAAAATAGGCAACATAAGCAGAAAAAAAACATTTTTGCAAACTATCTCAATATCTTGCAAGACGTTGTAAATGCTGGACGTTGGAAACGCAACATATATTACAGACGTAATCAGAGTATTTGTGTATGCACTCGTTGATAGTTTGCGCAATAATATAATGTGGATATGTACATTTATGGAAAACGTTCAGACAATAGTGTAAGCATTATATGTCATCCTCATTATATGTTCCGACAATAGTGTAAGCATTATATGTCATCCTCTTTTGTTCAGACAATAGTGTAGGCATTATATGTCATCCTCTTTTGTTCAGACAATAGTGTAAGCATTATATGTCATCCTCTTTTGTTCAGACAATAGTGTAAGCATTATATGTCATCCTCTTTTGTTCAGACAATAGTGTAAGCATTATATGTCATCCTCTTTTATACTAAATTACCATTATCAGTTATAACAGGACATCATGACAAAATGTCATTTTGCTTATTCAGCTGCTGATAAGCCACCAAAGGCTGTTGCTGGCGATGACGTCGTTATCACGTTGCCACAAAACTATCTAACTCTTGACGGGCGTAGAAGCTCTGATGACGTTGGCATCGTTCGCTATCGTTGGCGCATGCGCGACGGAAATGAAAATGCGGTGACCATGGATGGTGACAGGACGGCTCTTTTACAGTTGACTAACATGCAGCCGGGCGCCTATACGTTTGGTTTGACAGTTGTTGACGCAAAAGAACAAAAAGACGTTGACTACGTTACCGTTGTTGTGCAACCCGGTGAGTGACAATTTTTAACTGATTATAATATGAGGTTTATGTGTCATTATAGTTCATTTTGAGTTAATGTATTTCGAAAAGCTACATCTAAGTGCGCGAAAAACGACAAATATTTTAATGTTCAACAATTATTACAGGCAGGATATTAGTAACATGTGTTGGTGTAGATTGCATTGATACAGACATAATATACAATTATTGACTAGGGAGCCAGTGAATATGATCTGGAATTCACTGGTAGAATGTGATTTTCTACCAGTGAATATCAGATCATATTCACTGGCTCCCTAGTCAACAATTGTTTTATTATATGACGGTTTTAATTCAAGAAAACCGTTATTTTGTTAGTAAATATTGATCAACGTTGTTGTTTTTTTCAGTTCTGATTAAAGAAAGAAGTTCATGTATTTATTCCAATATATCACATTACCCGAAAACTATACATAATAATGAAGTATGCTTATCTTTATGGTCAAGTACTTAAGCCATAAATGTAACACATTACAGTGAAATCGTCTGTGTTAGTGTTGACAAATGTAGTCACTGAACAGGAAATGAACATTGGTTCCGGTATCTTTGTGGGTATCTAATATATTTTTAACTGTGTGCTGGGAACCAAGATTGAACTTACTCATTTTCAGAAAATGCTATTTAAGGTCATTGAATATGAGCTGAATTCTATTTTTAGTAGTTATGGCATAAGCAATATTTAATTTGGGAAGTCTTAATTTGTTATATGTCATTGATTTTTCAAAACCGTCTCCTAAATATTATTACGAATATCCATAGTTATGTCCCGTAATGTTAGTAATAAAATATGTGATTTATGTTCTATTTTCAGCACCAACTACACCTGCTCCAGGTGAGTAAAGATTGTTTTACATTTGTACACATTCATAATGATCCTAAACAACATCTCAATTTATAATTAAGTGGACAAAGTTCCACGCGACAAACGTACAGGAATACAGCTCTTTCAGTATACCCTGAACTACATGTATAATGAAACTATTGAGACTATTGTTTTAATAATATACTGAAGGTTTTACTAAGGAACTTTATGTGAATTTGAAATTCCTTGATAAAATGTACTTTTGTCACATTTTATTATAAAACTAAACATTATACATGTAGTGGTATATTAAACGTGTCTTTGCTATACGGCTAGTTATGAAATATTCTGTATCACTCTATTGATTAAAATGATAACATTCTCTGTATTGTGAACTCGCAGCAGCGTGTGGCCTGGCTGCCACTGACTTGGTGTTCGTTGTGGACGCATCTACCAGCGTGACGGAGGCCAACTTCCAGAAGCAGAAGTTCTTCATGAAGTCAATGGTTGAATACGCCGATATTGATTCCGGTAAGCCTGGGTTGTGTTGCGTTGTAGATATTATACTGTGATGTATTGGCAATTGGTCCCTTGCCTCAAATAAAGAGCCAGAGGATGTAAATAAGGATTTCTGTCATCCTGATGTTTATCTTCTGTTGATATTTCTGGGGTTTTATTTATCTTATATTGTATTATATTATATATTTTTACCTTCTATATGTAATAGCATTACTGCCATATTTTTAGGTGTTTTTTTTATTCTAATAATGCTTGATACAGTTTTGTTAGAGCGATGACAATGTTTTATCAACTCTAATACGAAACCACTTAAGAAATTTTATGCAATGATACCATTACACTAAAATGGTAACATTGAAGTAATATATGACTGTTATTGATACACATGCGGTGAAAAAACATGTCTAATGGAATGAAAATAAAACATTTTTATTAAAATTTTAGGCAGTGTGAGAGTCGGTGCGTTGATATACAGTACCGAGGTGGAGGTGCAGTTCTACCTGAACCAGTATACCACCAAGCAGGCCGTCCTGGACGCCGTCGACAAGATCCCCTACATCTACGGTAGTACCAACACAGCCGACGGACTGAAGGTCATGAGGGACGAGCTGTTCAGTTTCAGGTACTTGGATATGCAATGCTTTCTCCTGCATTATTAATATTAAGATCATACATGTTTTGTAGACCAACACCGCTGAAAATCATGTGAGACGAATTGTTTATTATGGCTTCCATCGAAGATGGCGGGGTATATTGGTTTGCTAATGAGACCACTTTCGTCGCCGCTCTCTTAGTCCAACAGTTTTCATCCGATCCTCACCAAACTTAATGAAAATGTTTGTGGCCATAATATCTCGGCGAAGTTACGGCCCTTGAATTATATTAAATTTACATTTATAGCCGTTTCCGCACTCTAAGTCAAAGACTTTTTATCCAATCTTCACCAAACTTGCTGAAAATGTTTGTTGCCATAATATAACGGCCAGGATCAGCCGAATCTTCCCAGACATTGTTGAGTTATGGCCCTTGAATGATCTAAAATTGGCAATTGCAGACGTTTCCGTTCTCTAAGTTCAACAGTTTTCGTCCAATCTTGAGAAAAATGTTTGTAGCCATAATATGTTGAACAAGTACGGTAATCAGCCACATCGCCTCAGGAACTGCAGAGTTATGGCCCTTGACATATATCTAACAGTTTTCATCTAATCCTCACTAAACTTGATATTTTAAAGATCGTTTTGAATCTAGAGGGGACATAACTGTTTTACAATAGCTCTTGTTTTCAGCAACATTACTGCCGTAACCGTTCAAATATTTGTTCTTGTTGGTTTCTATTTATTTTATTTGTACCAGAGTACATCATAGAATACAGGTAAGTTCGACTTTGGTTACAAACTACTAAATTTGTACAGAGTTATGGCCCCTTTTCGACTTAAATTCCCTAAAAACATGGTTTCCGGACGATAACTCAGAAACGGCTTGACATATTCATATAATTTTTGATACACATGTGTAGCATTATAAAACACAGTTCAAGTTCTACTTTGGTTACAAACCATTAAATTTTGACAAAGTAATGGCCCCTTTTTGACTTAAATTCCCCTAAAAACATGGTTTCCTGACAATAACTCATGAAATACTCCTCATATTTAAATTATTGTTGGTACTTAGGTGTAACATCATAAAATACAGGTCAAGTTTGACTTTGGTTACAAACCACTTAATGTTGACAGAGTTATGGCTCCTATTGATTTTTTTTTTTCCAAATACACTGTTAAACATTCGCAAATTAAAGCATTCTCTTTGTGTCCATTTTTTTCGAATGGATGCCATAGTTTTGGGACAAGGCCATATTGTGGGGGTATAGCCGTCACTCCAGTGACAATTATAGTTTCTATTTGTTTCCATAGTATATTTTGTAATATGGTCATGGTGTTTGGTTAACATTTTACGTTTAAAACCACTGTAAAACAACATCGTGTGTTTGCTACATTCGTAACTCAAATGACACAATACACTGGAAACAAATCTGTATGCGAATACAGAACAGCTGTTTAGGTCGTAGTCATTTGATTGAAAGTGCTGCAACAACGTTCCAGTGAACATTGATGCCATGTGCAAATTTCATTTAAGAATTGAAACGCTCTTTTCGGCGCTTCATCGATGTATGAAGGTCAGTTTTTTGGTATCTAATTTGCGCTGTATGTACAAATTAGATACAAAAAAATTGACGTTCATACATCGATGAAGCGCCGAAAAGAGCGTTTCAATTCTTATAATTACAATTATAATTACAATTGTGTGTAAACTTGAAATTTGTACCTTAAAAGAGTAAATTAATTTGGGATTTATTTCTTGCAATTCGCGCATCAATACATTGAAGTATGATTCGTAGGCTCCGCCCCTTGCACTGCATTAGTGTTGTGTACATGTCATTTATTAGACGCTATATGTAAAGCGGTATCTTAAAATTTACTTTTGATTGACTTTTGTTTTGGTTGATATTTCGTAAGAGCAATTTGAACAAGGTGTTTTGTGTCCATAATATACATGAAGCTAGAGACGGAAATATTGAAACGCGTTCCAATTTAGACTTACGACTGACCACTAAACGAGTCGAATGTTGTTTTCAGATAGTTGCAATTTTGTGAACGCCCATAAAACTGTGGTTTGAACCGTACTTTAGGGGCAAAATATATTTAAATTATTAATTTTGATTTTTACATTTGAAACGGAATGTTTCATATGTATGTTTTCTTTCTTTCTTAAAACGCCCCGTTAGGCCCTAGATGTTAGTCAATGTTTACACCCATTACGGCACGCGTTTTTAAACCGTGTGTTGAGCAAATATTTCAACACCACAATTTTTTTTGCACTTCGTGTTGAAACGTTTTATGTAAGAAATTCGGCAAAATATAACTTACAGTGAGGATATCAAATCAAGACAAGAAAAAGGTAAACGACTTTTATTATTGCACTGCTGATCAAAATATAAATATCTACTGAGTATGGAAATATCATATACAGTAGAGTATATGCTTTTCATCACCTGTGAGACACACATTGGAAAGGTCAATTGTTATTGGCATAGAACTATGAACATGAAGAAAATTGTAATTGTTTTAGTCAAAGCTACTAGTAAATGACAATTCTTTCATTTTTTAAAACTTGTGTGCTTCAGCTGCAGTTGAAACTCCAGGCCCCGAGTGACAGAATAAGTAACTATTCACCACAATAACGATTCAACACATAACGCCACAGTTTAATTTCGATTCGCCAGAGGGTGATAACGAATCGCCACAGTGTGTTATAACGAATCGCCACAGTGTGTTATAACGAATCGCCACAGTGTGTTATAACGAATCGCCACAGTGTGTTATAACGAATCGCCACAGTGTGTTATAACGAATCGCCACAGTGTGTTATAACGAATCGCCACAGTGTGTTATAACGAATCGCCACAGTGTGTTATAACGAATCGCCACAAACTGGATGTACGAGATATACTTCGCCCTTTCGTGCAATGCCAATGTAAATGGATACATGTTTGAGAAAATGAACGGGTGAATTTTGTGCAAATCATCCTTGGCTTATGCTTAATTGACCAACGTGTGCCTACTTCGCTGAGTGTTTTGAGCTTCGCAGCTGGCGAGTTATTTGCGTACTTGAAAATGGTATTTTTACGATGATTAATGGGACATTCAGCTCTCATATGTGACAATTTGATGCAGCTGGCACTTTTTTTTTTATAGATTTTCTTGTGGTATTCTTTTGCAAGCTCCACCGTATGACTGCATACCATGCTAGCTTGGTTTTCCAGTGGCTTCCTTGTCAAAAAAATGTGAGACGTTTGTTCAACTGGATGTCTGTTATTTGACTGAAACCTGTTGTTCTTTGCCCTAATCTGTAAAATTGTGCATTTTTATGTTTGTGTTTGTTAAATTTCATTTTATTTTCCTCTTTTGATAAATATAAATATAAATTTAATTATAAATATTAAATATTTTTAGCCAAAAAGTATTTTTTTATGTTTGTGTTGAATTTTCTCTATGTTCTTTCTTTTCTTTCATGCATAATGTTCATCAAATATTCAAAAAGAAACAAATAACATACAATTTACATGTTTATACTTTATTGTTAATTAATTTATTTATGTATTATTAATTCTTTTTTTTACAATGCCATGTATAAATGTGAATAAATATGTTTAACTGTATTTCTATTTGTGTGTGTGGTTTTTTGTTACAGCACTGCATGTAAACAACAATAAAAAGTAGTCCCTCATGAATATTAATAGAGGCAACCGGCTTGATGCATTTCAGCCAATCAGGACACTGTAAAATGATGAAACCAAAGGAAATTGTAATTATTATTGTAAGAAGGAACAACATGAATCTATGCAATACATAATTGAGGCGCGTCGTGGAAAAACCGGGCTTAATGCATGTGCGTAAAGTGTCGTCCCGGATTAGCCTGTGCACTTTCCGACATTAGTGGATTTATGTTTAGAAGAGTTTTCATTGAAACAGAAAATACCATAAACGCGGAAAGTGTCGTCCGGGACAACACTTTACGCACATGCATTAAGCCCGATTTTCCCACGCCACGTTTTTAAAATTAGTAATTTGGGTACTGGAATAATCGTTTAGATTATAATTTCCTTGGTTCATTTTATGATTCCTTCTTTACAAAAACAGCGAAACATAGTAAAACGACTCGTGCAATACATGTACATAATTATACACTACATGTACTTGTATTTAAGATGTCGATATGTAAGAAAGCGATGTTAAATCAAGACTTACCGTGCATTTTCTGTGTTTCAATTACAATGAACAAAGGAAACGATATTTAACTGTAGTTATTTATAACCATTTGTATTCTCTACTCCATGCGCTCATAAGGCAAAAACATGCAACCAGTGTCATTACTGTTTCACGCATTAATTGTCATTTCAATATATTGTTTCACCCTTAGAAACGGTGACAGAGATGATGCATCCAACGTTGCGATGGTGATCACTGACGGTGTCTCGAACATCAACTCTAGAAGAACAATCCCGGAAGCCGAGCAGTCACGTCACGTCGGAATACATATTTATGCCATCGGTATCGGCTTAACGGATACCAGAGAACTTGAGGCCATTGCATCGGCACCATCTACGGCCAATACCTTTGCCGTCAGCGATTTCAGTGAATTACAGGGCCTAGAGAAACGTATATTCCAATCCATTTGCAAAGGTGTGATTTTGTTCTATAACAAACGTTTCTATAATAAATATACATGTGTATAATGTATTGTACGAAATTGTCAAAATAATTATCTTACATTTTAAGATTGTAAACTCACGTTCTAACTTTAAATCGTAATAATACTTGGTGAAAAAACTACGGTTGTTCGTGTTTATTTTTAACTGTAGTTTTAACGGACTGCCATTTTTACTTTAAAATTATTGCCATTACTTTCGAAACATTTAGTATGTATGTCCATTGTTTTGAGAGTATAGTCTGTAAATCAGTTACCGTTTTTTTTTCTTTTCAGAAACTCCCGCCCCTACAACCACTATACTAATCACCACTCCAGGTTGTATTATGTTATTGCTCTTGGTGCACTAATGTTTGCCGTGGATAATACTAATTGTAATTCTAACTATTAAATATTTGGTACAATCATTCACACTTACAAATGTATACTATATATGTAATGCAACATGTCTTTACAAGTGTTATACCTCTAACGTACGCTTTACTCGATGAATCAATTCATCAATCGACAGTTGTGTCATATAAATATGCAATAATACGTATTACTGTGCTGCATGTTATACGTTGTTATATTCAAACATTTGTATTAATATTATGTTTATGCATTTGAATAGTTCCAGTAACAACACCAAGTGAGTATACCGATCAAGCGGGGATGCAGTGTTTGGTGTTCTTCTAATTTTAGAGAGCATCAGGGTGTTTTTTTTTTATTACTAACCATACTCTTACCATGCTCTACTAACGTCATTGTTGGTTGGAACACGACTTACGCCGTTCGGTGTGTTTTTGTATGTTTGTGTTTACTTACGTTGTTTTACTAACCCAGCTTGTTCTTTGAGTATTTCAGCAACGTAAATACATCTATAACATACGTAGCCAATAGACGGTCCTTTTACGCAATTATCTAATCTTGATAGTTTATGTTAACACAGATTCTAAACTTTCAGTCTAAACGCCAAAGACGAACTGTGTTAACGGCTTTTTATTTGTTTTGTTTCATTGTTGCATCTCGTCGCGACATTTTGACTGAATAATACACAACGTTTTAACGACGTTGGCATAAACCGATTTTTGTGGTTGATTTTCCCGTCTTTTTAATGGCTGACGACCGACCTGAAAATAAGGATGACAATGAAAGCAGATACACTGTGAACCCACCGCGTGGGTTAAAGGATTTCGTCAAAGAAAACGTGTTTGACATTTAAAATGGCTGCCACGATAGTGAAAAACTATTTTAATTTCCGTGTTAGCTGTGATATTTTAGTAATGTCGTCCACAGATATATATGGACACGGACAAATCTGGATGACAGTTTGGTGTCGTATTTCTAAGTGAGAGTAGGACGTTTACAACGTTAAAAAACATGCATGTCAAGCTTTGTGGTGCGGTGTTATAATATTTGTTAAGCATAAACATTGTGTTGTGAGAGTTGTTGTATTGTACGTGTCGATGTACTGACAGAGTTGTTTCGTAACCATTAATACGAGTATGTTCGTTTTAACGTAATTGTAGAAGCATGCGTGTACTAATCGATTGCTAATATTTGTATTTTCTTTTATAGTCCATTTACATTTAGACTGTACATACAACATAACGACTGATAAATAATCCGATGTAGATATACGTTGTGAAATATATTAAGAACGAAACGGTTATATTGTTCTAAAGAAGCTTTACAATATGTGTATGTGGTTAAATAAATATGATGTGCTTATATTTTTATTTTTACAATCGACGTTATTTAAACATATACATAGTCTAACACATTATCAATGTCGTTTTTTGAATAAAATGAGCCTGAGTTTTAACAATTTAATTTGTACCATGCCGTGCATGATGAAACTGATAAAAACATGTTTAATTTAATTCAAATCGATCATTTGTGATGCCTCCCAACAAACGGTTTTGGGCTCAATCTGTTTCAACGTTTTTCAAAGAGCCGTGCGGACTTGCCAAGACCGATTTGATCTTCATTCTGGACGCCAGCACGAGTGTCACGGAGACCAACTTCCAGAAGATGCGAGATTTCCTAAAGGAATTCCTTGCCAACTCCGACATTGACTCGGGCTCCGTCCGAGTGGGCATCAACATTTATAGCACCGAAGTGGACGTCCAGTTCCATCTAAACAAGTATGTTGAAGCATCAGACAAATACTGCTTGTCGTTTTTACTCTTTTTAGTAGCATATATATCATCCTTTCTGGGTTTGTCAGAGTGGGCATTAACATGTATAACACCGAAGTGGAGGTCCAGTTTCATCTATACCAGCATATTGAAACATCAGACAAAGGCTACTTGTCGTTTTTACTCTTATTAGTAGCATGTATATATCATCGACTCTGGCTTTGTTAGATTGGTATTAACATTTATAGCACCGAAGTGGAGGTCCAGTTCCATCAGACAAGGCTGCGTATTTTTGTACTTGATTTAGTAGCATAACAAACGTTTCTCCACATATCAATTATATGCAAATTAATCTAATCTTTTATCCATTTACTGTACTCAAATATCACGTGTGTAATAGTAAATATTTTGTACCAAAAAGAGCACGCGGTTAAGTTTGTTATGTGTCTGTGATAAGCGTTGAATGGATTTATATCCTTTAACAATAAATGTGGAGAAGTGTTCATGTTAGTGGCAAAAGTGGACATGTCTATTGTAATGTAGAGTCTAATGTATTTGTGTTGTGGAAAACAGTGTACGTCATTTAAAAATATATTGTGAAATATGGTTCCTTCATCAATTATATAATATCTTGTGACGTCATTGTAAAAGTATATGGTGATATAAACTTCGTTCATCAGGTACACCAGATCTTGTTACGTCGTTGTAAAAATGTATGGTCATATATGTTTCGTTCATCAGGTACACCAGATATTGTGACGTCTTATAAAAAAAAGTATGGTGATATATGATTCGGTCATCAGGTACACCAGATCCAGGAACGTCATGGCGGCTGTTGATCGTATCCCATACATCTACGGTTCAACAAACACAGCCGACGCATTGCAGTCGATGTCCGCAAACATGTTTACACCCGGCAATGGGGACAGGCCAGATGCTCCAAACGTTTGTATTCTGTTGACTGACGGCGTATCAAACATAAACAGCCGTAGAACAATACCGGAAGCAGAAGCTGCACGGGCCAAGGTCAGTAAACAATGTTTAATGCTGTTAATTTCAACGTCGATTTTAATATACTTTTTACATTATAAAATGTATAATACAGAAGCTTTGTGTAAGATATCTGACAATATTAAAATAAAACATTTAAAATGCAATCCAACTTCAATTCCAAAATCTATCCTTTATTGGTTTGACGTCAGCACTCTTACTAAACGATAATGTTATAATTGACAGACATTTGATATTTTCAATAAATCAATGGATTATTCTTATTTGCAAGATAGCTGCATACGATATATTGTTTGAATAGACTGGTTAATTTTTTTTTTTTAAATTAACTGCTGTAATGGTGCATAAATAAACATAAACTGTTCTGTATGAACAATCACCAGGGTATCCACATATATGTGATCGGTATCGCACTCCAAGATACCCTTGAGGTGGATGCCATAGCAACACCCCCGGCATCCGACAACAGCTTCCATGTGGACACCTTTGATCAACTGAAGGGCTTGCATAAGACGATATTCAGCACTGCCTGTCCAGGTATTTGTGTTCACTAAATACTAATAAATACGCTCATAGTTCCACTGTTCTACGGGAACGGTCTGGGATCAGAAAAGGAACGCGGGGTTGCTTACAAGGAGCAGGGTGCTGGAGCAAGAGAAGTTCTTTAAAAGTGTATCATATTAAAGCTGGTTCAGTATTTTAATAATTGTAATGCATTTAGTCGTTCAATATTTCCAAATGTATATAAACGTTCAAAAGATATTAAACATGTGTGTGTGTTGACCAATCCTGAGGGGCAGCAAGGAGACCTAAAAGAAGCAGGGTGCATCACCCTCCTTTATGGTTCTGCATCTTTCCTTAGTTTAAAGTATATTAAACATTTTGCTTTTTAAGCAATGAGGGCTTGCTGGTGCTGTCGGTGTACTTATAGGTAGTTTAGGCTTTCCTTAAGAAATAAATCCAATGCACTAATTGAGTGCTAAATAGGGATATGTTACGAATGATCGTATTATTTTTACTTCATAACTTACTTCATTTATCCATTATAATAGAAATGAAAGGTAAGTTATATTCATCCCCCATTTCTTTGTATGTGACTGTTTCCCCTTTTTTATAAGAAACCTCGCTCATTTTTATTATTTTGTAATCGGTTATGTGATTGTAAAACTTTCTCTGGACTTGCTTGTAACGAATGACCTTTCCTATTCATTTATTTGTTTATTTATTATTATTTATTTTTTTTTCTTATTTATTTAGATCTTTTGTTGCCTAAAATAATTATAGACGTGTATTCAGAAAAGGTTTATAATTTAAAACTTCAGTATAAATAACATGTTTAATCTACTGATTTTGTGTGGAAGACTGTAAGGTGCATCGCGTTCGTAAACATTTCTAGATCATGTTACCAAACTTGCTACAATAGCATTGAGCCATTACTCATAAAATGGTTTAAGTGGTAGTATAGTCGCCACACATTTTCTTTATGATTTTGTCGCCATCGGCGTTACAAAACAAAAATGCTTCTTGCTTTTACACACTTTGATACTTGAATTTGCAATTTAGGTTGTATTTTCTTAATTTGCACGCTTACGTTTGCTTTCTTTCAGTATCGGTTTGCGGATTCCGGAATGCGGACATTATTTTTTTATTGGATGCATCTGCTAATATAGCCAATGCCAACTTTGATGCCATGCTTTCTTTAACAAAAGTCCTTATTCAGAGTTCTGAGGTCAATAACGGAGGTGTACAGTTCGGTTTAGCAACATTTGACGATGATATAAGACTGTACTTTAACTTAAACACTTTTGATACCAAGTCCAAAATGCTTGACGGTGTCGACAATGTGAAATCTAAAAAGTCTATTCAGAACCATAAAAAGAATGTTTTAGAAATAGTCCGCAATAAATTGTTAAAGCCCAACGTTGGTGATAGAAGAAATGTAGACACTTATGTTATAATAATGACCAATGGTTTCGAAAAAGAAGTCGAAAAACAGTTTTTGAGAGAAGCAAAGCGCTTAGAGCGTCAAGGAGTTTCAGTGTTCACTGTAGGAATAGGACTAGACGTAAATGACAAAATATTAACTGCATCTGTTCCACAAAAGAGACTTTCAGTCAGAACGTTCGATGACCTGACGTCAGTTCCTTCGTTACTCTTTAATATGGCATGCACAGGTATGCATCCACCGTGTGCCATTGGTTCGTAGTTAGTAACGTAGAGAGGCCGTTGTCGTTCCCTAGCCAGAGTAGCTTGAATACTATATACACGCTCAGCAACAGTTATAACGCAACAAAATGGAAATAAATTAACATTGTTGTAATTTCTTAATTCAAAACTTCAATTTGAAATGTCATTATGTGTGTTATACATGCATGTGTTCATACCAAAATATTCAGTACATATGAAAAAAAATGTGTATCTACCATGACGCAGCTAAAATTCTTATAAATAAGGAAATTACAACAATTTCCATTCGTTGCATTATACATTTTTTTGAGTGTATTTCCTATATCCGACAACGTGTTTTTGCATACCGCGCTATATGTTATATGACAATGAAATAAACCTTTTTGAAAGTCACTTTAGTGATTATAGAGTGACCTTTTTGAAGTATAATAACTAAAGATAGTATGTCAGATACGTGGGAAACATCAACAATACGATGCGTGTTTCTTAGCTATTTCTAGGACAATGTACAACCATCGTGTGCAAAATCTTGTTTCTATAACATCATTCAAAATGGGTTTGTACGGCGTTAAACATCGTCAGTAAGATCATTCATTTGACTCGTATCGTGCAGTCCGCACATGCTAATCCAGGACGGCACTTTCCGCTTGTATGGCATTGTCTGTTTCCAGGAAGACTCTTCTAAACATAAATCCACTGTAGGCGGAAAGTGCCGTCCTGGAATAGCCTGTGCGGACTGCACAGGCTAATCCGGGAAGACACTATACGCACACGCATTAAACCCGGTTTTCCCATGGCATGCCTCTTTTCTATTTGGCAATGTTGTATTCAATAACCAGTGTAGCAATACATAATTGTGAAGTTTGAAAAGTTAAATGAGTGTGAGAGGCATAAGGACCAGTAACTTTGGAAAGGGAATGGCAGTATTGGTAGATTTGTAGATTTAGAATGACATTTCATGTCTTGCATGTTACATATATTCAGTTTTGTCATTGAAATAACATCTTTGAAAATGAAACTATATAACACTATCTGAAGACCAGGTGTTCAGGTTTCGTGCTTATGTCAGTCAAGTTTTTTACAAAATGTCCCTGTCAAATAACTTCTAGTTGTAATAAACCTTATTTTTAATAATGTGATTGAATGACATTTGCAATACTTCAATCCTATGATAGATATTTCATAATCAGACGAGTAACGTAAAGAGCATGTTTCTGTAATGAATGATAAACTAATGTACTCGTTTAATCATATCCAACACGTTTTTTTAACGACATCATAATAGTAGCTCTTAAAACTATGAATTTTTTATTTTTGGCGGAAATGATTTTATGATCTATACAGACAGTTCAATAGACGTTCCATAAATGTCAATCATATGCAAATCAATCTTGTATTTTATTCAAACATTGCAAATCAATATTGTATTTTATTCAAACATTGCAAATTAATCTAGTATTTTATTCAAACATTGCAACTCAATCTTGTATTTTATTCAAAAATTGCAAATCAATATAGTATTTTATTCAAACATTGCAAATCAATCTAGTATTTTATTCAAACATTGTACTAAAATATCACGTGTTAAACAGTTAATCTATTTTACACAATATAGCACAGGGGAAAGCTTGTGGTGTGTATGTGAGTATTTGTGAATGTGTAAATTCATCCTTTAACAACACTGGAGATTAGTTTAAATGTTAGTGGCAAAAAAGTAAAAAGGTCTGTTTTATATCACGTTAAATGGTTACCAGTAACTGCGAGTTGTATAACGCATAATTTGTGATCTCTATGTTTGTATATTCATGTACGCATGTGCACTAATGGTTGACTAACATTTCAGTGAAAAAAAATTGAAGGATCCGAATCCATGCTTCGGGGTCTTCGTGTTCTTTTTATCATTTCTGTTTGCTACCAAACTATTTCTTCATTAGCAAATAACGGAGTTTTAACTCAACTAAATGATAATTAAATTGAAAATATTCTTATTAGCATGTAATAAATAACTTCGTGCGTGTTATTTAGCATGCACATTTATTTAAAATGTATTTCAAAATAATTATCTAATGTAAAATTACGGTAAAAAATCAAATTTTGTTTTAAATCATTTTTTTTATTAAAATCTATTATGTTTCTATCTTAATGTTTTTGTGATTACACCATTGTTTATGTGTTGTAATATATATAAGATTCACAATACACTGGTCAGATTTACATGTTGGTAATACATGTATTATTTTGATGAACACTCATAAGCCCTGCAATATTGAAGTAAAATAGTGTCTTTGGTCTAACAAACATACATCATAACATGTCTAAAGAGGGATTTCAGTAGTTTGAAAACCAGGAGTCATGTGACCCCTGGCTTGAAATGTTGAGGGGTCAATGTAAAAATGTCAGCAGTTAAAATACAGATTTAACAAGAAATTGTGTTTTTGCATTTTTGTTAAATGTTTTGCAAATTTGGTAATTTGTTTTAATTCAAGTCAAGCAAAAATTTCAAAAACAATGCATTATAATACTGCAAGGCCTTATATTATAAGTTTGAATTATTTATTGAGTCAAAAATGTGTAAATTACAATTTGCCTGTGTCAAAAGCAGCATTCTACATCTATTGAAACCCCTCATTCACTTTGTGAATGTTTCGACATCGTATCTCATGTGTTCACCCAAAACAGTAACAAGTTATTACAATTTCAAGGGGAAGTTATACCAACCTATTCTCTATTCCTTGGCATTGTAGGTAGATATTAAACGACGGTGTACTATTACGACAATACATTAGAAATCACACATTAAACATGTTTTGTTTCAAACAATTTCCTTTAAAAGAAGCACACTTTTGAATAACATAAAGGGACTTTATTTACTATATTAACTCAGAAGCACTTTGTCCTTGTCATTGGATGTATCTAAGTTTCGTGGACTTGTGTTTACATTATAGTACCATAAAGATACTTTAAAACTGAGTGGACTATTATAAACTAACAACGCTAAACATTTGTTGCTATTAGATGTATCTCTTATGTTTCACATACATTGCTTCAAAGTACGTTCACATTATAGTCTTTGAAACTAAGTGGAACATTATTATTAACTTACAATGACGCATAGCTGTTGCCTTTAAATATGTCTAGACGACCCACCTACCGCCGACGCCGGCCCCGACCGAACCATCCAGCTGCCTGAGGAGTACGTGATTATTTCTGGCGACGGCAGCAGGGACGACGTTGGCGTCGTCAAGTACGAGTGGAGCCAGATTTCCGGTCCCGACGTACAGGTCGACAAGACGAACGATCCACGCCTGACGCTCCGAGGACTCAAGCCGGGGACCTACGTGCTCGAGCTGACGGTCCATGACAAATTGGACCAGACCAACACTGATACCGTGACCCTCAACTTGCTTCCGCGTAGGGGCTTATATATGATTATATACGCGCTTAGTTGCTCACATTGTGTCAGCTCAGCTTGCTTTATTAAAATAAACAAAAGCATAAGATTGCTTAACGTTACACAACGTTATCTTAGTATACAGAAGCGATCTGTTTGACAGTGTAGTTGCTTGATTTAGCATTGACTTGTAGCTTTGTGACAATTTATATTGGTTTATATACGACACTTACATTTGTTGATGCTTCAACCATGCTTCAAACCTCTTAGAATCCCCCACAAAAGTCTAAATTTCGAATTGAAAACATATTTTATGCGGATTTCGGAAGTCCCGATATCATAAAGTGTTGATTAGAATCTTCTGAAATTTAAACATTTCCAGAAAAAGCAAGGCAAATGTTTTGTGAGTATCTCGTTCGTGAGTTGTCTCAACATGTTTTGATAAAATATGCACCAATCATTCCAGCGGATGCTCCCCCTGTTGCTGATGCTGGCCCTGATCAAACGATTCAGCTTCCTGACAACAACGTCCTTCTGAACGGTTCTAGAAGCACCGACGACGTCCGTATTATAACGTACCGTTGGAAATTGACGTCAGGTGACGATAGAGGTGTACGAATGACGGGAGATAGGACACCAAGGTTGAACGTCGACGGTCTGAAAGAGGGCGAATATGTGTTCCAACTCACGGTTGAAGATGGCAAAGAACAATTATCGTCAGATGACGTCAGAGTTGTTGTTCAACCAGGTAGGCATTGTTACAAAATAGGTAATGCGACGTTGTGCTTGGAATGTATTCAACTGTTATCTTTGGTCAACATTGAACTCTTGTCCTGAAAACAATGTGCATGACAACGGTGTTAAAAATATAACTTAAAGCTTCATTTTCACATCACGTGTTTGTTTTGTTAGTTTATATAAGAGTTGTGAAACATATTTTATTTACCTTTACAAGCGGATGCACCGCCTGTTGCAAACGCGGGTCCAGATCAGACGGTTCAACTTCCTGACAACAGAGCTGTGCTCGACGGTTCGAGAAGCACCGATGACGTCCGTATTGTAACGTACCGTTGGAAAATGACGTCAGGTGATGATAGGGGTGTACGTATGACTGGAGATAGGACACCGAGATTAAACGTCGACGACATTAAAGAGGGAGAATATGTTTTCCAACTCACCGTGTCAGATGGAAAAGAACAGTTGTCTACTGATGAAGCGAGGGTCGTTGTTCGAGCCGGTATGCTTTTTATTACATTGCAAACAAATGTTTAACTGTTCCAACCCATTTGCGTTACCTGGATAAGAAGAAATATAATAGGTGGCCAGAGTAGTTGTTTGAGCCTGTTTGTCTCTTTTATAAAAGACATTGAAACCTGAATTAAGTGCCGTTGCGATACTTTACATATGAATGTTAAATTAATGTAAAACTACAAGTATGTGTATGGTATAACTAAAATGGAATATTTAAAGGGACTATGTCAACGAAAAATTGGCTTCCTATTGCACTATAAATAATATTATTTCATAAAAATGCTCTTTACTAAGACATTTGCATTAAATAAATAAAACATAATATAATACACAATAAGATATTTGATAAAAACAAATAAGCAAAAAAAGTCTGAAAAAATTAAAACCCCAAGTGGGTATCGAACTCACGACTAAGGAGCCATACAAAGAAATGACAGCAGACAACGCTTTAACCAATTGCACTATCATGCTTTGTAAGAAGTCGTGTGTAAACTATGGTTATAGAAAATGCTCACAATTCTGACGTAAAAATATAAACAGGATAAGGGCCAAACAAACACAACCCATATTATTTATTCATTTTTATCTCAGAATGCGTACACTCTTTTCCCATTATATATACCGTGTTTAAACCGCTATTATATGCCATTATTAATATCTTAATATCAGAGTTTTAAAAGAAATTTCCCCCTTGAGGCCAATTTTCGATGACATAGTCCCTTAAATAATATTTGTGTTGGTTTTGGTACATGTACAATACTTTATACGTTATCAATTTCTCTTTTTTATCCTTGCAGCGATAAATTATGGCAAATTTTCCATTTATATTCCAACACAAGTCATTAGTCCATAAGCTCTCTTGCACTTGTATCAATTGAATATATTATGGAAATGCAGTACCAGACGCTCCTCCGGTTGCCAATGCGGGTCCAGATCAGACGATCCAACTGCCTGAAGATCGCGTCATCCTGGACGGTTCTAGAAGCACTGACGACGTCCGTATTGTAACGTACCGTTGGAAATTGACGTCAGGTGACGATAGGGGTGTACGTATGACGGGAGATAGGACACCCAGACTGAACGTCGACGGCATGAAAGAGGGAGAATACGTCTTCCAGCTTACAGTGTCAGATGGAAAAGAACAGTTATCGACTGATGAAGTCCGAGTCGTTGTTAGGGCTGGTAAGCTATTACATTTCAAAAGTAATAATGTTCAAGTGTAATGTCATGCCATGTTCTTCATTCTGCTATTAAAACATTGACGTTCAATATATTGATTGCAACTGGCAGTTTATGTAGCGAGTATGGCGTTCATAGAAAACACATGCTTAAATTATTGAACACAGTATATAGACATTTCAAAAATTTCTTTGTACTCCTTTTGAAATCGTTGTCTAATGAAAATTAATTTTTAAAAAGGGGTCAGACATTTTTTGGACGACGTACTCTTAAATTTTCATGTTGATAATTAAGCTCTAAATTTTGTTTATTTTTGTTGATAATAAACTGTAAAACAAATCATGTTATTTTGCGGTGGTGTAAGTTTCGCGTTTTCCGCGGCCCGAACACAGCGGTAATTTAGGTCCCCAGGTAAATTTTGCTTTATTATAAAAAGATACAAAGACAAAAATGAAAAATGCGAGAATTTACGACGGCGTGAATTAGCCGCTTTCCAAGAATGTGCAAAAGTTATACACCGCGAATAAAATGATTTTACAGTAAAGAATGCATATAATGTATACCATGCGCTATGTGTTTGTACGTTTTTTTTAGCTCCCGATGCTCCACCAGTCGCAAACGCCGGTCCGGACCACACCATCCGGCTCCCAAATGACAGCGTAATTCTCGATGGTAGCAGGAGTACGGACGACAAGCGTATTGTAACGTACCGCTGGAAAATGACGTCAGGTGACAGTAGGGGTGTACGTATGACGGGAGATAGGACACAAAGATTGAACGTCGACGGTCTGAAAGAGGGAGAATACGTGTTCCAGCTCGAGGTGTCAGATGAGAAGGAGCAATTGTCTTATGATGAGGCCAGAGTCGTTGTACAAAAAGGTATGTGTTAAAGGGAATTTAAAAAAGATAAATTTTATGTTATGTGTCAATATAGTTGCAAACGATGTGAATGATTACAGTGATTCGTGAGGTTGTGTTTAAATTAAGTATTTAATAAATATATTCGATATAATTTCATGTCCAATAATTCTGCAGATGTATAATATGATAAAAATAGTTTGTTCAACCTGTTTATATTAATTAATGAAAAATAATGTGGTCGTTCCACATGCTTTACATTAGAATATAAATCCTAATAGTCAGTAAAAAAAAAATAATATTTAAATAATTTACAAGCCCTAGATCATCGTTAACGAGTCGGAGTTATGGATATGACGGTAAATATCAAAATCTGTTATTTCATGTGTTAAAGTGACAATGTCAACGAACACTTGGTTTCCTATTGCACTATTAATGATATTAGATGCGCTTTACTAAGACATGTACATTATATAAAGAATAACTAATATAATACATAGTGAAATATTTGATAAAACAAATCAGCAGAAATATTTGTAAACATTAAAACCCGAAGCGGGTATCGAACTCACGACTCAGGAGCCATACACAGGTGCGTTGTAAAGAAGCGTGTGTAAACTATGGTTATACAAAATACTCACAATTCTGACGTCAAAATGTACAACATGAACAAGCGTGTGTAAACTATGGTTATACAAAATACTCACAATTCTGACGTCAAAATGTATAACATGAACATGCGTGTGTAAACTATGGTTATACAAAATACTCACAATTCTGACGTCAAAATGTACAACATGAACAAGCGTGTGTAAACTATGGTTATTCAAAATACTCACAATTCTGACGTCAAAATGTACAATATGAACAAGCGTGTGTAAACTATGGTTATACAAAATACTCACAATTCTGACGTCAAAATGTACAACATGAACAGGTCCAAACAAACACAACCTATATTATAAATAAATTTTCATCTTAGAATGCGAAAACTGTTTTCCCATTATATATACCTTATCTTAACCGTTATTATTTGCCATTATTAATATCTCAATTTCAGATTGTTTAACGCAATTAACCCCTTCAGGCCCTTTTCGTTGACATAGTCCCATTAAGCTGTTTAGTTTTACGAGTATATATAACATGATAGTAAACCATTACTGAGTGCGTCTAAAATAACTTTATATTTAAATGTCATAGCCCCACGTGTTTCCGGATATGACGTCATTTTTGTGCTTGATTCTTCGGTAAACCCCGATCATTTCCGCTGGATGATCAACTACACTCGTGCTGCAGTTCGCGAAATGAGCATCGATGATGTGGAATTCAGGTGAACATAATAAGTTATCATAGCCGTAGTAATGGCGCTGCAAGTGTATACTTTATAATTTAATAACACTATTGTTTGTATTTAATATAATTATATTGTATGTGACACATCTTCATTTGTATTTTCAAAAACAAAAACACACACTGAAAACTACTGCTTTAAGTTTGTTGGATTAATAGAGCAATTATGTTGGTCCTTATTGAACATAATATTGAACATAATATTGAACATAACATAATATTTGATAATTGGCCAATATGCCTGATAGTAAGAGCAAATGAATAAAGAACAAAGTTTAACATTTTAACATTCATGTTTTAAAAAAACATGTATCATTGTAGGGTTGGCCACCTGATCTACAGTACCACTGCCATGAAACAGTTCGACCTTAAAGATTACGACACGAAGGCGGGCGTTCTAGGCGGAATTGATAGGGTATTTTAAGATTTGTTTGATCACTTGGTAATGATTAAGTGCAAGGCATTTTATTCGACCAAGCGAAGTAGAGTTTCCTATGAACTCTTGCCCTGAAATCAATTTGCGTTTACTGGATAGTCCTCAGATTTATTCTTCTACTGGCCAAGATAACTGAACACATGTGATTGGATTATTTAACTCTTCACATTTTTGGTTAAGTCAACCAAGCCAAAACTTCTACTAAATCACATGCTTATTGCTTACAGGTTCCATATCGACCTGGAGGCAAGAATACTGCCGCTGCTTTGAAATACGTCCGAAAGCAAATGTTCACTCCTGAAAACGGAGACAGGGATTTTGCCAAGAATTACATCATCTTGCTGACCGGAAATGGCACCAGTGATGACCCCTTCGATGCCGCAACAGAAGCTTGTACCATTCAGGTATTCATAAAAGAAATCAGTACATGTACAACTATCTGATAATAACTAAATTAATTGTTGACAACGTTAAACGTAATGATGATATCGTTGCTAAAAGAACCTTTGGCTATTGTCTGTAAAAACATGATCAAAGATAAGATACTGTGCATATAATATCCTTACAGTCCGTCATTTCTCAGGGTTACGCTTGAAGACCAACAAATGTCATATGTTCTAACTTACGTTTCAATATAGATGAAATTTAGGTCACCAATACGGGCGAAATATGCTCAGTAATTTCAAAACTAAAACAATTTAAACATCAATTAAACAAATGTTTCAAATTGATAATACGTGTTCAAATATCATAAAAGTGAAGACTAGAAGTTTGCATGCACAGGTAACATAATGTTTCGATGCACAATTAACGTTTCCACAAATGTCGATCATTTTTATCCAATCATTTTACTCAAAATCACTTAACGGTTAACCCATTTTACGCAAAAGAGTATGGCGTACCCTTTGGTCAAATGTACATATACGCCTGCTAGCTTAATATAGATGTAACTGTTGTTATAAAATTGTAACCGCAGTTACAATTTTATGACTGCAGTTATTTAATTTGTAACGACAGTTACATTTACAAATATAACTGCAATACTAATTTATACCAACAGTCATAAAATATGGCAATCGTCATAAAATTATAATCGCGGTTACATTTTTCTATCCAAATGCTAAAATTAAGCTCCAAGTCTGTTTGGCGAAATAAATCACGTCTTATATAATGTCTTTTTATCAAACTTGCATTTATTTATTTAAATATGAATTTTAAAATCATAAAAGAATTAAAGATACATATTTTATACATAAATGAATCAGAAAAGAAGTGTTACTGCAGTTATAATTTTATGACAACTGTCATATTTTTTTACTTTCGGTATAAATTGTAACCGCAGTTATATCTTTAAATGTAACTGCTGTTACAAATGTATGACTGCAGTCATAAATTTGTAACTGCGGTTACAATTTTATAACAACAGTTACATCTGTATTTAGCTGCCGTGGACATATGTCCTTTTGACCCAAGGTACGCCATAACAGAGCACCTGCTAAAGCTTGTGAAGTGTTGTTGATTATTGATGAATGGAAATTTATCCTTTAACAATAGGTAGGGTGGAATTTAAATATTAGTGGCAAAAACCTGGAAGATATATTATTGTAAAATAAGAAAAAATGGAAACGAGCGCCTGTTACACGTGCAGAACGATTTGCATGAGATCTTTGGACACTGGTAACATATTGTGTAACTATCATACATATCATAGTGCATTTCATTTTGACGTCTTATGAAAGCAGTACACGTGCATTGTTAGAGGCGTGTGCAGCTTATTTTTGGTTATTTGATATCAGTAAACACGGTTTAAACCGTTTGCGCCATCCTAGTATCTGAAAGTAATATTTGGGGAATGTCATTAGGGCAAAAACGTTTGACAAGTTATGTCAAATAATTTTAATTTAGTGTTTTCTTTATTGTTATAAAATATTTATTTCACGAGATTTAACACTTCAAATATGTTTGCGTTTTTAAATGTACTGGGAATATGAAGTTGTCCCCCTTCATAACCTTGTACCGTTGTTTTGAAAACGTTCATTATGACATTGTAATCATATCTCAGGCTCAAGGGGTGGGCATGTTTGGTATTGGTTTTGGCGACATCCCAAACCGCGACGAGCTGGACGCCTACTCCTCAGTGCCCACATCTGACTACGAAATCACGATGAGAAATGAAGCGAGCATGGGCGAAATTCCAGGACTCATGGTGTACAATTTGAAGAACCGTGTGTATATGATACGTTTAACATACACATTTACAATTTGAACTGATACTAGTAACTATGTACATATATTTTTTTATCAAATATGCCTCTTATCGAGCCAATGTTAGCTGACAAAAAAGTAATTGTACGTAGTCGCATGCATTGAAAATGATCATTTGTATGTCTAAACTCCAATATAGTGGAATTTATGGTCAATGAAGTAAAAAATCCATATGTCATTTTAAGCATATGCAACTTTAGTATAGATGGTGGTAACGAAAATGTTTACGAGCAAATATACAGAGAAAACTACCTAAATATAAAATATATGTGAAAGGATATTTGTCTAGGCAAGTTTCCGACGTCGTTTACTTAAAGATGTAATGCCTAATTCTAACAGTAAATACATTAAACATTTTGCTTCAAAAACATTCTGATACATGTTGACCTATTACGGTTTAGAAATGTTAAATTGTATTTACATGCTCTACCTAGATTTTGTTTATATTTCGAAATATTTTGACCACTAAAGCACAAGCTGGACTGTCACTGTTGCGCTACTAGTTACGTATAGACAAACTACATACATACACACATGCTTTTATTTGTCATTATTTTGCAGGGACTCCTAGACCAGCTGCATGCCCTGTCAAACCTACACGAGTGTACAACGTAACAGGTAGGCGTTTATACTAAACCTTTACAATTTCTTGATTTAATACTACTATGTCCTTTCTACCTTGATACTATAGGCAAAATAGTTAAAATGTTAAAAAAACAACGATATTTCTTAGGAGCTTTATGGACATAGTTCGCTATTTACGAAACTTCAAATTCCTCCTGTGATAATTGGTCGTTTATTTACCTGACTTCTTCGCTGTGGTTGAATCTAATTATATTTTTGCAGGTTAAAGTATTCTGTCTAGATTGCAATTGTGTAACCCCTTTTCTTCCGTGTATTCATCTGAAATACACAATATTCATCTATATTACAAAATACCATAACAGATCCCCAGTATAATCAGCGAAATTACCCTAATTATTGTTCCAAACACTAGGGTGTTCAAATAATTATGGTGTCCCAATACTTAGGGTAATAACGGTATATATTTTTATGCCAACAGACTGCTTCGCGACTGCTGACGTCGTCTTCGTCCTCGATTCCAGCGGTTCCGTTGGCCAAGACAACTTCTACCGCCTTCGGAACTTCACCTACCAGACCATTGACGGCCTTGACATTGATAGTGGGCGCTTCAGGGTCGGGGTCACGACCTTCAGTGACACCTCGAGACTCGACTTCAACCTGAACGAGTTCTCTAACAAACGCGACATGGAGGATGCACTTAGAAAGGTATGTGTCAGGAAATTTTGGTAGTTATTTCTTAAGATAAAGATTAAATTGGCAGATATCTGCTGTTGTCAGCACTAAAAGTATTGTAGGTGTGGAGGATGCGCTAAGAAAACTTTCTTTCAGAAGTTATGAGAACTTGTGTATAGCCATCCAAGCTTTGCATTCCATTGATGGGAATAAGCTGTTTAAAATATATATAATTAATAAAATATATAATTATGTTTAAATGTACAATTCATTGACGGGTAACCGTATACAGTAAAGTTACCACATCATAAAATCCCAATAATTAAAACTTTCGATAGACTCAAAGCAGTACGTGATGTTATGGTATATGTGTATACCACATTGGGCAAGGCTGCTTGGCAGACAGATATCGGTCGTTTAATGACTTAACATTAAACAAATAACTACTTATATATATAATTGGTACATAAACAAAGATCTTAACTGTATTATTAATTTCGAGACTTAGTGATTCCAGAAAACATACACTGGCGTTGCCAATGGCAAACACAATGCATATATAACTAAATCAATAACGAACGCAATATGGTACGGACAGTACCTCCAAATATGCCTCCAATTTTTAATTGTATTGCTGCAGAAGGACACATAAAAGACAATTTCCATTGAAGCAAATATTGATATTGTTATGTTGAATCTAATGTTGATAATATCCTGTATATAATTGATCTTGCTCAAAATGAAATACTAAGTTATGTGTTCAATTTCATTTTACTGTACATTCATATAGATATGTTTTGGCAATATAATATTGCTAGTTCATATGTATTGTCGTGTGACAATACATCAATATATACACAATATTTAGGAAAATTAAAAGTATTCAGGGTTCGTATTCACCAACCTATTCTTAAACTTATGACGTAAGAATAACGAATATTCTTGAAATTGTTCTGTTTTACGAACGGTATTAATTTGAATAGTTCACAAACTCTTATTACAGAATTCTTTATTTATAATGATTTATTAATTGCATACATGTAACTCTGTTCTTTATTCTTAAGTCTACGAATGGGTTCGTGAATACGGACAATTATTAACTTATGATTTTAATATATTTGATTCGTGTGAACCTATATATTTGAACCTTCGCATGTTATGTATTTTATACGTAGATTTTGTTTCATTATTAGACGTCTTATATTCGCCTTTTAAAAAAAGGGCATTTCA
Source organism: Congeria kusceri (assembly GCA_027627225.1). NCBI lineage: Eukaryota > Metazoa > Mollusca > Bivalvia > Myida > Dreissenidae > Congeria > Congeria kusceri. The sequence goes on along the minus strand of CM051040.1, from coordinate 40,416,948 downwards.
CAAATGTGATAAGTTTACTTTTAATTTTAATGTTGCTTTCATTTTTATTATTTCTAGCGGATTAGGTGCTTATTATCAAAAACATGTGAATGCGTGTCTTGGAAAAGAAATGAACATCTTAAAATTCCAAGAATATTCTAATAATGTTCATTAATACATTAATTTCGTTGACATGCCCCCTTTTTAATGTTTCCATAAAGTAATATGACTACTACTATACGTATTGTTGTTTCAACATCGTTTCTAACAAATATGATTTTGTTTCAATTTTCAGCGGGTAAGACCTCGCTATACCTTATGTCGATATATAAGTATTCGTGGTGTCGTTCAGAGATCAATAGCATTTATCCCATCATCAGGGGTGCATTGACGAAATAACATCCCATGGAATAAACTTTGCTTTATTTTAACACTGTGGTGATAAAGCAATCATGCGCAGTTTAATGATGTTATATTATGATTTTCGTGACGTCATTTTAGGTTTTTCATAATATTTACTGAGTTTTCTTTCGTAAATTTTCAAAATAAAGCCAGAAAATGATGGGATAAATATAATACTAGGTAAGTGTTGAATAAATATAAGTTAATTTGCTCGGCACGAAAACGCGAACCACTCGCCAAGGCTCGTGGTTCAGGTTTTCTAAGCCTCGCTTAATAAACTTATCTTTATTCAACACTAGCCTAGTATTCTCTATATGAACATATGAATGGGTTAATACATCAATACGGGCTTGTTCACGTAATATTAACCTGTATATCACTATCTCGATATTTATGGTTGCTGTAGCATAGTACACATATAATATCTACAGCTATTACTATCTATGTGTAATGTATATTATATGTGTATGTCACATAAATTTATAATATATAGTTATACAAATCTAAACGTCTTTCAAATAGTTGTATATGCATATATTCATTCTGAGTTCCACGTTGCCAATGTTGTATGTCTTCGTGTTGACCTATTAATGTACTAATAATTGTTGTATTTTCTTTCTACTAACATCTTCAAAGATATTTATTAACAATACATCATGTACACTGGTGACTTACCTTATGTCGTGTTCGTTGGTATAATGTGTGTTTGGCCAAAAGACACATTGTATACGAACGATAGATAATTGTTATTTTTGTATGCTGTGACAAGAAATGTAAAATGTTAAATAACTAATTTTTAAAATATTATTTTAATTACTCTTCAAAGATTAATTACTATAATTTAAACAGTAAATACCACCTATATCGTATTACAATATAAATATAATATGAAGTTAACACAAGCATTGCAGTTTTACGTATTATATCCATGAATCTTTAATATATGGATTTATTCCGGATAATCAATATCTCATTAGCTATTAAAATGTCTGAAAGTGGTATTTCCTTAGTAATATAAAATACATGTGTACGAAAATGAGCAGCAGAATTGACACGTAAATAGTGATACTGAGGGTATATATTTTTATGCTTAACAGCATGTTCTTCTGATTATAGACGTTTCCATTTATGCTATGTTCAAATTAAACTAATTTTACACAACCATAAACTAAAATATTGTATCTTTAACTGCAAACCTAGTTAATAAATAAAGGGCGCACATGTTAAAGCTTGTGAAAAACGTGTGAAGCTAGGTGAATGGAAATCAGTCCATTACTAATAGTTAGGGGCAGAGTTTGAAATGTTATTGGCAAAAAACTGTTTATTCTTGCTTCTAATAAATAAAGGGAGCGCATGGTTGTAAAGAACTTGTAAAGGGAGCACACGGTTGTAAAGAACTTGTAAAGGGAGCGCATGGTTGTAAAGAACTTGTAAAGGGAGCACACGGTTGTAAAGAACTTGTAAAGGGAGCACACGGTTGTAAAGAACTTGTAAAGGGAGCACACGGTTGTAAAGAACTTGTAAAGGGAGCACACGGTTGTAAAGAACTTGTAAAGGGAGCACACGGTTGTAAAGAACTTGTAAAGGGAGCACACGGTTGTAAAGAACTTGTAAAGCTAGGTGAGTGAAAATAGTTCATGAATAATAATTGGGGCGGAATGGCATAACCTGGAAATGTCTATTCTTGCTTCTAATTGGAATGCTCGTTTTATAAATGAGATTTGTAGACAGTTTGCAAAGAAATCATTGTGCTAGAACGGTATAAGGATATAACCTGTTTTAAAAAGTTACTAACCTAATGTAGTTGAGAGATTGATTTTATAACATTTTTGTTAAATGCTATTTCTTCTGTTTAATTTTATTTCGTAAATTTATGCATTATACCTCTGAATATATCGTGTAATATACTCTGCTTAAAATTGTGGTGTTTTTGTTTTCCTTGTTCAAGGTGGTGTACATGTACGGCAACACACACACTGCGCATGCGTTGAGACGAGCACGTTTGGAAATGTTCACACCTCCTGCTGGGGATAGGCCAGGTAAGTAAACACACTGATACGTGCATTGCTTATGTGTTCGTATCATGCTGCAAACGAATATTTTAACGAATTCGGAGCGTGTACTTTAATACATATGCTCACGAGTTAGATACTTTTCGTAAATAATTAATTAACCACGAAACTTAAATAAGCTATACAAATATATAGTGTATATGCTTTACATGTCTTATATGTATAATTAAATATGTATGCAAGTAAAACAAAACATGCCATAAATACTCAAACAGCTTCACAAAACAAATATATCCGCGTTTCTAGAAATAAAAAAAAACATTGGAACATAATAATTATTTCACAAACTATTCTTATCACCGCTACCGTAACAGAAGAAGTTTGATACGTTATGCCATCTGTTTTACGAACATATTTTCTTATCTATCGATCACAAATGTAACAAAATGTGGTTTGCCTTACCATAAACCTAATTTTTAGCACAATATTGTTTTATTTGCATGGTTTGTGTAAAATTATTTTGTCATTTACAAACTGTCATGTGCAATACTGAAACAAAATGTAGATGATCACGGTATTTTCCTTACGAGTCATTCAAAACTGTGAATGTGAGCGTTTTTCTTAACTTTTGATAAAGATCTTGAATGCAAAACCCATGCTCTTCATCTCAGCCGTTGATGACCAGGGACACATTTCTTAATTACGAAGCCGCTTCGTTCGTTTGATGACCGTCCCCAGTGTTTCGGTACTTTCTCCACTCGGTCTTAATCTCCGTCGTGCAACGACTTAGGTCAATGTGCCACTCCGCAATACGCGTCTTCCGAAAGACGCTCGTGTGGTGATACAAACGCAGCTTCAGCCCTCCTTCCCTCACCGTCCGTCGGTCTTTCACCGGGAACTGTAGGTTATGAGACCGAAACGTCTGGTCCTGGCGCGAATGGACCAGCGTTAGTTTCTTCTTGTATTTCCCTAACAAGGTGACGGTTGTCGTCAGTTTGGAATATTTGTGTAGTAGCAGTATGCCGGGAAGGACGCCAGTCTGTTGAATTATTATGTCGATTTTGTTTGTGCCCGGTAGAAATCGGTATACGCACCCGACCCAGTAGAACGGAAGCTCTCTCTGAATATAAATTCCGTCGGTCTGTGAATCAATCCGTCCAGATCGCTGGTCGCCTTCACACGACGTCGTTGGTGTTATATTCATGATCTAGAGGCACAATCAAACCTGCGTGCATCCGTATTTAGTGTTTTTAATACTTGTTTGAAATATTTGCTCTGTGAACATCAATGTTTCTCCTTACTGCACGTTTGGTTAAACTTTCAATAATAGGTGCTTGTTCAATATCAAGATCATATTCCGGAATATATTTGTTCATTTATGAAGAATCACTCACAAATAATCATTAAAAAACATATTCTTCGTGAGATAAAACGTACTGAGAGTGTACAATTGCATACACGAGCCTTTGACATCAGTAAGGTTGAGAGACATCTTTATTCGCAGCAGTTATATACCAACCTTCGAAAGTAAAATGTCCACGCTCATATTAGCACTTCTCATCGTGGCATTAATCAAACTGCGGATGATGTCGCAGTTATTAACGTGTTAACTGGAAAGTAAACAGCCAAAGACGCTGCTGCCGTTGCGGGTGTTAATGTCGCTTATAAATTTAAATGTCATTGGCTTACAGGCGCTTGTTCATCCAACGTCTAAACTGGACTAACAAAAGCGTATCTGGACTAAAAAGTTTAAGTGTTATAACAAGAAAAACATAAAAAGAAAGAACAATTGCATCGAACATTAGTACTAAGTATACGGTATTCACTCTTTTTGCGTTACAAACTCTTTATAATTTTATCCGTTTCATAAGTTTATTACTAATCAAGGACTACTTATTTCAAATATGTTTCTATGTCAGGAGTCTTATTTCGCTTCTTTCTATACTATTTATAGAAGGAATCATTGTAAAAACAATTGGTCAATTTGCCATTCAGTAAATATGTCCCTACAATAAAATACTGAAGCATGTCTTTGTGGACGACTTCAGTCGAAATACTCTCATTTGAACTTCCGAATTTGAATTGAACTTTCAAGGAGTTTTGATTGACATTTGATGTGTTTAGCCATTCAGGAAGCTACGCCTTAATTGTTTGACTGACATGTCTTGTAAAATCATTCGTATGCTGTCAACGGTGTTTGTCGGAGTTTATCTAAGTAGGCGTGATAATAAATTCCACAGCGTTTCGGTCGGAGGTTATCTAAGTAGGCGTGATCATAAATTCCACAGCGTTTCGGTCGGAGTTCATCTAAGTAGGCGTGATAATAAATTCCACAGCGTTTCGGTCGGAGTTCATCTAAGTAGGCGTGATCATAAATTCCACAGCGTTTCGGTCGGAGTTTATCTAAGTAGGCGTGATCATAAATTCCACAGCGTTTCGGTCGGAGTTTATCTAAGTAGGCGTGATCATAAATTCCGTAGCGTTTCGGTCGGAGTTCATCTAAGTAGGCATGATCCTAAATTCCACAGCGTTTTGGTCAGAGTTCATCTAAGTAGGCGTGATCATAAATACCAAAGCGTTTCGGTCGGAGTTCATCTAAGTAGGCGTGATTATAAATTCCGTAGCGTTTCGGTCGGAGTTCATCTAAGTAGGCGTGATCATAAATTCCGTAGCGTTTCGGTCGGAGTTTATCTAAGAAGGCGTGGTCATAAATTCCACATCGTTTCGGTCGGAATTCATCTAAGTAGGCGTGATCATAAATTCCGTAGCGTTTCGGTCGAAGTTCATGTAAGTAGGCATGTTCCTAAATTCCACATCATTTCGGTCGGATTTTATCTGAGTAGGCGTGATCATAAATTCCACAGCGTTTTGGTCGGAGTTCATCTAAGTAGACGTGATCATAAATTCCACAGCGTTTCGGTCGTAGTTCATCTAAGTAGACGTGATCATAAATTCCACAGCGTTTCGGTCGGAGTTCATCTAAGTAGGCGTGATCATAAATTCCACAGCGTTTCGGTCGGAGTTCATCTAAGTAGGCGTGATCATAAATTCCGTAGCGTTTCGGTCGGAGTTTATCTGAGTAGTCGTGATCATAAATTCCACAGCGTATTGGTCGGAGTTCATCTAAGTAGGCGTGATCATAAATACCAAAGCGTTTCGGTCGGAGTTCATCTAAGTAGGCGTGATTATAAATTCCGTAGCGTTTCGGTCGGAGTTCATCTAAGTAGGCGTGATCATAAATTCCGTAGCGTTTCGGTCGGAGTTCATCTAAGTAGGCGTGATCATAAATTCCGTAGCGTTTCGGTCGGAGTTTATCTAAGAAGGCGTGGTCATAAATTCCACATCGTTTCGGTCGGAATTCATCTAAGTAGGCGTGATCATAAATTCCGTAGCGTTTCGGTCGGAGTTCATCTAAGTAGGCGTGATTATAAATTCCACAGCGTTTCGGTCGGAGTTTATACTTACATCTCTGTGTTAAAACCGCGTACTCAACTTGCAGTCTTTCATAAGTGATGTTGTTTATATTTTAATGCAAACATTTACTATGGAAGTTGTGGATGTTACCTGTAGAGATGTAATAATATGTGTTCCAAATATTAATGAAACATAGTTGTTCTACGTGCTGGCTGTATTTTTGTGCGAAACGTATACGTACCGTGATGCTTTCAATTGACGAAAGCCTGAGCTGTCGAATGGAATTTAAAGAGGTCTCAAAAAATATTGATATCCTTAATGAAACATATCAGTCATATTTTCTGGACGTCATATGTCTGTGCAAAAAAATACACATTTCAACTAATAGTGTTGTTGTTTTTTAAAGGCTGCCCTGTCAATTGAAATTTACTTTTTATGTTAAAGTGTTCGAAATATTTCTGAAACATAGCAGCTATTCGATGTTGACCTGTTTTCACAGTCAGTTAATAACTATGATTTTCATCATTCATCAATAGAGCGTGTTATGTTTAATTTTTCAAAACATTTATGAATCATAGCAGCTAGTTTGATGTTGACTTGTTCTCACGTTTAGATAACTTGTATGATCATCATTAATCAATATAGCTTTGTGTGTGTACACGTGTTCAAAACATTTATGAAGAATGGCATCTATTTGATGTTGACAGGTTTACACTTTAAATAAACTATTATTAATATCATCAACAATAATACATACATGTATCGTTGCATTTACGGAAATGGTTCGTACTTGGATGTCCATATTATGCATTATTTTGCTCTAGCAAAGTTGTTCTCTCACGTATTTTGCTTGTATTGTTTTCCAGAGGTCCCTAATGTCGTGGTGATCATTACGGACGGTCAGTCGAATGTCAACCACGAACTCACTATCCCTGAAGCAAGAGCTTTGAAGGTAAGGAGACATACAAGAAAATTCTTTTAAAAATATCAACTTTTACCCGCTTGCGCATGAGCGATATGCAAATAGTAACATTCTGACTCCAGGGCTCGTATCATCAAAGCTCCTTTGTGAAACCTTCAGTAAACTTCTTAAAATAATAAAGTTACTTAAGTCTGTGTTCATTTAAAGTTTATTTTGTCTTAAATGGTTTGAATCCGGAAAGAGTCAACATATGCTTCTTATTTTAACACATTTCAAATATAAAATATAGGTATAGTTATTTTGTTCCGTAGGAGCTTTGTGGATATTGCCCCAAGACAGTTTGTTTCCGAAGTCTGAGCCGAAATTCACAAGCTCATAAGGATAATCTTTAGGCTGTACTAAAGTGAAAAGTGAATATTTTGTGTAAAATGCAATGATTTACCCGTTGCGCACCTTTTCGTACATGTAGTTTCTTTAATTAAAGAAGAAGAAAATCGAGTCCGAAAAGATAAAAATGGAAATAAATCGGAAAAAACTGTCATACACTGTGTTTTGTTAGGCTGATGGTGTCCCGAAAACTACAGAAATACAGCTAAATTGGGTCTGCAAAGCATAGTTTATTCGCTTGTGCCGAAGATTACAGTTTTACTCCAATACAATTTGTCTCAAAATTCTAAATAAGATTTCGTCTCTTTAGTACAGCGGAGTGGACTACCCTTTACCATTATCCGCTTATATTGTAGTTATAAGATGTTATTGGTGACATGACTCGTTATGTAATTTATATTGACGACTCTATGTAGTTACTGACTACATATGTATCTATACGAGCTGGTATGTTTTTCTAGGCTGCTGGTGTAACAATACTCACGGTTGCCGTGGGCTTCACATCTGAGACGAGCGAGCTGATTGGCATCACGTCCCCTCCGATCCAGGAAAATCTCATCTACACGGAAGATTACGAGTCCCTAGGAAAACTGAAGGAACAACTGATATCGCCGCTTTGTACTGGTATGTGTAACATTTATAATATCCTAAGGGACGGATCTAGTGAAGCCACTACATCGTTATGATATATGTAAAATAAATCATTCAGATGTATTGCAAAAATAAATAAATACATCGGCAATGCCTTTCAAGATAGAATACAAGTCCAAAATTGGTTATTAAGATACTCCGCTTAGTTAATTGTACTGTATAGCTGATTAATTTATATTGACTAATACAACTGCAATGATGGTTAAAATATAACAATCAAGTACATGGTCTAATTATAGTGTATTATAACAAAATTATAATCTTTCTGCGAATGTTACTAATGTTTTATTGTTTTTGAAACATAATTTGGGTATTGATGCGTGCCTTCATACTGTTTATGCAAACCACTGGTTCTTGCCACACAAAATCATATTGTATTTGGTAAATTTGCAATAACTGTATATGCGCACGACGAGCAATAAAAAAAAACGAGCTTTCCATTCGGACGTTTTCCTAAATGGTTCAGTTACTAAATGTGTATTATAAACGGGCATTTTTTTCCAGATTCCAACTTGTGCAGAAATAACCCGTGCGTAAGAGGAGCCTGCTTAGACGGCATCCGTACCTATGTGTGTCAGTGCCCGGAAGGGTACTTCGGTGACAACTGTGACAAACGTAAGAATCAACACTGATTATACAAATAAATCATAAACATTTTTACAGACGAAAATTAACTTATTTACATATTCAAAGAAATGTCATTTGGTGTATGTTCTAAAATATACGTAGTGTTCAGCAGCCAATTGTATAAACACTGGTTATAATATACCTAGGCAAATCACTTACCGCGGTCAAAATCTTGGTTAAGATACCGCGGTAGATTTTCACTGGTATAAAGCTTTTTACCGTGTGGTATCTTAACCACGGTAATTGAGCGATTTTTACCTGGGTTGTTTTACCCAGAATTTTAATATTTCTAAACGATCGGAGTAAAAAATCAAAATGGCCGAAATGAATGAAATTGAAGGAAAGAAATACTAGTCATGATATCTGATTAAAAGCCTTCACACAGTCATAAGTTAAACAATGATATATTTGCAAAAATATGTACATTGTGAAAAAACACACAAGCACTATACTGAAATGAGGATACTCAACACATCAATATTTCAACACATTTAAACTTATTATTAATAGATTTGTAGATCTGCTTCTTCAGCTTTTTGGAGATAAATACAATGTAAATCTTTAAATTAATTTTGTATATCTCCTATAATCTGTATCTAGCCTTTACATGAATTATACTTAAATACTTTTAACCTTTATCTGACGTTGGGCCCATGTAGATTATTATAAAAACATTGCTTGTTAAATGTGTGTCCTCTTCAGAATAACAAAAACAAAATAAGGATTAACTTGCATTTCATATTAAAAACATAAACAGAGTAGATCTACAGAAAACAACTCCTGAAAATATGCAAGTATTTCACACACAAAAATATGCATGTATTTCACGCTAATTAAATTAAATATATTCAGCACTCTTTTACTACCATCATTTCAAAGATTGGCATTCTTTTTGAAATACCCCGTTTGGTGCCTCTAATATGATTCCGATTCAGACTCATCAACCCTTCACGATGACGTGTACAATTTTTCAAAAATGTGTGATGTCATCGAATCTATTCTGGGTCAGTAGACGTGTAGAAATCATGAAGTGTACATCGGAGAATTGAAGATGCAAATTTTGATAACTTTATACTTGAATTTACGTTTAAAGTATGGCTATATATATGCGTTGATCTATATTCATAGATGAATGTCCGCCATGTTTGTTGTGGTTAAAATACTCTAACCAAGGTAAGCTAGGTGGGTAAAAATATACCGCGGTAAGTGTGTGGTTAATTTTTTGGAAATTGTTTATACAAACCGTTTTACCTATGGTAGGGTTCAGGTTACTACGGTATCATTGTTTACCGCGGTAAGAAATGTTTATACAATTGGCTGCAGTGATAGTGCGCAGATATACTTCGTAATGCTTGTTGGATTAAGTTCGCTTCAACAATGTTAGATTATCCGAACCAGACTTCTAGAGTGTTAACAAGCTTTTTTAGCCGGATTTTTAAATGAAAAATCTCGGCTTATAGATTAGTGAAACCCGGTCGGTTGGGCGGGGGGGCGTTGCTATGTCGTTAGCATTGCATTAAAGTTTTGTATTCCTGTCATATTTTCAAAAGTTCGTGGTCAATCTTCATGAAACTTTACAGAAATGTTTCTTGGATGGTCCTCTACCAAACCTGTGAAAATGGTTCTGCTTCACTGCACAAGATGGCCGCCATAGCTAAAAATATAATTATGTCTAAACGCCATTTTCTTCTAAACCTATGGTTAGATTTTCAAATAATTTGTCACAAATGTTCATGTAGTGTTCCTCTACCAAACTTATTCAAATGGTTCCGTCTCACTGCACAAAATGGCCACTATAGCTAAAAATAGAATTTGTGTTAAAGTTTCGAATTCCTGTCATATTTTCAAAAGTTCGTGGTCAATCTTCATGAAACTTTACAGAAACGTTCCTTGAATGGTCCTCTACCAAACTTATGAAAATGGTTCCGCTTCACTGCATAGGATGGCCGCCAGAGCTAAAAATAGAATTATGTCTAAACGCCAATTTCTTCTAAACCTATGGCTATATTTTCAATAATTGTAAACAAATATTTGTTTAGTGTTCCTCTACCAAACTTATTCAAACGGTTCCGCCTCACTGCACAAAATGGACACTAGAGCTAAAGATAGAATTTGCGTTAAAGTTTTGTATTCCTGTCATATTTTCTAAAGTTCTTGATCAATCTTGATGAAACTTTACACTCTACCAAACTGATTCAAATGGTTCTGCCGCACTGCACAAAATGGCCACTAGAGCTAAAAATATAATTTTCGTTAAAGTTTTGTTTTCCTGTCATTTTTTCAAAAGTTCTTGTTCAATCTTCATGAAACTTTACAGAGATGTTCCTTGGATGGTCCTCTACGAAACCTGTGAAAATGGTTCTGCTTCACTGCACAAGATGGCGGCCAGAGCTAAAAATAGAAATATGTATAAACGCCAATTTCTTCTAGATCTATGGCTATATTTTCAAATAATTTCTTACTAACTGGGTCAAGGCCGCATTTGGGGGATATGCCCTCCTGTAATAGCTCTAGTTTAAAACTGTCCTTTATTGCTGACACTTTTACTGAGCTCTAACATCAAAAAATAATGTCAACACAATATCTTAAATCCTACATTTTCAATTTCACATTCAACCATGAGTAACCATTCAAGGAACGTTTTCATCCATCTTGCATTTGATAATTATTTTCCAAAAAAAAGATATCATTTCCAGTGGAGAAAAGTTCCTTTGACAGACACTTTCTTAAATGCAAATATGCAACATTGCATAGAAACAAACATATTATGTCAGTAATTTAATGCCATCTCTCTAGTCCACAATTTTTTTCCCATTTATTTGGGACCAAATCTTTGCTAAGTCTCACCAAACTGCATACATTTTATATCATCAAATCTTCACCAAACTTCATGAAAATGTTTGTAATAGTAATATCTAGTTCAAGTTTGATAATCAGCCAAATTACCCCAGGAATTGAGGAGTTATGGCCCTTGAATTGTCTAAAATTAGCGTTTTTAGCTGTTTCCGCTTTCTAAGTCCAGTAATTTTCATCCAATCTTAACCAAACTTCATGAAAATGTTTGTAGTAATAAAATCTAGGTCAGGTTTGATAATCAGCCAAATCGCTTCAGGAATTAAGGAGTTATTGCCCTTAAATTATCTGAAATTGGCCTTTTTAGCAGTTTCCACTTTCTTCAAAATGTTCTTGTCTAAATCCCTTGCTGGATTTCGAAATAATTTCACAGAACAGTTCTTTGGGTGACTATCAACCAAAGTACTTCAGATTATTTTGATCCGCTAAAAAAAATTAGCTGTCACATTTTTTCTGTCCGCCACCATTTCTCAGTAACTGGCGGGTAGAATTCCATGAAACTTAAATATGTACCAACATAATGCGGTGATGCATGTCAAGTTTTGTTGGATCAGTTAATTTTATCCAGAGCTATTGCCCTTTATTCAATGGAAAATGCCAAAAAATTTCTGTCCGCTGCCATTTCTCTCAGTAACTGGCTGAAGAATTTCATGAAATATCATATGTACCTTGTGCGGTGATGCATGTCAAGTTTCACTTGGATCAGTCAATTTTATCCACTGTTATTGCCCTTTATTCAATGAAAAATGCACATTTTTTTCCCATCTGCCACAATTTTTAGCTTGACTATTAGAAGAATAGTTGAGCTTTTCTACTTGCCCGGCGTCGGCGTCCGTGTCTGAATTTGATTAAAGTTTGTATTCAAAAGTATTTTAACTTCAAAACTACATAAGTTATTCACTTGAAACTTGGAATATACTTTTGTTATAAACTCCGGTATCAAGGGCAACATAACTCTGTTTTGTCTTGTGACAGAGTTATGCCCCTTTTCACATTTATTTTCTGGTTGAAGTATTCAAAAGTTTTGTAACTTCAAAACTACAGACATTATTCACTTGAAACTTGGAATATACCTTTGTCATCAACTCCAATATCAGGTGCAACATCATTCTCTATAACTCTATTTTGTATTTTGACAGAGTTATGCCCCCTTTTCACATAGATTTTCTGGTTAAAGTGTATATTCAAAAGTTTTGTAACTGCAGAACTATTCACTTGAAAAATGGAATATACCTTTGTCACCAACTCCATTGTTGGGGGCAACGTTCCATATAACTGTGTTTTGTATTTGGCAGAGTTATTCCACTTTTAACATAGATTTTCTGTTTAAAGTTTATATTCAAAATGTTTGTAACTTAGAACTACATAACTTATTCACTTTCAAATAGGAACATACCTTTGTCATCAACTCCAGTATCAGGGGCAACCTCCCTATAAATCTGTTTTGCATTTTGTCAGAGTTATGCCCCTTTTTCACATAGATTTTCTGGTTAAAGTTTATATTCAAAACTCTTATAACTTCAAAACAATTCAAGTTATTAACTACATAAGGTTTTCACTTGAAACTTGGAATACTTTGATGAAATAATTGCCATATTTAAACAGAGTTTTGTATTTCAACAAATTTATTCCCCTTCCACTTTCCAAATATGTACCAACTGAAATACTTTGAATAGTCGAGGGCACTGTCCTTATCTGGTTACATATCCAAAAATATTAATATGGTTTATGTATCAAAAAGAAATCTTCTTTTATTTTCTTATACTGTGTTCAGGTATAGAATTACATGAATTGTGTAATGCCCTTTGGGTTATTCCGGTCCATTCCGGTTAACTGCTCTGTTTTAAATATGCCCTTTCGTATGCCCCTGCCCCTGTACGTCGGTAATGCAAATTCCAAATTATAAAGATTACAGCGAAAATATGTCAGACAAGTTTTTGATTATCTTTTTTTTTTTTAACTCATATCTTGAAGGTAAGTTTCAACATTTAAAATATCGCACAAGATATAATGATATTGTGTACGTATAATGCGCTGTTGCAAACGACTCCTTATTGCAATTATTTTTCAAAATAAGTATGAATTTAGTTGAGAATGTAGAAAAATCAGTAAACTTGGCAATGTTTTTTGTAGAAAAAGTACTGATCAATTAATGTTTTATTAATGTACGACCTTACGTATCAGAAATTTTTCTTTGTATATCTGCTTTATGTAAATACACCACAAACACGTTATATTGTTATATTTGTGGGGCACTATAATGTAAAATGGATAAAGCCCTATCTTTTAAGTAATAAAGTCCAAATTTACAAGGTACAAACGCATGTATACATGTTTGTGTTATTCATTGTTATTCATTGAATCGATGAGCATAATTGATGAGCATATCATATTGACCTGCCTTCTTCATGAACGTCCGAAATACAAGAGCATTTTGTTAACTATAGTGCAAAAAAAAAAAAATGAAAAATAGCTCAAAACAAACCTTCCTATGCAAAATGTACTCATTTTATCACGCGGTTTGAGCTTTATCCGTTTTAAGTTTGGACTTTATTCACACATTTTCTTCATACTTTTTTTTGTCTTCATCCATTAATGAACATACCATTCCAAAACAAATTATTTTAACCCAGAAAATTGTGTTGTTCCCCAAGACAATTTATATATTTCGTCTTCAAAAAAACATAGATTTATTGAAACACACATAATACATAATGGTGGGGAACATAGAGAATACTAGATTAGTGTTAAATACAGATAAGTTTATTTAGCGAGGCTTAGAAAACCAAAACCAGGAGCCTTACCGAGTGGTTTAGGTTTTCGTGCCGAGCAAAAAAAACTTATCTGTATAAAAACTTACCTGGTATTCTATTTGTCCCATCATTTTCTGTCTTTATTTTGAAAATCAACAAAAGAAAATCACTGAATAACAATGAAAAACTTCAAATGACGTCACGAAAATAAACAGATGACGTCATTATAATGCGCGTGTTGGTTGTATTCAACAAGGTGGAATACAGCTAAGTTTGTCCCACGGGGTATTATTTCGTCAATGCAGGAGTGATGATGGGATAAATTAATGTATACGTGTGTAAAATAAGTATGTATATAGACTGATTCACATCGCAGAAAAACAATCAAAAAATGTACCTGCCAATTGCGGACGACATGTTTTCGCTGCAATGTGATTTATCATATGCAATTTAGATTACCTACCGTACATGGAGCGGTATGTCCTTTGTTTACTGTTTCGACACGGCGGAACAATTGACCAAACAACGAGAGTTTATTGACAATGTGGCATTCAGAAAGCTAGGACTCAATATTTTGACGGACATGTCTTTTGAAAACATTCGCTTACTGCCAATGGTGTTTGTAGGAGTTTGACCTAAGTAGGCGTGGTTATAAACCCCATAGCGTATCGTCAAATACTGGCAAAAATGTATAATAAAGTATATGTATATAGGTCATTGTATCCGACCCTGTAACGCTCGCCACTGTGCAGAATGCGGCGATGTGGAGGTCGTGCTGGACTCCTCAAACACTGTGGGCGAGTAGAACTTCGATCGGTCGGCTGAAGGAGAAGTTTTTATATTTGTTCTAATTTAGTGTTCAGATATATTCAAATATTCTTGATCATATCCAGAATGCGGAGAGTCTTCTGATGTGGTGATCGTGCTGGACTCCTCTAACACTGTGGGCGAGTACAACTTCGGGCGGCTGAAGGAGTACGCGGAGCACTTGGTCCGAGAAATGAACAAGGACGCCTGCGATATCAACATCGGCTTCATGAAGTACAGCTCCAACGCTATGGTGCAGGTCCATCTTGGTAAGTAACACATCTGACAGTGCTCCAGATAAGTTTTTTTGTGTAGAGGGTAAATGTACACTCAGCACTCAGACCATAATTTATGGGGGTAAAGGTACACCCAGTCCTAAATGTATAGGGGTAACTTTACTTTTAGTCGGATATTGGTGAGCTTAAAATGACCAAAGAAAACAATCGAGTATTCTTAAGTAATGTAGTTACTAGACATTTAATAAAGAAACTAAAATGCTTTAAATAAGTAGTTTCTACACATTTACACCATTAACAGTCATTATCATTTATGGGTTTGTTTTATCCACTTGTACAATGGATTAATTCAAACTTCCAATTATTCAATACAATACTGAGGATATTACCTATGGGATAATGAAAACACTTTACTATAAGTGTCATTTGTTGTAATATTTGTATAAATCTATTCAGTTTGTTTGACACTACATGTGTCTACGGGTACAATTACAATCTAATATATTAATGTGATTATTCAGTTTGAACAGTTCATTTTCGTGACCAAGAGTTCAATATGACCTCATTTATTTTATGCTCTTCCATTATTTATAAGGAAATATCAGTGAAATAAAATCTGTAATTCACTGTTTAAAGCAATAAAAAGTGCCACTCTGTTAATTTTCACTGTTTTCACACTGGTCCCCGATTTAATACAGTAAATGAAACAGACCGTCAACGATGCCGAACTCAAAATTGTGAAATGACGTCATTATTTTGACGTCTTGATGTTATAATTCCTGCAATATTTTCAAATTAACCGCATTTAGATAGCACTAAAAATGTAACAAAACAACGTAAAAAAGAATACAATAAAAAGAAAGTTTGCTAGTTTCGGTAGAATATCGATTTTTGATTCACTCGTGATCACAGAAAAAACATTCTTTCACTCGTGGCTTTGCCACTCGTGAAAATATAAATTTCTATAACCACTCGTGAATTAAAATTGATATTCTACTGAAACCAACAAGTAACCTCTATATATTACAGGTGCGTATGATGACACAGAGACGAACATCCGGGCACTTGAGCAGATATCGTACAGCCGCGGTCGCGCCAACATGGCGGCTGCCTTTAGGGCGATCAGAACGGAAATGTTCAACGGACGGCGCGGCGATCGCACGAACGCGAAGAACATTGCGTACTTCCTTACGGACGGCACAAATGATGTTCACAAGGAAATGGCGGAACCGGAAGCGGAAGTAACGATCTCAAGCGGCATAAGGTAGCGTTATGCGTTTTAGCTTGTTGTTATGTTAATATATAGAATACTATGTTAGTGTTGAATACAGATAAGTGTATTAAGCGAGGCTTAGAAAACCTAAACCACGAGACTTGGCGAGTGGTTTAGGTTTTCGTGCTGAGCAAATAAACGTATCTCTATTCAACACTTACCTAATATACTATTTATCCCATCATTTCTGACTTTATTTTGAAAATAAAAAAAAAGAAAAACACCGAATAACATAAACAATATCAAATGACGTCGCGAAAATAAACAAAATGACGCCATTACAATGAGCGTGTTTGCTGTATTTAACAAGGTGGAATACAGCTAAGTTTATCCCACGGGGTGTTATTTCATCAAAGCATGCGTGATGATGGGATAAATCTATTTTTTCAACGTGTGTTCCTTTGATATCAAAGTGTGGATAGTATAACTTACTTAATTATTTTTACTCTGCAAAGTAGTTTTAATTTAATGAAACTTGCGAAACACAGTTTGTTATAATTGCGATCACGATAGACACATATCAGCAAATAGATAATTCATAAATAAGCAGGATTTGGGGCGGTGGAATGATCTGAGACAGTAGATGCATTCATAAAAATCACGACCGCGAGTATTTTGTTGTTGTTTTTTTAAACAATTACGTGCCATAGTCTTTGGATATAAGATAGGTCATCGGTTAACAATAATGATTTATGTGTGTATTTGTTTAATTGTATTGGTCTTGTAATAATTTTACATTTCACCACGTTCAATCGATTAATTCGTCGTAGACAAAGACTACCCTAGGGTTCAGAGAAAATGATAAATGGTTTAATGTGAAATTAAGCTGCTACAGTATTAATATTTTCATGAGTTTGTCGTATTGTGCTGTGTTGTATGAGCAATTGGGCATTTGCAAGGATCGTAGGATGTTAATTAGAGCTTCTCTCCTGCTGACGCAACTGGAATGTCAATATCTGTTATATTTGGCGTAATTATCTATTAAGTACAAAGTCTATCATAAGAATTGTTATTATCTTTTATATTTGGCGTAATTATCTATCAAGTACAAAGTATGTCATAAGAATTGTCATTATCTTTAATATTTTGCGTAATTATCTATCAAGTACAAAGTATGTCATAAGAATTGTCATTATCTTTAATATTTTGCGTAATTATCTATCAAGTACAAAGTATGTCATAAGAATTGTCATTATCTTTAATATTTTGCGTAATTATCTATCAAGTACAAAGTATGTGATAAGAATTGTCATTATCTTTAATATTTGGCATAATTATCTATCAAGTACAAAGTATGTCATAAGAATTGTCATTATCTTTAATATTTGGCGTAATTATCTATCAAGTACAAAGTATGTCATAAGAATTGTCATTATCTTTAATATTTTGCGTAATTATCTATCAAGTACAAAGTATGTCATAAGAATTGTCATTATCTTTAATATTTGGCGTAATTATCTATCAAGTAAAAAGTCTATCAGAAGAATCTTTTATTTTTAACGAAATTATTTAACAAATACAAAGTCTGTCATAAGAATTGTCATTATCTTTTATATTTGGCGGAATTATCTATGTAGTACAAAGTATATCTTAAGAGTGTCATTATCTTTTATATTTGGCGTTATTATCTATTAAGTACAATTTTATCATAAGGAACGTTCATTATCTGATATATTTGGGCATTATCTATCAAGTATGAAGTCTATCATAAAAAATTGTCATTATCTTTTATATTTGACGTAATTATTTATCAAGTACAATCGCTATAATATGAATTGTTATTATATTTTTTATTTGGCGTAATGATCTATCATGTACAAAGGATATCATACAAATTAAAAACTACGATTGGTATATGGTTTAATGTAATAACTAACAACTCCAGGGTTATCCCCATCGGCATTAACCTCCGAGAGAGATACGAGCTGGATAACCTAGCGGAGAAACAGGGCATCTCCGTGATTGAAATCAATGACGAACCCATGCTCATAGAAAACACTGAAAAAATACTAAGACCGCTGTATGAAGGTATGGTGTTTTTAAACTGAGACTCCTATATGTAGTAACATTTTATTATGCCCATATTTCTGTATGAAGGTGTGGTGTTCTCATACTGAGATTACTTTATGTAGTAAAAATTTACACTACTAAGATTTCTGAATGATTGTATTGAACTGAGACTCCAGTATGTAGTAACATTGTATTATACTCAGATTTCTGTATGACGGTATGGTGTTTTTATACTGAGACTCCAATGTGTAGTAACATTTTATTATACTCAGATTTTTTTATGACGGTCTTTTGTTTTTATTCTGAGATTCTTATATGTACTAACATTTTATTATACTAAGATTTCTGTCTGAAGTTATGGCGTTTCTATTCTGAGACTCCTATTTGTAGTTCCATTTTAGTATACATAGATTTATGTATGATGGTATAATTGTGTTTTCATACTGCGACTCCTACATGTAGTAACATTTTATTTTACTAAGATTTCTGTATGAAGGTATAGTGTTTTTATACTGAGACTCCAATATTTTGTATCATGTTATTATACAAATATTTATGCATACAGTAACTGAGTTATTCTGGTGGACCCCATGCTATGGTATGATTTTGTAAAACGAACACCTGTGTCGGAATGTATAATTTTAACGTACCGAGACCTCCCATATAAAATACAATTTAGTTATACTGAGACACTGTGTATTATGCTTTTGTTTAACTTAGACCCGTGATTATGTTGTTGTTGTTGTTGTTTTTGTTATCATAAAATGGTATCAAATAAATCGTTTTGTTATCCGGGATATCGGTATGAACGTAAGTTTATACCATGGCCCTGCACAATACAAATGTAATACTTTAAAGTGTTTCAATATTTTGTAATAGAAGTACGCACGTGCACGCTGTTTTTATTAAATTTACAAGAATACATTTATGAGTTGTGTTTTCAGGAAACAACTATTGTGCGGAGAACCCGTGCAGTAACGGCGGACTCTGTAAAAACGAGCCGTTCGGGTACACGTGCGAATGCCAGGTTGGGTACACAGGGGACACGTGCACACAGCGTAAGTATTTCCAACCTTGACACGTGGTATTCCTTATGACACTTGTCTAATGATGGCTAGACTGGGGACATATGCACACAGCGTAAGTAGCTCACAATCTTGTGGCTACACAAGAGACACACGCACGCAGCGTAAGTATTCCTAACACGTGGTATTTCTTGTGACACTTGTCTGAGGTTGGTTACACAGAGGACACGTTCGAACAGCGTAAGTGGTTCCCAAACTTAACACGTGGTATTCCTTAAGACGTTTAACTGGTTTACTCGTCAGTATGATAGCACATTCAAATTTATACAAATTATCCATGTTGTTACAAAAGTCTTTATTTCTGAGAAGTGTAATAAACATGTTTTTAAAAACAATATGTTAAGTGTATTCTCAATAGGAAACATATCCCGATAAATATGTTTCAACAATTCATATAGTACTAAACATCCAGCATACTACATGTATAAAGCCTGGGTATAAATGTACACAGAACAGCAATGGATACGTAGTTATGTTTAAATAACATCAGCATTTTTCAGAACAAGTTACAAAATGTAATATTTAGTAATCGGCTTTGGCACATGAATTGTTATTGAAACTTGCGTATATTGATTTTGTTGATGTTGTTCTTCTTTCCGAACTCTCTCAACTCACCGTAGTTTCAATGCATTTGTGTATTGTAGGTTGTTCCGCCAAAGGAGACGTTGTGTTTGTAGTAGACACTTCAAGGTGGGTAATACGGCTTCGACAACTATCCTTTGACCCCGCCAATCATCTGACCCCGCCCATTCTTCCACGCCCACTCTACCCCCGCCCCATCCCTTTTTCCTTCTACTTTGACTTACTTAAACACTTATAAATTACCATATTACAGATCGAATGTTTTTAATTATTATGGAACTGTTAAAAATTTAGTGACATAAACGCACTTTAAAATTAACTGGTTCAATGTCTAAAACATGTATTTATTAAAATTTGCCTTAATCTTAAAAACAAATCAAACTATTAAGTTGATATTACATGTATTAGTTTTCATTGTGTAAAATGTATTAAACCTAGACCAAAATTGTAAACATTTGAAGACACACGACCTGGTAAACGTGTTCAATGTGTTTTCAGTACTTGATTAAAAATAGACATATTGGACCATTCCGGAAGACCTGTAATTAAATAATTGTCATATTTTCCTCAATCGCAACCAGGTACGTGACGAGGAAAGAGCTCAAGAGCATCCGGAAGTTCCTGCGTTCAATCGTCAAGAGACTCAAGTTCCATAGGGACCAGTTCAGCGTCGGCATGGTCCAGTTCACCAACACGGCTGATGTGACCTTGACCTTTGAAGAGGGCCATTCGAAGAAGGCCGTCCGATCGGCGATTGCGGGTTTAAGGTAGAGCTCGCCACAGCGATTGCTTAAATTTCAATGGTTCGAACAATAGGGAT
Organism: Congeria kusceri; assembly: GCA_027627225.1. Lineage (NCBI taxonomy): Eukaryota > Metazoa > Mollusca > Bivalvia > Myida > Dreissenidae > Congeria > Congeria kusceri. Next base: position 40,396,135 of record CM051040.1, on the reverse strand, counting down.
TTAAATTAACAGAAAGACAGTAGAAAACTACGAATATATCTATGTTATATTGCATGTTGAATTTTTAGTGCATGTATCTTTTGTGAACATTTTTGCAATACTTTTGCACATTATTGTCAGTCAACAAGAATGAAATATGTCAGACAAAAACATTAAGAACAAAACACTTACAGAAAACACTGGAACCCATGGTGAAAGTATAATTTGCAGCAAATGCGTGAACATTAGTCCTGTTTTTACACCTTACAGATATCTTACTTCGCTATATATTTACCATGATGGTTGGAAATAATGTCCCCTTTAATGATAATCTTGCATTTCATACGGTAATGATGGTTTGAATTGTCTTTACCTTAAAGGGCAAACTACATGGTTGTCTACAAATATACATTGTGTTATATAACATCTTTAAAACAGAAACTCTACTGGTTGTAATATTAGTGGATGAATAATCGCGGTTGATCGCAAAATTCGACACAATATTATCGTTTTCAAAATAAATTATTGCAGCTTATATTAAACACGCTAAACATGCAAAGGTACATATTTTTTATCATACTATAACATCAATATAAATAGTCTGATCGCTCTATCAGAGTGCATGGCGGCGACCCGGATCCGGCTCAAGCCCTGGCCAAGGCGGCGTTCCGGATATTCAAGGGCCGCGGTGAAAGCCGGGATAAGCCTGACTACATGATCCTGGTCACCAAGAGCATGCGTCAAGAGGAGGAGATCCTGACAGAGGCCAACAAGCTGAAAATCGAGGGCACCCGAATTCTCGGCGTCGGTACGTTTTGGTTTTGTGTGTTTGATTTTCGCCCGTTCATTTAAACTCTGAAAAAGTGATCCTCGGAATCGTTAAGGGTGTCGGTTGACTGGCACCCTTTTATTTGAGGCTGTGGCGTACGAAAATAGTTTCGGATGCATTGCGTCTGGTCCAGTGATGGGATTTGTGGTAGGTTTTCAAAATGTAAGTGAGTATATTTTAGACTGTGGCTCGTTAAGTCCCTTTTGCGTCTCATTTCTGGGAGATAAGCTGAAAATCGACGTCAACAGAATCCTGGGCGTTGGTAGGATTCGTTTGTTTGGCTATTAAACAACTCGGGTTAACGCCCTCGTGATTAATTCACACGTATCAGCACTCCAAATCGTTGTTTACTGGCCGAACAACAACGATAAATCGCAAAATGATTTTTTTTAATGAATGCTTATATTTACAGATTTCTAGCAAGTTTCTAAAGTGTTTCTGGTTTACGTGTGCTGAGCACATTATTCTGTCTCGCCCCGTAGGTATAGGTCTGACGAGTGACGAACAAGAGTACATGCAGTCCGTCGTATCGATGCCGTTCAATGAGACCGCCATGTTTGCCGACGACCGGACGGACCTGGACCAGCTCGCCGACAACATTGTCCAGTACATGTGCGACGGTAGGTGGCCAATCATATTATCTACAACAGATACAACGCATGTACTTTGTCTGTAACATACCACTTTAACATACGCATAAAATATATAAAGGTGAGCACATATAATATAAAAGAGCTTAAAGTGTTTTGTGTACAAAGAAAAAAACACATCTTAAGATGAACACCAATTATATGAAAATCGATTACCTTGTTTTGTTGTTATGAGAAAATATCTTAAGATTAACACGTGTATAGTCGGTTTAAATGTTGTTGATAATGAGGGATCAATTATTTGCTGAAAATAGTGAAATCGTGATTTTCTATTGATAAACACGCTTTATGTATAATCGTCCATGTTTTATTATTACATTTCTTTCAGATGAGAACCTCTGCGCGGAGAATCCGTGTCGCAATGGCGGGCAGTGTCACAGAGTGGGCGGTGACTTCTACTGCGAGTGCGGCATCGGCTATGCAGGCAGATACTGCGAAAACAGTAAGCGATGATGTATAATACGTCTATACTGCCGGTATCTTGTATACAGTTCACTGGATATTTAAGACATGACAATCAGTAATGCATGACATTGACTATGCAGGTAGATACTGTGAGAACAGTAAGTGATGTTGTACATTGCTTGTATACTACTGGTATGTTGTTGAGTGTATATGAAATACTAGTTAAAAGCAGTATATTGTTCAGTGTATATGAAATACTAGTTAAAAGCAGTATATTGTTCAGTGTATATGAAATACTGGTTAAAAGTAGTATATTGTTCAGTGTATATGAAATACTAGTACAAAGCAGTACATTATTCAGTGTATATGAAATACTAGTATAAAGCAGTATATTGTTCGGTGTATATGAAATACTAGTATAAAGCAGTATATTGTTCGGTGTATATGAAAAACTAGTACAAAGCAGTATATTGTTCGGTGTATATGAAATACTAGTACAAAGCAGTATATTGTTCGGTGTATATGAAAAACTAGTATAAAGCAGTATATTGTTCGGTGTATATGAAATACTAGTACAAAGCAGTATATTGTTCGATGTATATGAAAAACTAGTATAAAGCAGTATATTGTTCGGTGTATATGAAAAACTAGTACAAAGCAGTATATTGTTCGGTGTATATGAAAAACTAGTATAAAGCAGTATATTGTTCGGTGTATATGAAATACTAGTACAAAGCAGTATATTGTTCGGTGTATATGAAAAACTAGTATAAAGCAGTATATTGTTCGGTGTATATGAAAAACTAGTATAAAGCAGTATATTGTTCGGTGTATATGAAAAACTAGTACAAAGCAGTATATTGTTCGGTGTATATGAAAAACTAGTATAAAGCAGTATATTGTTCGGTGTATATGAAAAACTAGTACAAAGCAGTATATTGTTCGGTGTATATGAAAAACTAGTATAAAGCAGTATATTGTTCGGTGTATATGAAATACTAGTATAAAGCAGTATATTGTTCGGTGTATATGAAAAACTAGTACAAAGCAGTATATTGTTCGGTGTATATGAAAAACTAGTATAAAGCAGTATATTGTTCGGTGTATATGAAAAACTAGTACAAAGCAGTATATTGTTCGGTGTATATGAAAAACTAGTATAAAGCAGTATATTGTTCGGTGTATATGAAAAACTAGTACAAAGCAGTATATTGTTCGGTGTATATGAAAAACTAGTATAAAGCAGTATATTGTTCGGTGGATATGAAATACTAGTATAAAGCAGTATATTGTTCGGTGTATATGAAAAACTAGTACAAAGCAGTATATTGTTCGGTGTATATGAAAAACTAGTACACAGCAGTATATTGTTCGGTGTATATGAAAAACTAGTATAAAGCAGTATATTGTTCGGTGTATATGAAAAACTAGTATAAAGCATAGCAGTGTTGTATGGTATCAGCTATATTCAGTGCGAGAAAAGTAAGTGATGATGTGTAATACATATGTGTAATATTAATTAGTTTGCTAACTGGATATAAAATACTAGTACACGACAAGCAGTGACAAGCAGTGATTGGTTGAGTTTACTTTGCCGACAAATACTGCGAAAACAGTAAGTGGTGATATATTATACATTGTTGTACTTGAATACAATAAAAAAAATAAGGTTTTACACAATTAGTTGTTTGCTACAATGTGCATGCATATGAAGTACATGAAAAGAAATGAGACGATCATCATAGAATGTCCATTACAGATTGTAGCCAACAAGACAAGTTATGTTTTACAGTCGAATAGCACCACATCATGGTCATTACAAACAACTTTCAAATTAAAAAAAACATGCATCGATTTGTGCAATAGATTCTTACCACCTAACTATAGTATTTAATTTTCACTTTTATAAACAAAGGACGGTCAAAGTACGTCATTGTCGTGTTAAGTATCGTTGTTCCTATGCTTTACCAAATTGTTCCCATTTGAATTGCGCCAGATACACTGATCTAACGTGAAGCGCTTCATTCACAGAATGTAACGCACGTGCCGACATCGTGTTCTTGCTGGACTCTAGCGGAAGTGTCGGTCACCAGGACTTCCGGAAGGTCAAGCAGTTCGTGACCAACATGGTCAGCGACCTCCAGGTGGGCCGGGATGCCTCGAGGATCGGACTGGCTACCTACAGCAGCAAGAGCAGGTAACGTCACGCGGTTTCGGTGTGCCATGACCCGTATACACCAGTCCAGTTTTGGCAATATGAAACACTGACTAAGCTCCTTTACGCTCCAATCCTGCTGTTCGGTCCAAGATTAATTGACTTATATTCACAAATGTAAATCATATGCATATTAATCTAGTGGTTTACCCAATCAATGGAGTCACATATATCGTGCTTAACTGTTAACTTTTTTACACAAAAGAGCAAGTGGATAAGCTTGTGAAGGGTATGTGATTATCGATGAATGGAAATTAATCCTTTAATAATGATGAGTTAAAATGCTAATGGCAAAAAAACTGGAGCGGTCTATTGTCATTCCTACAGCTCCACAATCAGCGGTCTATTGTCATTCCTACAGCTCCACAGTCAGCGGTCTATTGTCATTCCTACAGCTCCACAATCAGCGGTCTATTGTCATTCCTACAGCTCCACAATCAGCGGTCTATTGTCATTCCTACAGCTCCACAATCAGCGGTCTATTGTCATTCCTACAGCTCCACAATCAGCGGTCTATTGTCATTCCTACCGCTCCACAGTCAGCGGTCTATTGTCATTCCTACAGCTCCACAATCAGCGGTCTATTATCATTCCTACAGCTCCACAATCAGCGGTCTATTGTCATTCCTACAGCTCCACAATCAGCGGTCTATTATCATTCCTACAGCTCCACAATCAGCGGTCTATTGTCATTCCTACAGCTCCACAATCAGCGGTCTATTGTCATTCCTACAGCTCCACAATCAGCGGTCTATTGTCATTCCTACAGCTCCACAGTCAGCGGTCTATTGTCATTCCTACAGCTCCACAATCAGCGGTCTATTGTCATTCCTACAGCTCCACAGTCAGCGGTCTATTGTCATTCCTACAGCTCCACAGTCAGCGGTCTATTGTCATTCCTACAGCTCCACAGTCAGCGGTCTATTGTCATTCCTACAGCTCCACAATCAGCGGTCTATTGTCATTCCTACAGCTCCACAATCAGCGGTCTATTGTCATTCCTACAGCTCCACAGTCAGCGGTCTATTGTCATTCCTACAGCTCCACAATCAGCGGTCTATTGTCATTCCTACAGCTCCACAGTCAGCGGTCTATTGTCATTCCTACAGCTCCACAATCGCTTCACTAGTTTTACCACTTGTTTTTGTGTAAACTTGGTAAACTGTTAATCACGTGCAAGCGCAATGATTGGATAAGACACTCGATACTTGGTAAACTGTTAATCACGTGCAAGCGCAATGATTGGATAAGACACTCGATTCATTTGCATAGGATTGACATTTTGGTAACGTCATTTCCGTATGTTTCATTTCATCAACTTTATGTTTCATTTCATCAACTTCACAGAATAACATATGGTTTTGGATATCCTTTGGTAAAAGTTTCATTGCAGTTTTTTTTAAGCGTTTCAGTTTTTTAAAAAGCCAACTCTGTGTGTCATGTGTTGATTGGTGTTTCAGGTCCAGTCCTCCGTAAGCGTCTTTGCCATGTAGTAAATTTTCATTTTTATAACGCCTACTAGGTATGTCACGTCGTCGTTGGTATGTCTGGGCCCGTGTCCTTTCAGCTTCATTGCAGTGTTTTGGCTTTTGAGTGTTTAAAAAAAGTAATGAATATGTTGATTGATGTGTAGGTGCCCATAACTCCATAAGCTACATTGCAGTGCTTTAACCTTTCAGTGTTTGTTAAGGCTAATAAATATGACACGTGTTTTAACTTTACAATTTTGATAACGCGTCTGACTGTCTCGTGTTGGTTTGTGTGTCAGGACTCGCATTCCTAAAGCTTCATAGTTTGTGTATGTCACGTAGTCTTTGGTTGATGTGCCAGGGCCCGTTTTCCTACGCCCACTTTGCATACCACGTTTTGACTGGTATTTATAGGCTCTGTTTCCTTAAGCTTGTTTGCAGTGCTCTAACTTAAATTTGTTTTACAAAGCCTTCTCAGTGTGGCACGTGTTTGTTGATGTGTCAGGGCCCGTGTTTTGTAAATATCATAGCAGAGAATGAACTTTTCAATTTGGTGTATAACCAATTCTTAATATATAACGTAGTTATTGGGGTGTTAATTTTTATAACATCTTATCAGTATTTCACGTGTTCGTCGTTATTCAAGGGCCGCAAGCTTTATTGCAGTATTTTAAGGTTTCAATTTGTTCTGTAACCCGTGGTTTGCACATCACTTGGTAAGTCTGCCAGGGTCCCTAAGACTCTTTGCCAGGGTTTAACTATGCAATTTATTCTGTAACGCCTACTACGCATGTCACTGGGTAAGTCTGCCGGGGTCCCTAATCTTCTTTGTCATGGTTTATTTATGCAATTTGTTCTATAACGCCTACTATGCATGTCACTTGGTAAGTCTGCCGGGTGCCCTAATCTTCTTTGCCAGGGTTTAACTTTGCAATTTATAACGCCTACCCTGCATGTCACTTGGTAAGTCTACCGGGGTCCCTTAGCCAGGGTTTATCTTTGCAATTAGTTCTATAACGCCTACTCTGCATGTCACTTGGTAAGTCTACCAGGGTCCCTAAGCTTCTTTGCCATGGTTTAACTTTGCAATTGCTTCTATAACGCCTACTGTGTTCGATATTTTTTACATGATGTCGAAGGCAACTGTACCGTGGCGTAGACGTGTCATTTTGATGTGCGTTTGTTTTTCATTCGTGCCAGCGAAATTCATTTAACATTGAGTGTTAATTTAAATGTTTTCTTGTGTCATTTCATCCATTGCATAAGAACGGTATATAATTGTACATGTAGCTGTATACATGTTGACTGTTGAACAAATATATTGGCATGTTATCATGTTTTGATCATTTTGTTATATTTAAGCACGTTATTTTCTAGTCAGTTTTGTCAAAATTTAGGCATGGCTTTTTGGCCGATATTTATTCGTCGTTTTATTATTTGTGTCCGTCATTTTACACCTATTTTCGGAACGCTTATACTTATATTTTATTGACAAATAACATTTTGCCCTATTTTAGGCAAGTCATTGTGTGCATTATTTTATCGCAATATTTGTCCACTTTCAGACACGGCTTCTTCCTGAACAAGTACCCGAATCTGTTCCAACTTCAGAACGCTATCGCTGGTATAAACTACGAGTACGGTAACACGAACACTGCCGAAGGTCTCAGAATGATTCGAGAGCATTACTTTAACGGCCGAAATGGCGACCGGAAGGAGATTCAGGACTTCCGTGCGTATATTGTCTTTTGAAAAAAAGTATTTCGTTCAATAACCGAATATTGTGTTACACATGGTTTCTAAAAACGTTTTTATCGGCGCCTTTTTCCAATAAGAAAATCGTCGAAACTGTGTTTTACATGTGTGTTTCTTTGATACAATATATTTACAGATGTATGTAAACACAATGATGGTGAATATAGAGAATACTATGTTATAGTGTTGAATAAAGATGAGTTTATTTAGCGAGGCTTAGAAAACCTGAACCAAGAGCCTTGGCGAGTGTTTCACGTTTTTATGCCGAGCAAATAAACTTACCTTTATTCAATACCTACCTAGTAGTCTATTTATTCCATCATTTTCTGTCTTTATTTTGAAAATTAACGAAAGAAAACACACTAAATATTACGAAAAACATAAAATGGCGTCACGAAAATAACAATATGACGTCATTATACTGCGCGTGTTTGCTTTATCACCACAGTGTTGAAATAAAGCAAAGTTTATTCCATGGGAGGTTTATTTCGTCAATGCACAATTGATGATGGGATAAAATTTAAATAATAACGTGTGTTTAGAAACACCATTTTAATCAAATGACAATATAAAATATAATTTAAGTGTCGGCAATATAGTGTTGACTTTCGAAACGTAACCAGTAAACAGAATCTATTAAATACATCCCCATTTCTATTTCTTAAAAAAAAATTGCACAGAACACCCATTTTTGGCCTAAATTGTGTTTCATTACTGTTTGGGTAATGGGCAGATATAATGCAAAAAATATAGTAAAATATTTCTTTTAATTGGGACAGTTACATGTTGCAGTTATAAAATATAAATTTATAACCTAACTTTATATTCGTGACACAATTTGCATACAACAATTAAACGGAAAACAATGAAGTGTGTGTATAATTTTATGTACAAACATGTACTCAATTTACAGTCATTGTACTCACTGACGGAGTGTCAAACGTTAATCCGGATCAAACCTTGGTGGAAGCCCAGCTTATCAAAGCCAAAGGTACAAGATTTTAACACTGCTTCGTCTTGGATATAGTCCTATAGTATAACCATTAATTATACCATATTTAAGAGAGTTTTTTAGTTTTGCGGTATTCAATAACTGTGATATCACTGGTGGGAGGAGCCTAACCGTGCTATAAGTAGCGTGCGTATAAATTACCTGTACAACTAAATTTCTATATTCCTCACGCTCAATATGGTATAAAACACTTGTAGCATACTTTTACCTTAATATGTTAATTATTCAGCCATCGCCCTGCGGGCTCGTTAAAAACTAACATATTTTGGTTAAAATATGCTACAACTACATGTATTACATCTTCGGTGTAATATCATTACGGTTGACATAAATTTTAACTAGGTGCTAACAAATGAAATGTTTTTATTGAGGTGTTATACTTCTTAGCCCTATAATTCCTTTAAGTAAGAAAACGTGTCATTTTCGGATCAAAAACATTTTGATTATGCACATGTAACATTACAAGTAACCTGATGACCAAAGCAAACTTTAATTTGTAGCTTAAATGTGTATCGTATGGCTGTTAATTAGACTTGTAAAGTTCATAAAACGTACACAGAAGCTCACAATTCCCTTATAAGCCATACATATTATATGGAATACATTTTATTAAACATAACTACACTTCTGCGCAGAATCTCTTACTAAACATGAATTGTTCCTGATAGGTGTGCACATTTACGCTGTCGGCGTCGGCGATTTTGACGCCACGGAGATCAACGGCATCGCCAGCAGCCCGGCCTCCAAGAACGCCTACCTCCTTATAGACTACGGCGCCCTCTCGAACATCTCGAGCGACATCGTGCGAGCTACATGCAGAGGTAAGAGTTACGGAAATTTCTTGAGCATCAGGCCAGATGATTTTATATGATTAGAGTTACGGGACTTTTTTTCTACATAAGGGCTGATGATTTTAGGTGATTAAAAGTTACATCGTAATAGTCACGTGTAGAGAGGAAAGTGTTGCTTTTTTTTTAATTATAGTCTGATTTTTTATGTGATTGAGAGTTAAGTGACTTTGAGAAGTTTCTGACCTTGAGATTTATTGAGTTTTAATTGATTACGCGTTACGGGTCTTTCATTCTAAATTATCTAAGGCATACAATAACCAATTCATTATTCACTTCCAAAAATGATAAAATAAATTGTGTTCACTTATAAAGAGTTCTTACTGTATTGTCTATACATATTATCAACATAGATACACAACACAAATATAAATAGTTCTTACTGTATTGTCTATACATATTATCAACATAGATACACAACACAAAGCCACTGCTTTCATTTCATGAAAATTTACTTTTAATAAGTTGTTTCGTGTGTTTGCATTTAGTTTCATGTTTGCATACATGTGGTACTTACTAGTATGAAAAAAACGTGCTAACTGTATGTGTCAATATTACACGTATGAGTAAATGATGAAGGAGCTATTACCCGTAAAGGCACAATAAAGTACGGGTAATGTCCTAGATGGAAAGGGCTACTGTCCGCCTTTACATAGTTTCACGACAGGGATAGTATTGTGCTAGGGCCTACTGTTGTAGAATATTTTTACAACACAAGGACAATGGAGTTTTAAATCATTCAATGTTGTGGAACTTCTCTGAAAATTGTTTGGATTGTAGGGTCTTAAATGCACAAGAGCTATAATATATCTCTAAGACTGTCTTTGTTCAATTGTCATTCTAAACGCATGCTTACTGAATAAACGTAAAAATGGATATAGTGTGTTCTCTATTCTAGTACCAATACTTCGAAATTCTTTCAATAAAGACGAGATAAAGTTCGAAAACAGAATTAGCACCTCGTCGACTAACCGTTTATGTGATTTTTGCGATAATAGAAAGTCGTTATAAATATGAAAAACAATGTACAAAACTGTCCTTACTTCGCATTTGATAGAATTATTGCCAAGGTGGTATGAACACATTTATCACTTCCACATCTACAGTTTAGCACAAGGCTAAGGAGTTATATGTGAACAATGTATACTCTTCGATTTATACTATAAAGCATGTACAATAACTCGAACAGAAGTTAACATTCTAACAAGCTACTATTTTATTTTTTTGTTTGAACTGGGAGTATCATTTACTTATACCCGAAAGATTATACATGGTGTATATGCTATTGTAACAATTGTATCATTCTTTGTTGGACGTTATTGGTTTGGGTACGTCTGTCTGTACGCAGGTAACGCGGAAAGCGATTTTTACCTGGCTTCCCGCCTGCTCTGAATCATGATTTACGTTTGTTTTCATTCGCAGATCCAACCGTGTGTGACGAGAATCCGTGCAGGAACGGTGGCGTCTGCGTCCCCGGAATCAATGGGCTCTTCTGCGAGTGCCGCGTCGGCTACCGAGGGGAATTCTGCCAAGAGTGTAATTATAGTTTCTGATTCTAATTTTCACGGTCTTAATTAACAGATATTAATTAACATCCTCGTTTGGCCATTCAGCGTCAGGACATCATTATTTGTCATGTTTACTTGATTATTCTAACGTCCTCCGTTTTCCCTTGCAGCCTGCGTCTCGGTGAAGGACATCTTCTTCCTCCTCGACAGCAGCGACAGCGTCGGATCCCAGAACTTCGAGACCGCCAAGCGCTTCGTGACGAACATCATCGAGGAGTTCAGCAGCAAAGACAGCTACAACCGCTTCTCCCTCATCACCTTCAGCACCGAGGTCCAGATCGTCTTCTCTCTGGGCCGCTACAATAATCTTCAGATTATCCAGAACGCCGTCAAGTACGCTCGCTACCGGCCCGGAAACACCAACACGGCCGGCGCGCTTCGGGTCGTGGAAGAGATCGCCCACGAAGATCTCGGAGACCGCCAAGACGCCGAAAACATCGTCTTCGTCATCACGGACGGCGTGGGGAACGTCAATGAAGACGACACTATCAACGCCGCCGAGGCGCTTAAGAACAAGGGTGCGAGAATTATCTCCATCGGCGTTAACCTGAACGAGAGGACGGAGATAGAGCGAATGGCGTCTAGCGAGACGGATGTGTTTATGGTGAGAGACTATGACGATCTGGAAGACATCGCCGAAGATATTATAAAAACAACGTGCAAGAACGGGAATGTTATAGCTTTGGGGAAATAAGCAGATGTATGGATAGTTTCTTTATATGCTTTTTACATATACAGTGCATATGTAAATATGTAATCACATTAAACTGTTGTTTTTTTTTCATAGGTTTTGCTTATGTAAGTATTTTGTGTAGTGAAGGTTTTACGCTTAGTGCTGACTTTATGGGAAAATAGAGAGGGGAAGAAAGGACCTGCGAATGTTGATTTTTTGCTACAAGTCCTGCTGTATATACTGATAGGCCTGTGTGCCAAATGGTTTACAATGAGAATTTTGTTTGAGAACTTATTAAAAACCCGCTGCATTGCAATTTCTCGCTGAGATACTTGCTTTTCAATATAATGTATGGTATTGCTCGAGACGGGTTTGTATAATGAATGCGTTACATACGTATATGCCTCTATATCTACTATTAAACTTTGGCATGTTATTATGTCATAGGAAAAGTTCATGACATTGATCATGCAAGAGCTTTTTCTGCAAACTATGCATAGAAGTTTACAAGCTCTGTTTCGACGTTATCAAAATAAAATCTTTCAAAATCGAAATCTAATTTTTTTTTTATTAAGAAAATGTTCAAAAATGTAGTATAAACAGATTAAACGCCATAACAAATATATGCATCGCGATCTGATTTGAGTTTACGTCAAGTTTTGAAATCTCATTTACCGTGTATGTTTCACACCAATTGATCACATTTGTATTTCATGCCAAGGCCAGTGACATCATAATAAATTATCATAAAAAGTATATTAATTATATTCATACATAATACCCAAACAATAGAACTGATAGTGTATTACGCTTTTATAAAATATCGTTATTTCATTTAGGAATATACGTTTGTGATGAAGTAAATAGTTTATTTAAGAATCGTAACAAATTTCGATATAGTATAAAAATAATAGTAACACGAGCTTTTTGAATATTTTAAAAAGATAATTTAAAGGCTGTGACCATGACAACATGTAGATTTTAATGAATTCGTATTACAAATATTCAGTTTAATTGGTAGTATATGGCTATGTATTTTACCTATTGTAAAACTGCATTTATAAAATTACAGATTTTTAAAGACTTCTAGATGTCAGCTAGTATGAATGTCCAGCATGAGATTATGTAATATATTTAAGTTCAGTATGTCGTGCTTTTTATACTTCATATGCATGTTAATGTAATTTTGTAACGAAATCCATATTGCATCTGAATACATGAAAACTGCTCGATGGTATGTGATTAAAAATGACACACAATATATGTCTGAACATATATAGGAAGTTAACAATTTTAACATCAGAAAATTTCAAAGAAAAGACCCAAAACGATATAGTCGATTCCATTTTGTTCAGCGATTAAAGTCAACATTGTGTCAATTACGAGTTTTGCAACTGTGTAACTTTGCATAGAGACCATAACAGTACTCTATAATTGAAATGAATGTAATCGATTTAACCCAGTATGCACTGTATGCATGCATACGTTCGTTTGCTTTATAATAAACCATTGAAGTACTGGAGGACGATTTTGTTTGTTATGTTTGTTATTCGTCCACATATGCGTTACCAATGCTTATTTAAGTGTATATTGATATCGGTATACTCCATTTGAGAAGCGGTAAATGCAAGTTTACAAGTTAATTGCGCAAACAAAGGCTTCCGGTCCAAAACACATGGCATTACATAACACAAAATCATACAAGACACAAACATGCGTGTACGTATGCGTGTATACATTTATGCGTTTACGAATGTATGAATATACATTTGAGTGTGTATAACAATATTCTTCTGTAATATTTACACCAATTCTCCAAATTACAATAGATTGGTGCCCGCTATGTTATGCATATGAAAGTTAACTGTTGAACGTACTGTATCTAAAATTATAGCCAGTGAAAATCAACGCTCTTATATAAGAACGGTTTTTCAATGGCTTAACTTTTAAGTTACGACTAAAATTGATTTTTATTGGTCGTGGATCCTTTTGTGTAGACAAAGTGGTGTTGGGCCTTACAAACTAGCTGATTACAAAACATCTTCAACGTCAATATAAGTACTAGTACTTGATAAAAGCACTGCAAGATCGCAACCCTCAGCCAAGATCGGTGACTACTTAACAAATGAGTTTTCCAGTGTTATTTCCCCTGCCAATAGAATTTGCCAGTGATGGATAACCTGGTTTGCACTTTCTCTCAATAATAAATTATAATATTTCTGGATCTAGACGGTGATCCGGATCGCCATCAAAATCTGATAATTTCTTCAATGGTCCATTTCCAACTATTCCAGAAATTTCCATGTAAATGAGTCCATACCTGTTTTACGTAAAGTTGCTAACAGACAAACAGAATAACAAACTAACACCGGCAAAAACATAAACTCCTTGGAGCAGATAGTAGTAAAACCCCATGTGTATCAGAAGTAGAGAAGTAGAGAGCCCCTGAATCACGGACATCGGTTCCTGGGGACATTCGTTCCTACGCATTTTTACCTAGGCGGAAACTGGTTCCTACATGATTGTAAAACCCCGGACACACGTTCCTACATTGTTCTTCCACTTCGGACAATCATTCCTATAATATTTTGACAGCCCGGGCAATTGTCTTCACGACCACCACTTGAAAAGAATGAAAGAAAATATCGATATTTAACCCTAATTATATAAAAGATGATTTTAATAGTGTTTTCATAAGCAAAGGATGTACGGGATGCATATGAAAACACAATTAAATTCATCTTCTATATCATTAGAGTTACAAAATCGATATTTGTGCAAAGACAGACAGTTCTAATATTACATGTCTAACTGTGCACACTACTGGACAAAGTAGGGGTCAACTAGATTGTTTAATAACTTCCGTATTTTACGCCATTTTGTAATCTGCGAAAATGGGTCCGAATCACGGAATCCACAAGGTACGAATTTTAAGCTAAAAGTTTACTTGTATTTGTTTACACTAAGTTATTGGAGCTCGACTGTGTCGAAAGCCTGATGCTCATTGCGACACTAGTGAGTCCGTATTCGGGGTAGAACGAGTATTATGTACTTGCTGTATTTATTAGGTTAATCATTCGAACGTTCCCCGGGTCAGATCGAACTCCTGAACTCCCGATCCAGCGTATATCATATCCAATGGCACAGAGCTCAGTGACTCATGCTTGAATTATTGCTCACGTAACAAAACCAATACTTGGATTATGACGCAAAACTACACGTAATCATGCTTTATGCTGAAAAAAGTACATATAATAAATAGTTCCTAGTTTGCATACGCAACACAATATAGGTATATATAATACAAATATGTTATAATTCTATAAATACTGCTTAAATTCGTCAAAGTGGTTTGAAAGACAGTTAAAATGTTGTATATATTTTCGATCATGGTAGATTTTATCATTGAAAGTATTATTTAAAAATCAACTCTATCTTTTTTACATCTAAAACATTAATTGTATTTCGACAATGGAACCAGTTTGACTGGGATCCGACCTGTGTACATAATATTATCTACAACAACCGTGGGACCAGTCTAGGAACTAGTCTACTATGCCCAAATTGTCTTGAGGACCGTTTTGTTTTATCACCGAATTGTCTCAACAGTTTTTCAAGCGTCTATTTGATATAGATGTCATGAATGTCAACAAACACATTTGCCTTTACCAAACTTTCTAAATAAACCAAGACATGAAGTGGCCAAGGAAAATAGCGGTGGGCTGGTAAGAATCAAATTATTCATCGCATACTTTACGTGATTTATCTTCCAAAACGACTGAGGAAATCGGGTTACAATGCACTTAGCATAACTTGTTAGCGCTCGGCAAACATTAAGCTACTTTTTATATAGGCAATATTTTCTGGAGCGCATAACCGGGGAAGTACCATTTCTGTGGTGGAAAGTTTTCCTCCTTTGTCTATATTGTTCCGACAGGATTTTGATTGCAACTTTCACGTCCCGAAATAAGATAGTTATTGAGTCGGATTGCAATAAAATTAACATGGCTGGGCAGATAATCCATTCCTAATTAATGTTCCATAAATATTTGTATAATGACACTTTCATTTCGGATGCATTAACAATTTAAACCTACACTCCTCTGCATTTTTAAATAACTCTCGATAACCGCCGCTGTGTACCGCTGTGTTCAATTTTATCGATAAATCTGCTAACTCAGGGCATTGCGTCATTTCTATTGGTCAGTTTGATTCTATTAATAAAGTTGAAAGTGTAAACAAGGCAAAATAATGGGGGTCTGGACATAAATGTAGTAGATGAACGCGCAGGTTTAAATTGGAATTTATGCATTTCCTAGGTAAATTGTCAATGTAAACTACATCGATGGATAACTTTATTGTTGCAAATAATAGGAACTGACGAAAATTTAACTTTGAGGTTTCCACCACATAAAAGGTCCTTTGCCGATAAGACTTTCCAACGAATTTAGCCCTATATAAAAGTAACACTAAATTCGTTGCACATTTTATAAATAAGACTACAATGCACTAAATATTTTTAGTTTACAAGTAGGTCTGTGCGATAAAATCTGATGGAATTTTTTTTCAAAAGCAAAACGTATTTTATCTTTATTAGAATATATAAAGTTTTTATTCAAGGCAATAATAGTTCTAACTTGTTTTAATTCCTTCATTGCATAATAAAAAGCAATGTACAAGGTCCTTCAGTTTCTACTCATATGTGGCTACAAACAACTAATTTCAGCTAAACCCTGATTCTACAAAACAATTGTAAAATAAGCGTGTGTTTCATGAAAAATAAGCGTGTGTTTCATGAAATTTATTTCGTATTGACATAATAAAGTCGGTACCGGAAAACGGTAGTATTCCGAATCCGATTGTCTGACCATTTTTACCAATTTGAAATTACAATTTAAGAAAAACATCCAAAAAAACCTGAAAATATCGACGATGTTCCTGTAGTTTACTTTTGTTTTACCCAAGCATCAATCTCCAGGCATATCTGCAGGGCCTTCCCAGGCCGTTTTAGCGTCCCGTTGCCCGGGCGCTTAAATTTTAATTTGAACTTAGTGTTGTGCTTATAAACATCGCCCGGGGCATGTGTATTTTATCAACTAATTTGCTGTGTTGACTGCAGCAGACCGACAATTCCTGCTCTGAAAGCTAATCTCTTACGTCACGATGGCTGTTTTTCACTCTAGAAACATGTACACCCACTCTATAAAGTCAGTGAATAATCAAAGCGAGTGTCACTTCGCTGAACATTTTAACAATTTACAGTTATTCCTAAGCCGCAATCAATCAACTTGAAGCACCGCCCTGAAGGCGGAGTTTCAACATGCAGTTAAATCAATATGAGCAGTGTTTTTTTTAGGGCCAATTTGTGGCCGAAATTTGGCCCCATTCCCCAGCTTAAAAAGTACATATTTTTCCCATATAATTACCTTACAATTCCTCTCAGAATGTAAGCTTGATTTGAAAAAAAAATTACCAAATTCGGACAAAAATTAGATTAAGGAGTTTTCGTAAACAATCCCAGCAATTTTTAATGAAAGCAAGTTAATCTCAGTTATCATTAGTAGCAAAACAATTCGTTAATGTTTCCTAACAAAGGAGAATATCAACATTTAATAATGCTTTTCTTAAAAAAAATCCCCTTTTGCCGTAAAATTCCCCCTAGGGTGAAAAAAGACACTGATGAGTCAATAGAAACGCTCAGTTTTTCTTCATTTTAAAATGACGTTTTGACCGACCAATCGGCGCAGTTGGCATGTATCCACACACAATTAACCTTATACGTACGTCAAGCGTACTATCGACCTAAAAAGTAAATTAGCTTTCGTATTTTATAATATGCACACTTATTTATTTAAAAAACTTCATAAGAAATAAACTGCTAAAATCAGTCTCAAACACACTAATATGAAATCGTAATTGGGAAAGCCTATCCAGTGTTACTGCTCTGTGTTGTAGTTTCGTATGCCATGTAAAACCTGTGTTTTCTGCATAAGAGCGCGAAATGTCTGCTGACAACCAGGACGTCACGTTCCACGCATGGAAAGCGTGTGTGTACCGCCGTTTTTGCAAGAACAAAGCATGTATAATATACATGTATTTTAATAATGATTCTTAAATGACGCTTTTGCTTTTAAAAGGCTAGAGGTATACCGTTCTAACGGTGATGTTTCGTTTATTTCATTTCGTTTAAACGTTAACAAAAAGTTGAAAACGTGTTGGCCTTAATTTTAAGAGCTAACACGTACCAGATAACGTCATATGACACATGTCGCAAACATAAATTTTGACGTAGGGACCGGGGCGCCTGAGAAAAATTCTGGGTTACTGTTAACAGCTAGGGGAAGTAACTTACTGTTTTTACATCTTTTATTACATTTTTAATGAAAGTGATAAAATTCCCAATTTGGCTGAAAACGCCGCTATTTTTCCCAATTTGACCCGTACCGGTACCATTCCCAAAGTGGTGAGGAAAACGCTGCAATCATATTCAAATTATTCTGCAATGTTATCCAACTATCGCACTTGGATATCACGTGTTTAGCGGTTAAACTATTTCATACAAAAGAGCACGTGCATAATGTTTGTGATATTCAACAGAGCATGTGGTAATGTTTGTGATTTTCGATGAAGGTAATGTTTGTGATTTTCAATGAATGGAAATTAATCCTTTAACAATATCTGGGGAGGAGTTTTAAATATTTATGCCAAAACTCGGATCGGTCTATTCATTACAGTGCTACTAAAAAAAAAAAACTAATTTGGATAGATTGCACTTTACTGGTACCACGAGCACCTGCTAGCATTAAAAACATATCGGTAGTCAAGTTGAATAAATATTTTAAAAAAATCTATGGCTGTGGGGGCGGCAGTCCCCATAATAAAGAAAAAATTAATAATAAATAAGCGGCGGTGTAGCCCCCATAATGAAAATATCTTACGATGACAAAATTGCAAAAATCTACTTGTCTGCAATCAACAATCACTTGTCCAAACAAAAATATAGTTTGTATTCCAGACTTCCCTGAAAATGTTCTCATTCAATAATAAATACAACACAGTTTGTCATTCAAATATATAAAAAAAGTATAATATACAATATAATAATATGATAAATGACTTTCAACTTTTACATCATTTCACACCCGGAAATTGTAAATTGTACTTGTCCGTGAACAAGTAGACAGGAATAATGTACTTGTCCGACGTAACATTATCCGTATTATTATAAGTTGTGCATAGGATTTCCACACCCCTGCGATGATCTTCATATCGGTAAAGTGCAATCGCACTAATATTTTAAACTATTTGTCATTTCTGTTACAGATTGGCAGTAGGCAAAACAGTTTTAAGAATTAGTTGAATGGGGCCAGTAATAATGCTTGCATGTCAGTAGCCGGGCCCGGCTAGCTCAGTTGGTAGAGCGCTAGACTGTCAATCCGTGGATCGTGAGTTGGAACCCCAGCCCGGCCACATAACTTGTGTGGGGATTGGTCATTTCTACGGCCATTCTCCCCCAACCTCTGATTCAAGTAGGGCAGTTGTCAGTTACTGGCATAGGTATGTGCACTTGGTACTGGTAAACCGCTTAGATCGGCTAAGCTTGCCCAGGAAAAGTGTGAGTAGGTTAACTGACTGCCGTGATATTACTGAAATACTGTTCAAAACGGAAAAAAATCCAATCAAACAAATAAACAATTATATGGTGTCAAAATCTTGTCAAACCAAAGTTCTGACCCTCAAAACCTAGATCAAATGAAAGCCCGGTGGCAATTATTTTTTTTATTATAAACAACAGGTGAATACTCTGCCCCTGCATGAGTCCTGTAAATGATTATTAGAACTATTTTCCCTACTGCACGAATAGCCGTATCTGGCTTCACTAATTACTGCATGCTCCTGAAAGATGTTTAGGCCCATCTTTGAAAGCAGTACTCCACCTAAATATATAAGTATTCACAAATTAATTTTGCAAATTATGTTCACAGGGCCCTGGTAGCAGTGTTAGGCTTCACCGGCTACGACATACAGTCACGATGAAAGAGAAAGATTCGAAAACACTTAGAAAAACTGGATGAATACTACACCTAAATAAATAATTATAAGTCCCCCACCGGTGTTTCACTGGAGGGGACTATAGGTTTGCCGTCAGTCCGTCCGTCCGCAAAATATTGTTCCTGCAATAACTGAAAAAGTACGGAACATACTTCGATGAAACTTGGTATACATATAAACGGCAATGTGAGTATTAGTTACGACCTTTTATTTTTTACCAGAGGTCAAAGGTCACATGACTGTTACTAAAATAGAAATAAACTACGTCAGTCCGCAAAATATTGTTCCTGCGATAACTCAAAAAGTATTGAAGCTACTTCGATGAAACTTGGTATACATATAAACGGCAATGTGAGTATTAGGCACTACCTTTTATTTTTTACCAGAGGTTAAAGGTCACGTGACTGTTACTAAAAATAGAAATAAATTAAAACAAACTGGATCCTGCGATAACTAAAAAAGTACTGAAGATATTTCGATGAAACTTGTTATACATATAAATGGCAATGTGAAGATTATGCTGGACCTTTTACTTTTCTCCAGACCGGAGGGGACTATAGGTTTGCCCTCCGTCCATCCGTCAGTCCGTCTGTCCGCAAAATATTGTTCCTGCGATAACTTAAAAAGTACTGAAGATACTTCGATGAAACTTGGTATACATATAAACGGCAATGTGAGTATTAGGCACGACCTTTTATTTTTTACCGGATGTCAAAGGTCACGTGACTGTTACTAAAAATAGACATAAACTAAAACAAACTGGATCCTGCGATAACTCAAAAAGTACTGAAGATATTTTGATGAAACTTGATATACTTATAAATGGCCATGTGAGGATTGTGCAAGACCTTTTATTTTTCACCAGAGGTCAAAGGTCACGTGACTGTTTCTAAAAATAGAAATACACTAAATACTGTTATAATTCGAAAAGAACATAAGATATGACCATGAAATTTGGTACAAAGATTGAACTATAGGTTTGCCATCCGTCAGTGTGTCTCTCTATCTGTTCGTCCGTATGTTGTCCGTCCGTCTGTCTGTCCGTCCCCAAAACCTGGTTCCTGCAATAACTCAAAAGTACTGAACTTATTTCGATGAAACTGGGTATACATATAAACAGCAATGTGGCAATGTGAGGATTATGCATGACCTTTTTTCACCAGAGGTCAAAGGTCACGTGACTGTTACTAAAATAGAAATAAACTAAATACTGTAATAAATCGAAATGGACATAAGATATGACCATGAAACTTGGTATAGAGATTGAACTGTAGGTTTGCCATCTGTCTGTGTGTCGTTCTGTCTGTTCGTCCGTATGTCTGTCTGTCTGTCCGTCCGTCCCCAAAACCTGGATCCTGTGATAACTCGGCAAGTACTGAACACACTTTGATAAAACATTGTATACGTAGCAACAGCAATGTGAGAATTATGCACGACCTTTAATTTGTTTCACCAGAGGTCTAATGTCACGTGACTGTTACTAAAAATAGAAATAAACTTAATACTGTAATATTTTGAAAAGTGCATAAGATATGATCATGAAACTTCATGAAAACTTGGTACACAGATTGGACTATGGTTTTGCCCTCCGTCTGTGTGCGTCGGTCTGTCTGTTCGTCCGTCGGTCTCACCCTGCGATAACTCAAAAAGTACTGAAGATAGTTTGATGAAACTTTGTATACATAGAAAGAGCAAGGTGAGGAATGTACACAACCCTTTTTATTTTTCACCAGAGGTCAAAAGTCACGTGACTGTTACTGAAAATATAAATAAACTTAATACTGTAATAATTCTAAAAGAACATAACATATGATCATGAAACTTGGTACACTGAATGGACTGTATGATTGCCCTCTGTCAGTTTAGTAGTGCAATAACTCAAAAAGTAACTCGAATGTCTTGTCAATGTTACTAAAATAGAAAAAACAACAACTTAATACTGCTGTGACAAATGGGATTTGAATGTGAAACTGTGTACATCTACAGATAAAGGGCGATTTAATGGTATTGCACAATTAGTAGGGGTTTTCACCGGTAGGGGACTTCTGGTTTGCTTGCAATACTATCAAAGCATTGTTTAACTATATTTCCCAGAGTGTCTTTAGTGGTAACTGAATGACCCGCCAAAAAAACGATTTTAAATCACATAAACACTGAGTAAACCATCCACCTAAAACATCAGGACTTTAGCCTATTCATTTCCGGTTGGCATTCATAGCAGTGTCAGGCTTCACTGGTTATAACATGACCCTGGACGATTTTAAAGCAAATTAACACATTTCTTTAGCCCTTGCAGTGTTTTTTAAGGCCAATTTGAGGCCGTAATTCAGCTCCAGTCCCCGATGAAAGAAAATGATTGGAAAGCACTTTGAAAAACTGGATGAATACTACACCTAAATAATTATTTATTTAACTATATTTCCCAGAGTGTCTTTAGTGGTAACTAAATGACCAAGAAAGAAACAGATTTTAAATCACATAAACACTGGGTAAACCATCCACTTGAAAAATCTGGACTTGAGCCAGTTCATTTTCCAGATGGCACTTCTAACGATGTCAGGCTTCACTGGTTATTACATGACCCTGGAAGATTTTAAAGCAAGTTAACAAATTTCTTTAGCCAATGCTGTTTTTTATGGCCAATTTGGGGCCGTAATTGAGCCCCATACCCCTGCGAAAAAAAAGTATTTTTTTCCCCCTATATTTACCTTAATATTCCCATCATAATGTAAGCTTTGTTTATAAAAAAAACTTGACCAAAATCGGACAAATATTGACTAATATGGAGGCATTTTCGTAAACAATCCCAGCAATTTTTTTTATCAAACCAAGATGCGCATTATCCAAGTTATCATTTGTAGCAAAATAATTGAATAATTTTTTATAACGAAGTAGAATATAAAACTGATAATGCTTTTTTACAAAAACAATTCCCCTTTTGCCGGTAAATTCCCTGTCTAAAGGGCCCCGCCACCTTCCCCTAAAGGTGAAAAAAACACTGCCATTGCACAGATAGTTGTGTCTGGCTTCACCGAGTACTACATGATAATGAAAGCCAATTATTTTTTACCAGGGCCCTTGTGGCGGTGTCAGGCTTCACCGACTACTACATGATAATGAAAGCCCATTAATGTTTACTAGGGCCCTTGCGGCGGTGACAGGCTTCACCGACTACTACATGATAATGAAAGCCAATTATTTTTACCAGGGCCCTAGTAGCGGTGACAGGCTTCACCGGTTACTACATGACGATGAAAGCCGTACAAAAGAAGAAGCGTGAGGACATGAAGGAGCGAAGGACACTTAGGAAGGAGCTGGAGATCCAGGACAGAGAGCTGGAGGCACTGAGACAGGAACTGGACGAGGCAACTAGCCTGGAGGGTCAAAAGTAGGTGCAGGGCTTTTTTTCACCTCTTGGGAATGGGACACTTTGCCCTCATTTTGGGAAAAATAGCATTGTTTTTGGCATTTTGGGGGATATTTCCAGCTGGGAAATAAAAATTCCTGGGGTAAGATCAGATTTATAGGAAAACTGCGTGATTAGAAAGAATTGTTCTGATGTTATTGCGCCTTATAACGGCCCCTACTATAGAAGCGTGATTAGAAAGAATTGTTCTGATGTTATTGCGCCTTATAACGGCCCCTACTATAGAAGGACATAAAGCCCTGAGGTGTGTGGTTATCTGTTTGTTTGTTTTTAGCTCGACTGTTCATCAAATAGTTCGAGCTATACTAGTCACCCGTTCGTTGGCGACGCCGTAATGCTCTGGTTAAAGGGACCTGTTCACAGATTGACAAATTGACAAATGTTTGTCTCCGATTCCAAAATAAAAGAACAGTGTATACAAGGGAGCAAAGTAACACTACTGACCTAGAAATATACTGTAAAACCCGTTTTGTTCATGAGTTGTTATCAGTTGAATTTTGTAACGCTAAACGAAAGGAATAATTGTGTGTGTTTCTGTTTTTTTTGTTCAAATTGTTGACATGTGAAACACTTACATAAAGTGAATAATGCAGGGTGATATACATTAGTCGGAATGGCCGAGTGGGTAAAGTGATAGCCTTTTAATCCGGAGGTCCCCGGGTTCGAACGCCGGCAGGACCATTTTTTGCTAGATACTTTTCTTGTTACTATACTTTAGCGTTTTAGTTCCGAGGCTTAAATCTGTCAAGTTAAGACATTTACCGTAATAGCATACAGTAGTTGAAAATGCGAAAATCTGTGTACAAGTCCCTTTAAGGTGTGCGTGCAACAAGTCCATATCTCTGTAACTACTACAAATATTGAATCTGAAACTTCACACAATTTAGCAGAATTATGCCCCATTTTGTACTTTGAAAATCAGGTTAAAGTTTGCGTGATACAACTCCATATCTCTATAAC
The DNA here is from genome assembly GCA_027627225.1 of Congeria kusceri. Taxonomy (NCBI): domain Eukaryota; kingdom Metazoa; phylum Mollusca; class Bivalvia; order Myida; family Dreissenidae; genus Congeria; species Congeria kusceri. The sequence goes on along the minus strand of CM051040.1, from coordinate 40,372,293 downwards.
TACTGCAGATATTCAGTTGAAACTTCACACATGTCTTTGGAGTCATTATGTACGGTCACTGGCCAAGGCCCATAACTCTGACAAAGCGGTTGAGTGCGCTGTCCTGAGACAGCTATTGTTATTTACTTAATACTACTAGCATTTATTTGCTTGTTTTTGTACTAGTATTTAATAGCTCTGTTAGATTTTTGGGACACATGTAAACAGTGACAGGTATGATCAGAAAACAGACAACATGCTTCAATGACATGTTACCACCAACAACTATATACTTACAGGTTGATTCATAATATATCGAGGGTTGAAAACCAGAATGAACTAACTGCTATTGATTTCAATGGCACATAGTACTGTTGGTTTTCAACCCTTGAAATGACACTATTTTAACGTGTTATAAAATTGTAACAAACCAACATAGGCACAAAATATTCATGCCATTGGAATCAGCAGACGTCATAGTCTCTTTATATATCAAGTAACGGAAAACGTCAACTTCATTTGACATTGATGACGTCATTTTACTGCGTTATATATTCAATGTGGCGGCATCAAATTATTACATAATGTCATTTTATTGTTCCTGTGTAACTCCAGGTAAAGACATCGACTGCTTGGTGCTTAGAGGAGTGCAGACCACTATAGACATGAAGACATTTTAAGACGATGGTTGTGGTCTCACATTAGACAATGCCCAAAGAACTGTGAACTGTGATGCAATGTGCTACAACTATGACATTAAAATATGAACAGTTAATATAGTGTTACAGAGCAGACAAGTGCTCTGATTTCGATCCTTATGTTTATGGAATTTGTTTTGTTTGTCAAAATACGATCCTTATGTTTATGGGATTTGTTTTGTCAAAATTTTATCCTTTTGTTTATGGGATTTGTTTTGTTTGTCCATATTTTAAGAAGTTTAGTTGTAGTTTTAATGCCTTTGAAGATAATTTATGAAACGCTTAATGTATCTTCATTTGTTGTAACATCACTTTGTAAATATTCATCCATTAACCATAAATGTCGCTAAGAGATATTGTTAGTATTTTTCTGTAACATTAATCCTGATCTATAGTACAGGCTGTCTGGCAGCCCAATGGTCGGCACACTATAGTACAGGCTGTCTGGCAGCGCAATGGTCGGCACACTATAGTACAGGCTGTCTGGCAGCCCAATGGTCGGTACACTATAGTACAGGCTGTATGGCTAGCTCAATGGTCGGCACACTTTAGTACAGGCTGTCTGGCTAGCGCAATGGTCGGCACACTATAGTACAGGCTGTCTGGCTAGCTCAATGGTCGGTACACTATAGTACAGGCTGTCTGGCTAGCTCAATGGTCGGCACACTATAGTACAGGCTGTCTGGCTAGCTCAATGGTCGGCACACTATAGTACAGGCTGTCTGGCTAGCGCAATGGTCGGCACACTATAGTACAGGATGTCTGGCTAGTGCAATGGTCGGTACACTATAGTACAGGCTGTCTGGCAGCGCAATGGTCGGTACACTATAGTACAGGATGTCTGGCTAGCGCAATGGTCGGCACACTATAGTACAGGCTGTCTGGCTAGCGCAATGGTCGGCACACTATAGTACAGGATGTCTGGCTAGCGCAATGGTCGGTACAATATAGTACAGGCTGTCTGGCAGCGCAACGGTCGGTACACTATAGTACAGGATGTCTGGCTAGCGCAATGGTCGGTACACTATAGTACAGGATGTATGGCTAGCGCAATGGTCGGCACACTATAGTACAGGCTGTCTGGCTAGTTCAATGGTCGGCACACTATAGTACAGGCTGTCTGGCTTGCGCAATGGTCGGCACACTATAGTACAGGCTGTCTGGATAGCTCAATGGTCGGCACACTATAGTACAGGCTGTCTGGCTAGCTCAATGGTCGGCACACTATAGTACAGGCTGTCTGGCTAGCTCAATGGTCGGCACACTATAGTACAGGCTGTCTGGCAGCGCAATGGTCGGCACACTATAGTACAGGCTGTCTGGCTAGCGCAATGGTCGGCACACTATAGTACAGGCTGTCTGGCTAGCGCAATGGACGGCACACTATATATAGTACAGGCTGTCTGGCTAGCTCAATGGTCGGCACACTATAGTACAGGCTGTCTGGCTAGCCCAATGGTCGGCACACTATAGTACAGGCTGTCTGGCTAGCCCAATGGTCGGCACACTATAGTACAGGCTGTCTGGCTAGCGCAATGGTCGGCACACTATATATAGTACAGGCTGTCTGGCTAGCCTAATGGTCGGCACACTATAGTACAGGCTGTCTGGCTAGCGCAATTGTCGGCACACTATAGTACAGGCTGTCTGGCTAGCGCAATGGTCGGCACACTATAGTACAGGCTGTCTGGCTAGCGCAATGGTCGGCACACTATAGTACAGGCTGTCTGGCAGCCCAATGGTCGGCACACTATAGTACAGGCTGTCTGGCTAGCGCAATTGTCGGCACACTATAGTACAGGCTGTCTGGCTAGCGAATGGTCGGCACACTTTAGTACAGGCTGTCTGGCTAGCGCAATGGTCGGCACACTATAGTACAGGCTGTCTGGCAGCGCAATGGTCGGCACACTATAGTACAGGCTGTCTGGCTAGCCCAATGGTCGGCACACTATAGTACAGGCTGTCTGGCAGCGCAATGGTCGGCACACTATAGTACAGGATGTCTGGCTAGCCCAATGGTCGGCACACTATAGTACAGGCTGTCTGGCAGCGCAATGGTCGGCACACTATAGTACAGGCTGTCTGGCAGCGCAATGGTCGGCAGACTATAGTACAGGCTGTCTGGCTAGCCCAATGGTCGGCACACTATAGTACAGGCTGTCTGGCAGCGCAATGGTCGGCACACAATAGTACAGGCTGTCTGGCAGCGCAATGGTCGGCAGACTATAGTACAGGCTGTCTGGCTAGCGCAATGGTCGGCACACTAAATTACAGGCTGTCTGGCTAGTGCAATGGTCGGCACACTATAGTACAGGCTGTCTGGCTAGCCCAATGGTCGGCACACTATAGTACAGGCTGTCTGGCAGCGCAATGGTCGGTACACTATAGTACAGGATGTCTGGCTAGCGCAATGGTCGGTACACTATAGTACAGGCTGTCTGGCAGCGCAATGGTCGGCACACTATAGTACAGGCTGTCTGGCTAGCACAATGGTCGGCACATTATAGTACAGGCTGTCTGGCAGCGCAATGGTCGGCACACTATAGTACAGGCTAACTGGCTTGTGCAATGGTCGGCACACTATAGTACAGGCTGTCTGGCTAGCGCAATGGTCGGCACACTATAGTACAGGCTGTCTGGCTAGCGCAATGGTCGGCACACTATAGTACAGGCTGTCTGTATTGTAAATACCATTCGTCATTTAAAAACCATGACAGTTACAATATTTTATGGAATGCCATCATTTCTAAAACAAGATTTATTAAAATATTTGTACACATTGCAGATTGATAGAGAATAATGGTAATGTGTTAGGCATAATATATTTTATTTATTTCAAATTATGTGTATAGTAAAAATGAAATTGAATGAATACATGTAATAAACTAATAAAAATTACACACGTCATTGATGAAATTCATGTATGATTGGTTTATGCACCAGTGGCATTATTTGTTATTATTAACCTCACGTGACAGCTCTGTGTATTCTGTTCATAGACCATAAGTAATGTTACAGGGTAACACGTTTTCATATCACCTTGCGAAGACGAATAAAGAAATCGGCATCGGCATTACGCCATTCGGATAGTTAGCATCCTAATTCTACGGTTTTACGGATTGTTCGGTATAATAAACTAATTAACACATGGCTGTGAGCGTGATATAAATAATATCAACCCTTGAAAAGTCATATAAACCTCGGGTAGCGCCTCTGATATAGCATTTCTCGGGTTGAAATTATTTTATATCACCCTCTCAGCCATGTGTTATTTCTATAACAGTCCTTATAAAGAAAGCTCCCTATCCCTTGGTAACAAAAGCTCAAACTTATTAAAAGAGTACTTGCAAATTAAAGTAAATGTGAATACAAAATTTGAAATTAAAAGTATAAAATCAGGTAAAGAATGGAGAATTACGAGCAGTTTCAGCGACACTATCATATCACTTGTTTATTCAATACGTTCCTGTATCAAACTTATCATGATATTCATAGAACATGTAGTTTAGTATGATACCTCAATGCGCAATAAAGTGGTCCTATAGATCGTGTTTGTAGAAAAGTATGCTAGTGCTTCGTAGCCTGCAAAGTCAAAAGTAGGCCCCGTGATTCCATCTAGCGACTTCGCCCTACTGAAGACCATTGGCTTTCGCCAACAGTCTAAAAACTGTTAATCAATACAATAGATTTTCGTTAAATAATAACAGCAATAATTTTCCAAGAAAGGACACCAACGTGTACCAGCTAATGTTGAGATTTTACCTCGAATGTGTGCTTGTTACGGTTAGTGAACTAGGAAATTAAGGCAATGTGCCCTGACGGACTGCAATTGCTCAACCCTTTGATCGCCGACAGTGACTTCAAGGCCAAATGCTGCCACACTGGAATTCCTTATAAGTTTAGTCAACCATTTTTCACACAGTGTGTTTTGTTTGGTCCAAATGCTGCGATTTATAACGCCGTGAGTACGTTCTAATAAGCCTTGCATTTCTAGTTTCTTTGAACTATCGTGCTTCAGAAAGTTGCAATTCTGCTACATGTACTCTGGTTTACATCCAACCATTGAGTAATTCAATGGTATTAAATAACTATTTACTTTTATTGTTGTTCAATATGAATTGCGATGATATGAGGTTAATCTTTACTTACTATTTATTATGTATTACTGTGAATTATGAATTGATCTAAGCCAATTGTGAAGTTCGGGCGCCCGTAAATCGGTAACCCCCCCCCCCCCCCCAATTCTTTTGCGTTGACCGTTCCAAGGCGATGACCTCAGTTTAATTCATGTGTGGTTGGTTTTGTATTGTGCTGTGTTGTTTTTGGCCATTGGTTTAAAAAAAAAAGAAACGTGTGCTGCTTATAAGAGTCTCTCCTGCTGCTGCATCTGGAGTTTCACTTTGTTTATATTTTTCTATCAACGCCTTTTATATAATGTTTTCCGACATATTATTTTAATACGAAACAGATATAAAAGAATTGGTCAAACTTCATTGTATTTTGGCATTTTGTTGTTTGACACAAATGGAAGAATAGGGTCCAGGGAGTAAATGAAATTAATCATACAAACGGATTTTAAATTAAACTATCCTGTTTAAATTGTTTGAACACTTTATTCAGGAAAAACCAAATTTCCAAACTATTCAAATATTACTAACATAAGTAAATAGTTGCAATCTTTAAAAACAATCAGTAATTTATATTGTAAAAGTCACATGTCCAGTGTTCAAAGACGCCATTTAACACTGTCTGGTGAAAGTATGTTATTACTGTCTAGAGAGACTTATACATTTATCTGCGTTCTTTTATAAATCTAATGTTAATAACTGTCACAATCTTCCTCAAAGAGCAATATTGCAGTAACTCACATCATGTTTTCAATTGACATGCCATATTTCCGAAAGAAATTAAACCGCAATATACCGAAATGTCGCTGAACAGCTTTTTAGTTATATTCAATCGAATGTGGATTAACAAATAGCCATACCTTAGTTATTGTCCGTTTTTATTTTTAAGACGTTATATGCACGTTTTCTTGCCGTATGACAAATCTCGGGAACACAACAACGGCTCGTTTTACCGCGAGGTTAACGAGGATCATATCGGATGGCCAAACTTAAGAGTCACATTCGCGACATAGTTATGTAGGTTCAAATGGACAAACTAATACTTTCACCATACTTATTAGGTTCAAATCTGCAAACACAATTTCAACATCGTCCACACTTATGTATGATTTATATGCATTTTGTTTCTGAGAAATGATTTTACGCAGATTATATTTCAATTTTAGACCTCAATGGCATTTATTTGGCAAAACAAATCTAGACGAAAATTACAATTCTACCATATTTCTATAGACCTCAGTCCAACAGTACATAAATGAATCCAGACGATCTTTCTAACGACACTATTCTGATTCAGCCATTAGCCTTTACGTGTTCCTTGCATAACCAATCCTCCACTCCTTATTTTCTCTGAATTGTACATATTTATAATGTAGCCTAGGACCATCTTGGCCCTCTCGTTTGTTGTTTCTTATGATGATGCTGTTGGTGATTATCATTCCAGCAGAAAAATTACGCGGTTATCCAGTTTGATTTTTATTTATTTAATTAACCACGCATTCAAATTATTTGTATCGCTGAATTTAACACAAACTCAACTCCATAAGTTCAATTTCTATTTATTTTGAACCCATATTCACTAAATAATAAAATGTTTGGAATATCAACCATTATTTAACTAACACTTTACTAACTGACTAACTTACTAACACTGACGCTAACACTTAAAGACAATGACTCATCGCCTTTTATACTATTTACCTGCTCCGTTACTCCGTTAAACAATAAAATCGTGAAATTCATGAAACATACAAACATCATGAAATGCATTGAACTATTAACATACTCCGTTACACAATAAAATCGTGAAAGTTTATGAAATAAACAAAATATCATGAAATACTTTAACGGAGCAACCATTCAAAACTAGTACTTTATGACCTCGTAAACGGAGTGTAACAAAAAACGGAGCATGCACACTGCATGAAATATAGATACGAACAACACAAATTAAAGAACTATATCGCTCAGTCGCGACAAATACAGCGTTCATATCGACGCTTTTCTACGCTTTGTACCGTGTTTCCTAAAATGATCTCTAAGACACATGTGGTTTTTTATTGTGAATCTATGGCTGACTGTGGTTGCGATTATTATTTTATTACCGATATATTCATTTTCGAATTAGCAATTATGTTCGCTTCTGTTGTAATAGTGATATTTATTCATATCTAACATTGTTTGTATACAACTCCTCCTTTTAATATTTTCAAAAAATGCTAAACTAAGAACCGTGTTTCTGTCATTTACCAATAATAAAAACTTAATGCACCAAAGAATTTGTATAAATTGCTGGCACCTTCGTCCACAATAATGGAAATTGCAACTGGACGACTGATTTCGGGCGACGCTGCCTGCAAACTGGGTTCCGGTCCACAAATGCCCGGATTAGATTATCCGTCCTTGAAGTTTACCGGAAAGCCTGGTTCCTTTATAGAATTAGACCTCCCGTTTTCTTCTTGGCAAGGCACCGTAGACTTTTCCTTCATTGTGTTCTTTTCGCGGGAGAGCCTTTCTGGGGCCACACTCATGCACTACCAGCAAGACGAACAAGCAAGCCAGGCAACCAATTTCTATTTCAAGGAGATTACCATATCTTACAATGATAGCACCATTTCGACTATCGTTTTAGACCAAGCCGGTAATGTAGCCAGGCGATTTCGAGGCAGCCCTTCAAGGGTGCCTAACGCTTAAATGGTTGACGGTTTCGGCTTCGGTTGGTATGTACTGGTCATTAGAGGTTGTAGGATGTTAGGCTTTACAGAAGAAAAAGGAAAAGCGAGGCATCGAAATGAACACATTTATATCAAAGTGTGGCATTTTTGTACACTTCTGATTTTTTTCACACTGAAAACATAGTCTCATTTTTAGCAAATATTGTCAATTTCTCTCTCAAAAGCAGTACACATAATAGTCAAAATGGCTGTGAGTTTTAAGAATTACAACAAAACACCACAGATGATTTCAAAACTGCATTCTTATCCGTACGTGTGTATCCATATGTTTATCCATATCCGTATCTTCAACCGCATAGGTATCCGTAAACAGTAAACTCCGCTTGTAACGATATTGGGCGGACCACCGGATTTATATCGTTATATCCGAATATTATTAATAGGCAACCAAGAGCATGAACATATAAGTAAAAAAGAGAGACGCAACACCAATCATGTTACATACATAGATTTAATGTTGACCTATGTATAAGGGAAAAACACCAAGAAATGCAATAACAGTTAAATATACATAGTGGATAATTATGAAAATTCCTTCGTTATTTTACGGCCTTTGTTCATATATACAACGTTCAAATAATCACGAGGACTACCCGTTTCGTCACTAAATACTGCAAAGAAGCAGCCATCGTTCTTTCTATAGATATCAAACGTCTTCGCCAAATAATTTTAACCAACCGATAATATCGTTACAACCGATGTTATATCAATTGAAATATAGGGGGATCCGGCCGGGACCTTGGACTCAGCATCGTTATATGCGATATATCGCTATAAGCGATATCGTTACAAGTGGAGTTTACTGTATTTATGCATGACCGTATCTATATCCGCATCTGTCTCATTATAATTGTTTATCCAGGTCCGTTTGTTTATCCGCAGCAGAATAATGTGTATTCTATTTTATTAACTGTATTCTTGTTGTTCTTATTCATCTGCTTTGAAGTACATGTATTGCCTGGTTCTTCAAATTAACATTTTATTTTTTTTAAATCGCGCTATGTAATATGGAGAAAGAAGGCATACATGAAGGTCAGTCGTCATTACACGATCATAATTATCAGGATTACGAAACAATGTCTAGCCAAGTAACGAATTAACCTGATGCCTTTCTGGTTAAAGTTTCTTTCAAAACTTTGAAATTTCAAGAAATATTGCCACCTTTGCATGAAAATATACCGAATTTCATAAAAATTGTTTTTTGTCCAAATCACTCACGGTCACCATAAAAATTATTATAAAAAGTTTCTTGTTAGGTCCGTGATCTGCACTGTGCATACGATAAAACGTTAAAGATTTAATAATTTTTCGAAAAGTTTAAGATTTTCTTGAAAGTTTCGCGATTTTAATGAAACAAAAAACAGTAGCTACTTAGTCGGAATGGTTTGCCCTTTTATGAATATCTTATACGTTAGTATATTAAGCAATAGTGGCCACTTATTTAACTTATTTTTCTCGATAACCAGATGTTATCCTCACGAAAACGGTCGTGAACGTTTGTCAAATTTTTATGTAAATGTATACCAAAATCGTTAATTTGCAAATGTCTGCACGATTATTAGCGTTATTATAAGAATCTGCGTGGGTGCACAAGTAGAACGTTTAACAATGATGACAATGTTTCAGACATATTTTGACCAGGTTGTGTACATAATAAAAAGTTAAATCAATACTTTATTAAATACTCCACTGAAAACTACGAAACCCTTAAGCCAGGATATTCTTTGATTGAACTCAAATGGCTGTGCAATTTTGAAATACATTATGTTGTATGTATACGTATATGTATAGTATACATCTTGATCTCGTGATGAACAACAATCAACTGCTGATATATATGTTTTGGTTTCTTCAGCTCCTCCTACCTGTTCGCAGGACAAAGGTCATTTCTACCTCGTCGCAAAAGATACTGTTCCCCACCGTAGCGTGCTGCCGTTTTACGTCGCGAATCACGTTACGTCAAGACTCAAGTGCGGATACGTATGCATGAAGACGGATGGCTGTGTACGTGTCGTTTACGTTTATGACGTCAATGAAGGAATGCGCTCTGTATGACGACGACTGTCAGACGAACGTTGAAACTGCCGTGGGGACGTTCTATTACGTGAAGAAAAACGTTTGCTGTTAGAAAGGCGCGATTGCAATTGTTTTGTATTGGCTACTGATCTCTTGCATGAAATTGTTGTTTGTTTATGTGGATTTTTCGCCGTTTTTAACATTATTTCAGTCATATCACGGCGGTCAGTTAACCTACTCACACTTTTCCTGGGCAAGCTTAGCCGATCTAAGCGGTTTACCAGTTCTAAGTGCACATACCTGTGCCAATAACTGACAACTGCCCTACGTGAATCAGAGGTATGGGGAGAATGGTCGTAGAAATAATGTCATGACCAATCCCCACACAAGCTTGAAATAAAAGAACCATTGTATGATACTTTATGGTCTTCTCTCCTTAGGATCCATGTGTGTTATATATCTGTTGTATTTGATATGTTTATATTTTAATGGCTACCGTGGGAAACGGTGTTTTCATATTATACTTTTACGGTAAATATGCATGCTTCAGCCAGTGTACCTGTCTATCCAGGTCACGTCAACATTTTAACGCGATGTTTAGCGTAATAAACACAAGATGTCAATTTCAACAGTTTGTTTATCGAAATTATCAAATCCTTAATAAGAAAATAGGTTTGGCCGTTAACCAAAAATATTAAAAAGTGAGTTTGTTACGCTACAAATAGTGCATATGTTACACCTTCATTTTCATATTTTAAATTATAAATACAACTTTCTTTAGGATGTTCAAATCCCATACTAGACTTTTCGTTGAAGCATTATTTGGGTTTGTGCAACAAACGTTTGGTGTTTACCACGCTGGCACAAAGGTGACATGCACTACTCTATTTTTTCTCGTTTCCACGAGATACTTACTCGAGGGAACGAGAAACTAACTCGTGGGAACGAGATACTAACTTGTGGGAACGAAGTACTAACTCGAAGGAACGAGTAAACTATTTCGAGGGAACGAGATAAGAACGCGTGGGAACGAGATACTATTTAGTGAGAATGAGATACAAACTTGTGGGAACGGGATACGAACTCCAGGGAACGCGATAATAACTCGTGGAAACGAGTTAACTATGTCAAGGGAACGAGATACAAACTCGTGGGTGCGAGTCGAGGGAACGTGTTAGTATCTCGTTCCCTTGAGTTAGTACGAGTTTAAAAAAAAAGTAAAGTGTATATCAACTCTGTGCCACTGTAGTTAACTGCATAACAGTCTATTATTGATCTAATCCTTGCAAGAGAATTCCGGTAAAGGAGCGTGATCTTGCAATCTCCTCCCCAAATGGTTCTTGTGAACTAGTGTGGTGATGGGCAATCCAGACTTCGTCTCCTGCATTCAACCGATTTTGGGATAGATATTTTATCCGGTTCTCCAATCCCCTTAAAACTGATCGAGTGGTATTTCGATCTGTTTCCCTAATACGCAAAAATGTTCGTTTCAGCGTGTATAATTTTATCTGATTCTCCATTTTGTTAAAACTGTCACGTCTTCAATGTGGACAATTTTATTTGGATCCAAAATTCTATTAAAACTGTACAAGTTGAAGTTTCCTTTTCAGTTGTTGCCTTTTAGTCGCACTTTCCACATGCACATGCGTAAAGGATTTTGCCTAGTTAATAACCTCCGCGACTTTGTTTAATTCTGATTCACGTTTATTGTGTAAGGCTAAATATGTGAATAAGTGCACTGGGTCATGCGGCATTCATTTGCTACAAACGTATAAAACAACTGTCGGACAAAAATTGATTTTTAGTGGTGTGTATATAGAGAATACTAGGTTAGTGTTGAAAACAGATAAGATTATTTAGCGAGGCTTAGAAAACCTAAACCGCGAGCCTTGTTTTCGTGCCGAGCAAATAAACGTATCTGTATTAAACACTTACCTGGTATTCTATTTATCCCACCATGTTCTGTCTTTATTTTTAAAATCAAACGAAAGAAAATCGCTGAATAGTTAACACGAAAAACATCAAATGAAGTCACGAAAACAAAAAAATGACGTCATTATAACGCGCGTGCTTGCTGTATTCAACAAGGTGGAATACTTCTAAGTTTATCCCACGGGCTGTTATTTCGTCAATGCAGTCGTGATAATGGGATTAAAGATAACAAGACATGCAACGTTAACAATATGGTCATATATTTTCAAGAGAAAAGCTTGACCTCAATTGTTGTTGATGAAATGCGTGTTAATGGTGTATGGTTATGGTATGAACAAATATTTCCAGGAATATCAATCTTATTAAAATTAATACATTTAATTAGATATTACCTGATGAACCTCTAACCTTGTGACGCACTTAAAAGTTATGGAATTTATGGAAATAATCCTCTAACAAAAGCTTGGAATCCAACAAGCAAATCCATATCGAGGTCCGAGCGTGAGACCGTTGTGACTGCTTAACATCTCTATCTCTATATATTAGATACAATAGTTTCACGCTCAACCCAACATATGGACACGATATAGACTTCAGCCAAGCAAATATAACATCTGGACTCCATGTGTGACCGAAATACTTCTAAACTGACCAATCAGACCCACAGCAAGCAAGCCAATATATGTCCCCAGTAAGTAAAGTGCATATAGGCCGCAGTATGCAATCCCGTATGGGCCCAGTATGGGCTATACCGTGGCATATATAACATATCGTCCCCATATATATTGTCTTACCCATGTCGGGCCCATATGGGCGTGCAGTAGATTTGTTTGTACTCCAGTGAAACGAATGTAACTCTTCTTTACAGGTAAAGCGAAATTCACAAGCTGTGTTTTCTGACATTTGAATACAAAATATAAATTACAAACAATAACAGATAGCATAAATATCATTGTTAGATAGCTGCAAACATGTATTCGATCACATAAAAAGTTATCAAGACAGGAAAACAAATGTATACATTTATTACATTTTCCTTCACTGAAATAGCTTGAAGGATGCATTTTCTTACTTTCAGCAAGTCTGATCGCCAGTGCAAACTCGTACGAGCCAATGTTTGTTTGGCCCCTTGCACCATAGGTGTTAACAACGGAAATTGTATCCGGAGCAGATCCGGACTATTCTGGTTGTCCCATGACTTCCGAGCAACAAATGTCCGGATTAGACTACCCGTCCTTAAAGTTTATCGGAATGCCCATGTCGTTTGTAGAGTAAGATATTCCTCCACTGGAGGAAATACAAGACTTCTCCTTCGTTTTGTTCTTTTCACTGGACCTACTTTCGGAGAGCACACTCATGTACTACAACCAATACGATCTAGTTTACAATGATAGCGCCATTTCGGCTGTCGCCATAGACAAAGGCGGAAATGTAACCCATTCCGTGGACAAACCCAATCCTTTTGCAGGCTACCAACACGGTCAATGGTATGTATGGTCATCAGCTATGTCATCTTTCTTACATTAAATTCAACGCGCCTCGCAACAGAGGGTAGTGAAATATATGCTCTAGGACTTCCCGGGAAGCTAAGGCTCGGGAGCGCATTTGGAAACACAGTGGCCCGTTACCGTGGCAGCATGACGTGTCTCCAGAAACTGATTGAGGTTTTCAGTGTGGACGATTTCGAAGCCGCTCTTCAAAAGTGCGTGAAGTCTAACTGGCTCCTATGCCTACTGCGAGTGGTATGAATTGTTGACTTTGCCTACTGTAGGTGGTCATCTATGACTGCTTTTGGAGGTATTTATTGTTCACTATGCTTACTTCAGGTGGTTTGTATTGTTCACTTTGCCTACTTCGGGTGGTATGAACTGTTGATTATGTCTACTACGGGTAGAATATATTGTTCACTATGCCTACTACGTGTGGCATGTATTGTTGATTATGCCTACTACGGGTAGAATATATTGTCCACTATGCCTACTACGGGTGGCATGTATTGTTGATTATGCCTACTACGGGTAGAATATATTGTCCACTATGCCTACTACGGGTGGCATGTATTGTTGATTATGCCTACTACGGGTGGTATGTATTGTTCACTATGCTTACTTCGGGTGGTATGAACTATTTATTATGCCTACTACGGGTGGCATGTATTGTTGATTATGCCTACTACGGGTGGTATGTATTGTTCACTATGCCTACTACGGGTGGCATGTATTGTTCACTATGCCTACTTCAGGTGGTATGTATTGTTCACTATGTCTGCTTTAAGTGGTATGTATTGTTCAGTATGCCTGCTTTGGGTGGTATGTATTGAACACTATGCCTGCTTTAAGTGGTAAGTATTGTTCACTATGCCTGCTTCAAGTGGTATGTGTTGTTCACTAAGCCATCTTCGGGTGGTATGTATTGTTCACTATGCCTGCTTTGGGCGGTATGTATTGTTGACTATGCCTACTTCAGGTGGTATATATTGTACACTATGCCTACTTCAGGTGGTATGTATTGATGACTATGCCTACTTCATGTGGTATGTATTGTATACTTTGTCTACTTTAGGTGGTATATATTGTTCACTATGCCAACTGCGTGTCTTATGTATTATTGACTATGCCTACTTCAAGTGGTATGCATTGCATACTATGCCTACTTCAGGTGGTATGTATTGTTCACTATGCCTACTGCGGGTGGTATGTATTGTTGACTTTATCTACCTTGGGTGGTATGTATTGTTGACATTGACTGCTTTCGGTGGTATGTATTGTTGACTTTGTCTACTGCGGATGGTATGTATTGTTGACATTGTCTCCTGTTGTCTACTGCGGGTGGTATGTTTTGTTGACCGTGCCTACTTTGGGTGGTATGTATTTTTGACTGTGCCTACTTTGGGTGGTATGTATTGTTGATTGTGCCTACTTTGGGTGGTATGTATTGTTGACTTTGTCTACTTTGGTTGGTATGTATTGTTGACTTTCCTGCTTTGGGTGGTATGAATTGTTGAATGCGCCTGCTTTGGGTGGTATGTATTGTTGACTTTGCCTACTGCGGATGGTATGTATTGTTGACTTTTTCTACTTTGGGTGGTGTGTGTTGTTGACTTTTTCTACATTGGGTGGTATGTACTGATGACTCTGCCTGCTTTGGGTGGTATGTATTGTTGACTGTGCCTCCTTTGGGTGGTATATATTGTTGACATTGTCTACTTCAGGTGGTATGTATTGTTGACCTTGTCTACTTTAGGTGGTATGTATTGTTGACTTTGTCTACTTTAGGTTGTATGTATTGTTGACCTTGCCTGCTGCGGGTGGTATGTATTGTTGACTTTGCCTGCTGCGGGTTTTATGTATTGTTGACATTGTCTACTGTGGGTGGTATGTATTATTAACATTGTGTACTACGGGTGGTATGTATTGTTGACATTGTCTACTTTGGGTGGTATGTATTGTTGACTTTGTCTACTTCGGGTGGTATGTATTGTTGACTTTTTCTACTTTGGGTGGTATGTATTGTTGACTTTTTCTACTTTGGGTGGTCTGTACTGTTGACTTTGCCTGCTTTTGGTGGTATGTATTGTTGACTTGGCCTGCTGCGGCTGGTATGTATTGTTGACTTTGTCTTCTGCAGGTGGTATGTATTATTGACTTTCCTGCTTTGGGTGGTATGTATTGTTGACTTTGTCTACTTTGGGTGGTATATATTTTTGACATTGTCTAAAGCGGTGGTATGTATTGTTGACTTTGTCTACTGCAGGTGGTATGTATTGTTGACATTGTCTACTGCGGGTGGTAAATATTGTTGACATTGTCTACTGCGGGTGGTATGTATTGTTGACTTTGTCTACTGCGGATGGTATGTATTGTTGACTTTGCCTGCTTTGGGTGGTATGTATTGTTGACTTTGTCTACTGCGTGTGGCATGTATTGTATACTATGCCTGCTTCGGGTGAAATCTATTGTTGACTATGCCCACTGCGGGTGGTATGAATTGAAATTTAGGTAATGCGTAAAGCTGTTATAAAGTAAAAGTGTTGTTTGCAATAAAGAATTCGAATTGTGGAAATTAAAATAGAGTCCATTATATTTGTCAATTCAAACAATTCATACAATTTTGTTTTCCTTTAATGTTACGGAAATTTATACGTATGCAAATATCGCCAAATAACCTCGTTAATACAATCGGCAAAGATGACATTCGACACAACGGAATATTCGATATCCGAAACATTGTTTTTGAAAGTTTGATGCTTGCTTATGGCTCTGAAAAATGAACAAAAATTCACAATACCAGAAATACTAAAATTACTGTCTATCTTCCATAACGTTAATATAGGAGTTCCTATAAAAGAATCCAGTACAAAAAAAAATTGGCGGAAAGAGCTTGTGCTGTTCTGATGAGAGTTGACGTTTATAATTTGAAACTATATGCAATAATCGTACAAGCCAAAACCTAACTTGTGAGTATTTTGTGTTTGTTTCTCAGTTCCTGCAACCTGCGCAAAGGACAAAGCCCAATTATACCGCGTCGCAAAAGACACTGTCCCTGTTCCTAGCTTGCAGCCGTTTAACGTCGTGAGTGACGTTACGTCGCGACTCAAGTGCGGAGATATATACATAAAGACAGATGGCTGTGTATCGTTTGCGTTAACGACATCAATGAAGGAATGCGCTGTGTATGACGACGGTATCAAACGAACGTTGAAACTGGGGACGTTCTATTACGTGAAGAAAAACGTTTGCTGTTAGAAAGGTGCAATTGTATGACGATATATTAGCAATTTCGGTGTTCTCGCGTGCAGCGATGTGCAGGGAGAAGACTTGTGACTATTTCATATAAACTGATTATCATTTAATTTAATGCAATTAATATAAATTGTTGACAGTAATATAAACATACTTCTTGTATCGTCCGTTTGGCGCAAAAAGGACTAACTGACATTTTACAAATTTTGCAGGATAAGCAAAAAACTGCTTTTCTAATATTCAATGTAAAGCTAAGTTTTCATTTTATACATCCTTAATACATTAAAATAAGCCTATTAAGGAGCAGTTGTTTAGTTGGAATAAAAAAATATTTGTATATAAATGTTCAGTTACATGACTTTTTGCGCTGAAATTTTGTGAGCGCAAAAAGTCTTGCAAGCGCACAAACAAGAGTATTTTATTTGACATTTACAACATTTACACCTTTTGACAAGGTATTTTTTTATATCTATAATCAATATTATTATAATAACTAATTTCATGAATTTAATTCACGTCAATTAATTATTTGTGAGTTTTTTCAGAGCATAATTATTAGTGCACAGAGCTGGTTAATAAGTGCACTTACCATACTTTTTGCGCCAACATTTTTGGCAAAGATTTTTTGGGCAAAATTCAGGATTTCCAAGTGGAATTCAATACTAACATTCATATATGTTATGAGATACGGTATACATGATATAAATATGCAGAAAAGTGTATTTCGTAGAAAATGTCAGTTACATGACTTTTTGCGCCTAGGTGACGTTATGGATTCCATACGTTTATGTGTTGTTAGTTACTTGTTTGGCAAACAACTAATGTCTTTTTACATTTGTTAAGAACAATTAAATAAATTGGTCAAGGTTAAGTTCTATGGAGTAAACGTTTTTTCTCAAACCAGTTGCTATAAAATATAGACAATAATAGGTTAGTGTATGGATAATGTTTCTCTGGCGAGGCTGCGTCAGATTGTTTTGGTCGTTGTTTTGGACACAAAATCAGTTTCATGTCGAATACAGACACCTGTTTCATGTTTAACATAATTCGTCAGAGCTAATGATGGACTATGCGGCTATCTGAGGTCACGTTATAAACTAGCCGGAGATACGAATGATTATTAGGGGGCATGGTTATGGGGCTGATTTTAGAGCAACACTGGATAAATGACTTTTCGTGATGTTTAACGCCTTCTTTTAATGTACATTTACTATTTCCCACTGGTTCAAAATAACAACGGTTTCGAATATAATAATTATCAATTATTTTTATATGATATATTTGCGCTGCTATGAGACTCATTGTTTGTGCATTGTGTATATATTGTACCTTTTTGCCATAGAAAGAGTTGTTACTAAACCTTGTTATCTATCCCAGTTCATATTATATTTTTTACGTATATCATGCTCTTCTATATTTTGTAAATTTTGTCTCAATAAATGCTTTAATTTTCCTGCAACTAATAATTTTTGTTTTGGTCGAGAGTGACATATTCCAGTAACGTTTCAAAATCTCGCGTACCCGATTGTACAGAGAATGATCGATTAACACAGTGGTTTGTCGCCGCTATAATGTTTTGGAGGAGTGGGTGAAACCTGTGTTTACATATCCATAGAATATATCAACCTTTAAAGGAAAGGTTGACATTAACATTCGCAATGTCATTGTCTAAGAGATAAATTGAATATGTCCAGCGGAAAATGAGCGAAAAAAATGCGAATACGTTCTGAATTAAATTAAATACATCGTTTGTTTTACGACAATGGTAAGTTTAATGTTTGTTTGTTTGTTTGTGTGGATTTTTTCGCCGTTTTTTACAGTATTTCAGTCATATCACGGCGGTCAGTTAACCTACTCACACTTTTCCTGGGCAAGCTTAGCCGATCTAAGCGGTTTACTAGTACTAAGTGCACATACCTATGCCAGTAACTGGCAACTGCCCTACTTGAATCAGAGGTAGGGGGAGAATGGCCATAGAAATAATTTCATCCCCGCATAAGTTATGTGGCCGGCTGGGGTTCGAACTCACGATCCCCGGATTGACAGTCCAGCGCTCTACCAACTTAGCTGGCCGGGCCCGGCGGTAATTTTAATAAAGTACGAAGACATATGTTATTGCTTTATTTACGTAATGGCGTATTTTAATCTATAATTTCGTTTCTGTTAATATGAACATATGAAGTATTTATTACATCTCAATTTTTTTTTGAAGTATACAGCAAACACTTGTTGGTAGCACTAGAAGAATTTTCCAACGATTTTGACCAAATGCTTGCAAGAGTACCCCTGAACAAGATGTTGATCTTCCATCATCAACACCGTACACTATTTGTGGCTTTGATAGAACGTGCGCAACCCAGACTTCGTCACCTGCATTCAGTGGAACGACCTCTGTATTGCTACCTCGGTGGTCATCGAAGTCAGCTTGTGTTTCGGCAATAGCTCCTAGCTATCGAAAACAATAGGCTTGGTTTCACTTTAGACGCTCAGTGTTTAATCTTTGCGAGCATGCTACTGTTGCTTCTTCTACTACCGTGGTACTACCACACTGGAATTCGAATAAGAAAATACTGCATTAAATTAATTAATTAAAATTATCGTATGATAATTAATTTAAATTATCGTATAAGATCCACTGCACGTTAGTAGAATCGATGTACATTATTGAAAATCACTGCAAAGTACCCATAATTTAGTCCCACTTAACACAGCAAATTCGGTATTGTCGCGTGATGAAACGAGTGTCCAAACCTGGGGGGATCCGTTGACCATTAATCTGGTCCACACATCATAAACCGGATCGTTCGGCTCTTTCCTAGCTGTAACTGACCAGGAAAAAAGGTCCAGGCCTCATATTGGCACCCTGAACATTCCTAAAAGAAAGACGACGCATAAACTTTGGCTAATGCAGGTCAAGAGTTTCACAACACCATCTTATTGACCGGCACATATGGTGTGTGCTTTCATTCAACTATTTTCCGAAAACGTTTACCTATCCACATTTAAATATATGTGCAAGTTCAATGTAAAAAAAACTACAGAGATCAAATTCTTCAAATAGTTTTATTTATATATTCGCAATCATACAGCTTTGTTACAAAGTCACATCTAATTTTTACAAGTATTTGTAATATTGTATTGTAATAAACGATTAATTTCACAATAAATAGCATATGCTTGCGTCCGTTTTGTATGTTTAAGTTCAACGTAAAGTCACATTATGTTATTAAGAAGAAAAGAAACATTAATGCCACATTTTCAAATGACATTCAAAAAGACATTGACTGTGTTATATAATGTTACAAAACAGACGAAGAAATTATTATTGTTATTTATTAAATGTTATTTAAAAGACTTTGAAAGTGGGCTCCTAATAAGTTGGGGCGTTGTTCTTCCACTGCTGATTATTAACATACTTCAAACGGCAATAGAAAACAAAGATATAATGTATTACTTACCAGTATGACCATGCACTGTAGCCTTTGCCTACAGTGAATAGAAGTACTCTATTGTAAATAAGTGTTTGGTCGTCTCCAAAATGTACCACGTGATAAAAAGAAACAAGGTAAACGCAACTATAGGGCACTGTTTGACTCTGGTTCCTTAAATAATACATTCAAGACAAACATTTGCACTTATGTCATCATTTTTATCCCATCATCAAGCCTACATTGACGAAATAACATCCCGTGGGATAAACCTAGCTGTATTTCCACACTGTAGAATACAGCAAACACGCGCAGTATAATGACGTCATTTTGTTGTTTGTCGTGACGTCATTTTATGTGTTATTTAGTGTTTTTCTTTCGTTTATTTTCAAAATAAAGACAAACAAGAAACGTGGAAATTCCACGAAAACCAAATCTTTGGAACGAAATGCTTAAAAGTCAGTACAATAATTAAAGACAGTTCCGGGTGCAAGGTGAAGGTCATACACATATGGCTAGGAAATGGTGACCTTGACCTTGCAATCCAAAGCGAGGTCTCAGTATAAGGTATCTACTAATGAAGATTCATTAAAATGTCTAACTTCGTTCCCAAGTTACTGAGTGGAAGCCTTTCTTTTTTTAGTAATGGTGACCTTGACTTAGACCCCCCGCGCCCCATATGTAATCGCAAGCGAGGTCTAGATATAAGGTATCTAGTTTCATTAAAATATTTCAATTCGTTCACTAGGTATTGAGCGAAATATTTTGTCTATTTTAGTAATGGTGACCTTGACCTCACCCACACCATATGCAATCCCAAGCAAGGTCTCAATATGAGGTATCTAAATATGACGTTTCACCTTGACCCTGATCCCACCCACCCCATATGCAATCCCAAGCGAGGTCTGCATTTAGGTATCTATGTACGAAGTTTCATTAAAATATTTCGATGCGTTCTCAAGTTATTGAGCGGAAACCGTTTTTTTCCATTTTTTAGTAAAAGGGACCTTGACCCTGATCCCACCCACCCCATATCCAATCCCAAGCAAGGTCTCGATATAAGGTATCTATGTTTGAAGTTTTATTGCAATAGTTCGTCCGTTCTCGAGTTCTTCGAAAAATGATGGGATAAATAGAATACCAGGTAAGTGTTGATACAATATAATTTTGTTTGCTCTGCAAAAAAACGTGATTCACTCGCCAACACTGGAGGTTCAGGTTTTCTACGCCTCGCTAAATAATCTTATCTTTATTCAACTCTAACCTAGTGTTATCTATCAGGGACGTACCTGGCCGTGGTTTGAGTATACGCACAGTTATAAAATACGGGTCGTTATTTGTGTGTAGCCTCAACTGTCAGAAAATATATGTGTGGAGAAATGCATGTATTTACATTTATTGCTTTACATAAAATAAAGTGTCCATCTGAATAAAAAGTTGCTGACTGCACAATAAAATATAAGACCGTCCGATATACTGCCGTATATTAAGATAAGTAACATGTGTGGCAGGATACGGCTAAGCTGGAAATTACGTGTTCTTGTGCATTTGGCGTTGTTTCAACAGTTCTGAAATGTTAATATGTTAATATGTACTTGCACAATACATTAAAACAATACGATCGCATCGCCTAATCCAACGGCTCCTTTTGGCGGAAAAAAAGAAGCGTGTCTGGAAAAACCGTTCCAAGTGCTTATCAACAAAGATTCAAGGGTACACAGCTGCAGTTGTCACCACTCTCCTGTATGGATGGGAAGACAGGGTTATGTACCGAAATAAGTGCAGCTGCTGAAACGATTCCATTAACGATGGGCCCCCCCCCCCCCCCGAGCCATCATGGATATCAAGTTGCGTGACTATGTGACAAACACAGAAATCTTCGAGCCAACGTCCCCAGCATCGAGGCCATGCTTCTGACCAAACAGCTCCGCTGGGCTGGAAACCTGTCACGTATGGAGGACACACGAATGCGCAAAGCTGTGTTCTATTGAAAGCTAAACCAGAGCAAACGTGACAGACGCGCCCCAAAAAAGCGCGTCAATGATCAGCTGAAGAGCCAACTCAGTGCAGCTGGCATCGCAGATAATGGCAAAAGACAGAAGCACATAGAAGACTGTCACAAAGCAAGGTGCTACGATATTTGAGAAAGCCAGGACAGAAGCTGCTGAGGCCAAGCGTAGACGGAGGAAAGCAACAGCAGCTCAGTGTGCCACTGGCCAAGGGTTCCCTTGCCCAGCGTGTGCCGGAGTGTGCCCCTTGATGGGTTTGTCTACACAACCACCAGAGAATGTGCCAGAGACTTTCTATCCAATGATCGTCGGACCGGTACCAGCCATCACTATCATCACATTAAAAAAGTACAATTATTGGTTAACTTAATTGAACGGAATATTTAGTACAGATTGCAATTTGAATTAATGTCGGAGACTGCTACCTAGCAAAGAGCTTTACTACGAGGATCTTGCTCTCCAAATAAAAAAAAAAGAGTAACAAAACACCCCACCCTGACTGACAGTATATCGAAGCCATTTGTGAGCTGTGAACCACGCTGCTTGCGTTTTGCGCATCTAATGGTTATGACAAATTGTTTCGGACGATTCCATAGTATATCGACTTGTCTTGTTTAATTATTGATCACAGAAGATTGTGCATGCATATGCGTATGCATCATTAGAAGAAGTGGTTATAAGATTATCGTAAAACAAATGAAAGGATGATTATTTTCTCTATATTTGATCAGTCGGCTTGTCATGTCTTCTTGCCTTATCCCCCTACGGACACTATTTTTTATGCATTTTCAGGTTTTTAGCATTTTTTTTTTCACATAAGCGTAACGAATTATACGCACGTGCGTATGTACGCCCAGTTACGCCTCTGTCTATGTACATAGCAGTCACGTGGCTATACAATTTATCCGCCTTTGCGCCAACAAATACTCTGTCTACATGGAATACCCATGAAAAAAAGAGTTTAAAAAAACTCATTGCATTAATAGCTGTGATAAAGAACTGTTAAACATGTGCTGTTTAACTTGGCTATATACCAGTAGCGTTGACCTGTGTTCACACGATGCATTCTGAGAATTAATTTACTACGTATCTAGTATGTTCTCTGTAAACATTCGACTTTGAGATTGATTCCCTGCCAAAAGAGAACGGTCCGGTCAAAAAGAGTGGAAAAATTGTCATCACGTCCATTTTGTTTATTACTTTATTACTAAAAATGATCCATTATACCAATTAGCCTGGACAGTATCAGGGTTTTCTTTAATACGACTTACTTACACGGTTCCAGCAGGATTCGAACTTCGAACTTATAAGGTCGCAGTGGCGTAGTGGACATGGTGTCCGCCTAGCGATCGGGAGGTCCCAGGTTCGATCCCCCACTGTGGGAGCGTTCTCAAGATATCCCCCAAAGACACCAAGTACTGGTTCTACCAAGGAAACGGACTCGATAGTGTCTCTATAAGCCTTAGGCTTTCGATGGAATAGAGCTAAAATAAATAGGTTTAAACTAACTTGCCCCTACAAAATCGCGCACTTCAATAGAAATCTTCCTGCACTATACTACATTTATCACTAGTGCGCCTGCGTGTAAGTACTTCATGTACATTTCATTCATATCGATTATACAACTACAACTAATTTTCCCGCGCCCGCGAAAAGTGTAACGGTGACAATATTTTTATCTTTATAAGAAACGTATTTAACTCTTTGTTTATAAAAATGATACTAATGTATGAAGTAATAATTTAATGCGTACTTCATAAAGTATTTTATTTGTAAAAAATAGTTTACAGTATAAGCCATCGATACGCCCCTTTAGTATCTCAGAAGCGATCATAATAAGTGTTCAGTAAATGTAAAAATTTGAGAATTGTATCATATATAATTCCAAATACACATTAACAACTGTTTTACTATTTTAACAAATTCTTACACAATACACACTAAAATAAGTTAATGTTCACCATATGACTGAATCCAGTACCGGCTCCAGACATGGCTGTTCTGACCGTATGACTGAATCCAGGACCGGCTCCAGACATGGCTGTCCTGCGGGGGCACGGGATGAGGACCCTATAGCTGAATCCAGGACCGGCTCCAGACATGGCTGTCCTGCGGGGGCACGGGATGAGGACCCTATAGCAGAATCCAGGACCGGCTCCAGACATGGCTGTCCTGCGGGGGCACGGGATGAGGACCCTATAGCTGAATCCAGGACCGGCTCCAGACATGGCTGTTCTGACCGTATGACTGAATCCAGGACCGGCTCCAGACATGGCTGTCCTGCGGGGGCACGGGATGAGGACCCTATAGCTGAATCCAGGACCGGCTCCAGACATGGCTGTTCTGCGGGGGCACGGGATGAGGACCATAAAGCTGAATCCAGGACCGGCTCCAGACATGGCTGTTCTGCGGGGGCACGGGATGAGGACCCTTTTCATTCATTCGTTTTTCGTCCATCCGACCGTCCGTTTGTTTGCTCATTTATTGATTTGTTCATTCGTTTACTCTCTCAATCATTCATTCATTGATTTGCCCACTCATTCATTCATTCGCCCACTCATGAATGAATCCATTTATTCATCCAGAATCAACCAAATTCCATCCATCCATTCATCAATCCAACTATCTATCTGTCATGTTTATACCTGGAAATATCCTGACCAAAACTACACCAATATCGAGTTATTTACTACAGAGTAGTCATTAGGATTGTACACCAGATGATTAGGATTGCATCAAACGTTTGTTGCAATCCTGACCACTTTCATGAAACTTCAGAACAAGCCTTGTTTAAAGTAATATCCAATCAAGCAGTAAAGGAGTTACATGTAACTTCAAAGATATTTGTTGAGGAACAGATGACTTATCGATATCAAATTATTGACTTTCAGTTGAACGTATTCATACAAAGTGATTTTGCCATGCTTCGAGAGTTTTATGACCATTACTTTGACCCTTAGTTTTAAGCAATAGTTAGGTAAAAAATCTCGGAATCTTCTAGGAGTAACAATCATCTTAAAAAGGAAAAAGGAACACACTGGTACTACAATGTTACTAAAGCGGTGTTATTAGTTTGCGTTAAGGATCCTTCTGGGGTCAGCTGCGAACACATGCCCTATATAGTGCCTCTACTTCCCGCCGTCAATCCGTGCCTAAGAGTAGCCCGATTCAGTCCTGCTAAGATAAGCGATAACGATCAGTCTGGGGGGCTCCACCTGGGGCTAGTTTCATTTTACCAGTTTTAGAAATTAAAACATAGCATATGATTTGTTTCCAGCTGGAAGGCAAGCACATGCCCCATTTGACCCTTTGAATCTGTGCCTTAGCGATTATCATTTTTGGGGCACCACACATTTTGATAATTTTTTTTCATATTAAAATTCAAAATTTCATATTTAGATATATACAATGCATTACTTTTGGGGTCAGCTAGAGGGTGGCACGTGTCCTCTGTACCCTCCCCCCACCCCCATCCCCCCGATAAAACCGGGCCTGCATTCAAGTAAAACGTCCAGCAATAAACATAGACGTGAAACAAAATTTCAATTTTGCAATCCAGAAAATAACCGAAAACATAATTATCATGCAAAATATGGTCCCCGACATAGGGTCAAAATAAGATAGAAAATGTTGCAAAAATAGACAGCCTGTATGAACTCATTGTGTGACAATTTCTCGTATTGTGTACGGTTTTATATGTGCTATTAATAACTAATCAGAAATACAGGACACAAAAAGTGGTTCTCTGCTGATGCTAGAGCTTGGAATACGCATCTTTTTATCTTTGGACATTTTTCGAAGTTTTCCTTACTATAACTACCGTAAATGCAGTGTTACTGGTTACAATGGGTTTGCAACATTAATGGTTATAAAAATGACCAAGTTGAAACAAAGTCTCGCGTATTCGCTTCTAAGGCGACAGGGCGATTTATAATGTGATTTGAAGCCGCTGTGAACGTCACGTGTTTGGATATGTCACTGCTTCAAAGAGTCGCCATCAACATTTTAGTTCACTGTTTGAGAGACATGTTGTGGATGTCCGCCGATAAAATACTGACACAACCACAAACACATATTTTGTAACAAAATATATGTTTACATAGTGACATTGTTACATAATGATAATGATAATTTATATAGAATAAATGATATTTATTGTGCTATTTTGTGTTTCAAATAATATGAATCTTCATAAAGAGGTTGGTATATTTTTTTGCAAGACATAGTTTTTTTAAAGTTTTTTAGACTGTTGGCGGAAGCCAACGGTGTTTGTGAGGGTAATTTCATAAAAAGGTATCGCGGAAAACTACTTCTTTTCTTTGCAGGCTACGAGTCAGTAGATCGAAACCTGAAAGGGTCATTCTTCAAAACAGCAAACGTTCGAGAATGTTTTCTTACCTTTTAATTATTAAAGATAATGTATGTGTACTGGAATAAGACCACTAACTTAATGCGCTCCATCGGTTATTTTTGACTCATTGTGAAAGTGTTATTTCTTGTTACCGATTCTTATTCTGAATATTTTGACAACAAATAACTTCAATGTATTAATTTTGAGAGCACGCATCGTATGACCACCGATACTCATAACTACCGCGCTTTGTATACATAACTCCGTTTGCCTTAGATAATTAGCTTGAAAAATATTTGTTCGTTACTTACGAATAAATTTATATTATGATGTATACTATTTAATAAAAAGCCATATTATCAAGTTTAAAGGTTGGCACTTGAACAAATGTTTCCTTATTAGCAAAAATGCACTAATAATTCACATGCTTTTAATTTATTTTCTCGCCAACAGTCTTTCTACGCTGTCAGCGTTTTGATTATCTGCAGACAGCTTAATATTTATTGGATTTATACAACAAACTCTCGCAGTTTACAGAAGTATATGCCGATTATTGATCCAATGCTTGCACAAGAACCCCTGTACAAACACTTCGCCAACCATAGTCATAGTCATCGCCAAACACTTCGTTTGAAGTATCGCCGACATGCGCAATCCACACTTTGTCTCTCGAATGCAACAGAAGATTGGCTGCATTGCTGCCTTGAGTGTAATCGCGGTCCACAGCTCCTAGCTGTTGATGTAGAAAATAGTACCATGTTTTGGATTCATTAAAGATGCTTATCTAGCTGAGCTTAGTAGTAGTAGTAGTAGTAGTAGTAGTAGTAGTAGTCTTATCTGCATACTCAATTAATTAAACTTATTTTAGAAAGTTAACTGAGGCTTGAACAAATCAAAACACGTGGCAAGCGAGGTCTCGATATAAGGTATTTATACATTAAGTTTCATTAAAATATCTTAATTCGTTCTCATGTTATTGAGCGGAAACTGTTTTTCTAATTTTAGTAACAGTGACCTTGACCACACCCACCCTATATGCAATCCCAAGCAAGGTTTCAATATAAGGTATTTAAGTATTACGTTTTATTAAAATATCTCAATGCATTCTCAAGTTATTGAGCGGAAACCGTTTTTCTATATTTAGTAACAGTGACCCTAATCCTGACCCCATCGACCCAATATGCAATCCCAAACGACGTCTCAATATTAGGTAGTTATGTATTAAGTTTCATTAAGATATCATAACGCGTTCTCAAGTTATTGGGCAGAAACCGTTTTTCTATTTTTAGTAAGTGACATTGACCTTGATCGCACTCACCTCATGTGCAATCGCAAGTGAGGTATCGATATAAGGTAACTACGTATTAAGTTTCATTAAAATATTTCAATGCGTTCTCAAGTTATTGAGCGGGAACCGTTTTTCTATTTTTAGTAACAGTGAACTTGACATTGACCCCACCCACCCCATATGCAATTCCAAGCGAGGTCTCGATCGAAGGTATCAATTTATTAAGTTTCATTAAAATATCTCAAGGTATTGAGCGGAAACCGTTTTTCTAATTTTTAGTGACAGTGACCTTGACCTTGACCCCCACCGACCCCAAATGCAACCCCAAGCAAGGGCTCGCAATAATGTATCTATGTATGAAGTTTCATTACAATAGGTCAATCCATTCTCGAGTTAGCGCGCGGAAACAAAAAGTGATACGCCCGCCCGGCCGCCCAACGACATACGCCAATCTAATAACCGAAACTTTTCTTCGAAAAATTTGGTTAGAAATAACATTTTTCGGCGTAGCTGTCTAAGATCACTTTTGACCCAGATTTTCTTGCGATAATTATGCAGCGGGAAAATTGAATGCCAATAGAATAGGGCAAATTTTCTAATTCTAGGGAATGCAAACTTCAAACAATGGTTTAACGTATACTAATAACTGTTGCATACTTTTGGGGAATAAAAATTTACATAATTGTTTACATAAGCGGTTAAAATGAAGTTATAAACATATCCTCGCGTATACTCTAGAACTGAGGCTAATTATGAACGTATTTTCTCATTGTATGCCATAAACACAATGATATATTCATTAACGTAACGAAATAACTATTTTGTTTAGCCTACATTTATATAAGCGTTACGCTCTATAAATAGCAATTGTGCAATTTTCCCATGCATAAATCTCACTCACAGAGTTGCCGTTCCATGTAGCCCAGGGCTCGCGCTGGCGATCGCCATTGGCGAAATAATTCAGAAATTGGCTCAATAAAATCTCAATTGGCTCAAACACCCCAAAACCCCCAACTTTGAAACTTTGGAAAAACCAGATTTCAAAACAAAGAAAACGAAACTAGCCAAGTCCCGAAGTCGGTATCTATTCTGTTATGTATTGTCGTAATTTAATGCTCAATTATGACGATTAAAGACTTATGTAGCATAGATATGAGGGTATATAAATATATTTCAGTGCTAACAGAACAATACTTCATTTCATAATGTGCATTAGACATTTATATGCAGCAGACCAGTGATTTTCTTTAACTTTTGATGTATTCTTTAAAATTAAATGAAAATAAATATGCTATTTATGAATGAAATAACTTGTTGTTAACCTCATTTATTGATTTGTTTATTTTATTTCTATTAATGTGATTTAATATGTACATTAATGGTTTAATCATATTTATGTAGCAAAACAATGTTACCTGATTTATTAATTGTTTTTATTTGATTAGAATATTATGTGAACATTTATTAGCAGTACCATGTAATGCAATGATATGTATTAACTTATTTGTTAGATTCATTGAAATGATCTTTGCCCCATGTTTTTTTAAATATGAAATTAATATTAAAGATGTATAGTTCTTGTTATTAGTGACTTATGATGAAACCACGCGAATAAGCAAATCCAACGTCGCGAAAAATTGGCTCAAGAAAATTTTCAGCCAGCGCCAGCCCTGTTAAGCCCATTGATTCTAGCGAGTTCATCGCATTCCACAAAAAGCAGTGGCATTCTAAAAATAGCGCGCGTAGCTAGCAACGGCTGTATAGCTGTGTTAATATACTTGTACATGCATCAATAATAGCGTTCAGAGAATCATAAACCTAAAAATTTCAATAAATGTGGAATTAATATTACAAACTTACTGTTAATTTGATTTAAAATTATGGTTACGATTTATTAATAATTGCATAAATTTCCAGTTTTACTCGATATAAACGACCGAACATGACCTTTAATATCCTACCCAACATTCATGCATAATATCGTATGTCGCACATGAGTCACAAAATGGCAACGATCACATCAGGCCGAAACGAAAATGCAAGCTGCCTTTTTCCCAGGGAAACTCCCTCGAAATGAACGGCGATAAAAATACATAAATATGGAAGCGCAGTTGTGTCAAAATAAAGTGATTAGTAGTAGTAGTAGCAGCAGCAGCAGTAGTAGTAGTAGTAGTACTAGTAGAAGTAGTAGTAGTACTAGTAGAAGTAGTAGTAGTAGAAGTAGTAGTAGTAGTAGTTGTAGTAGTAGTAGTAGTAGTAGTAGTAGTAGTAGTAGTAGTAGTAGTAGTAGTAGTAGTAGTAGTAGAAGTAGTAGTAGTAGTAGTAGTAGAAGTAGTAGTAGTAGTAGTAGTAGTAGTAGTAGTAGTAGTAACTACTAGTTGTAGTAGTAGTAGTAGTAGTAGTAGTAGTAGTAGTAGTAGTAGTAGTTGTAGTAGTAGTAGTAGTTGTTGTTGTAGTAGTAGTAGTAGTAGTAGAAGTAGAAGTAGTAGTAGTAGTAGTAGAAGTAGTAGTAGTAGTAGTAGTAGTAGTTGCCATACTTATACAACGACTGTAAATGCTTTACGCTCCCGCTCTTCCGTAGCCTTCTAAAACGGGAAGTTAAATGTAAAACCCCAGTGGCGTTGTTTACAAAATAAACCGATCGTCAGTAAGCATTAGGTTTCAACTGACTTGATGTCTGCATAATACCGATGGGTGGAGATAATATTATTGATAAACTCGTGTGGAGACAACATTTAATGCGAATGTGAGTTGAACACATCGATCAGCAAATAATGTATAAAATATTCATTTATTTTGATGACATCAAGTGGTTACGTTGAACAGATGCGTGAACTACATACATTTGGTAAGTTTGTTCTATAATAAGTGTTGTTTAAAATTGTGTGCTTCGTGATTTATGTTTGCATGACGTGATGTATTAATAATTGTGTTTAATGTCAAGTGAGTATTATTGTCGTTATAAAGTCTCAACTAACCTATTAGAATGACAAATGCGATAAAATATATTGATCGCGCATCGCTTACAGAGTCAGACGACATTGACGTAAAACGTAAACTGTATCCTTCATGGTGTTGCTAGTTTTGCTGCCCCAAATCGTAAACATCCATATTTTGTTGACGTTTCAAGCTTAACGTGCTAAATATAAATAAAATGATATTCTATCTTAAACCTCAATAACATGTCGTGTTACATCATCATATCGAAATGTGTGTATCTCCTAACTAAACATTCTTATTCATATCTCTCTATTAGAACGATAACAACTAAACATTTGCCAGTAAAATTAATTGTTCCATCAAGATTTAAATCTTAACAAACATCAATAACACATTTTTATTTAATAAAATGTTTAGAACTTACATGCATTTTTGTTTGTGGACTAACTATGTTTTACGATTGACTCATTTTAATTAAATTATTAAGACCTAAAGAACAAAGAATAATTATCAATAATATAAAAATTTCTTTCACGTAGACGTTTTGTTATCATTTTTGGTTTAAATTCGAGGAAGATAAAACAAAAAATAGCGACCGCATAAAATCATGAAAACCATTTTTATGACAATCTTTATTAATCAACTTAAGTAGCCCTCTGAGGCGCATATCTGTGTAAAAGCACTAACTCGGAAGTGTGCACATATGCAAGTATTTGTACGAGCAACTCCAAGAAAATGCGAAATATAGGCCGTACTGAACTGACAGTCAGCTGATAGCTGATAATTTAAGATAAAACTATGAAATCAGTCAACTTTTGCAAATTGTAACCCAACGAAAGTAATATAGAAGTAAGTTAGACGTTTAATGTGACATTTTTCTTTCTTTCTTCTCTCATTTACCACGTTTTGTATACATAGAGTTTCATATTGTATATCAGTCCAAAACAATATAAATATAGTTGTTCTTATGTACGATACATTTACAGTCACCCCTTCACATACATGCTGAATACGTGTGTAAATATGAAATATTTAAAAGAAAAATGAAGGGTCTAGACTACTTTGCAAGTGCAATCAATTCCCCAACTCTTAAGCGTTTATTCCGTAATGCGACAACTAAAATACTTTTGGCCCCGGTTTCATTTCTGGTAAAGTATCATGACAAGTGGCTTGCCTTTTATCTGTAGTATACGATTACAACATTTCACAGTTTTCGAAACACGAACACTGCGCTCAGATATAATCATTTTACGATATAAATTATGTCAATCTCTTCATAAAAAAATGAATGTCCTTTCATTAGCCGAGGCACAATACATGCTAAAGAAACAACACACTTGGCCGTCAGTTACAAATGAAATACCACTGAAACTGGTTAATTTGTTTATTAATTTCCGAGGATTGTTGGAAAATGATAGAGTTTAAAGCGAGCAGCTTGTTTTGCGTGGCTTATCATCGGAACGCAGAGTTGCTGAAAACCACGAGCAAATTTTAAAGAGGCTTATCGGTCTCAGTAATGCTCCGGTTTTCAAAACCCTCGAGAAATTTAATAAAGAAACATATGTCTTGCAAACATAAGACGGCAATAGCATCTTTTTTTCTGTACACAAATGTGGTGCAGTTTAAGTTGAATTATTATTTAAACAAAGCACAAACCGATATAAAATGGTCTGTTAAACAGACCATTTTGTTATAAGTTTACACTATGTTACAGATATAAACACTAAAAGATATTATTTTGCATATGTTGCTAATAATGTGTTTGTGAATAAAATACGTGTTCAAAAATGCATCGCTGTCGACATAAAAGCGTCTCGTTACAACAAACTGTTACACCTCGTTTTTATTTACACGATATGCATATATGACTCATTATAGACCTTAAATCCTCTAGTTACAACAAACCAATATAGCTCTCGTTTGTTACACGATATGCATATCTGACTCATTATAGACCTTCAATCCTCTAGTTACAACAAACCAATATAGCTCTCGTTTGTTACACGATATGCATATATGACTCATTATAGACCTTCAATCCTCTAGTTACAACAAACCAATATAGCTCTCGTTTGTTACACGATATGCATATATGACTCATTATAGACCTTCAATCCTCTAGTTACAACAAACCAATATAGCTCTCGTTTGTTACACGATATGCATATATGACTCATTATAGACCTTCAATCCTCTAGTTACAACAAACCAATATAGCTCTCGTTTGTTACACGATATGCATATATGACTCATTATAGACCTTCAATCCTCTAGTTACAACAAACCAATATAGCTCTCGTTTGTTACACGATATGCATATATGACTCATTATAGACCTTCAATCCTCTAGTTACAACAAACCAATATAGCTCTCGTTTGTTACACGATATGCATATATGACTCATTATAGACCTTCAATCCTCTAGTTACAACAAACCAATATAGCTCTCGTTTGTTACACGATATGCATATATGACTCATTATAGACCTTCATTCCTCTAGTTACAACAAACCAATATAGCTCTCGTTTGTTACACAATATGCATATATGACTCATTATAGACCTTCAATCCTCTAGTTACAACAAACCAATATAGCTCTCGTTTGTTACACGATATGCATATATGACTCATTATAGACCTTCAATCCTCTAGTTACAACAAACCAATATAGCTCTCGTTTGTTACACGATATGCATATATGACTCATTATAGACCTTCAATCCTCTAGTTACAACAAACCAATATAGCTCTCGTTTGTAACACGATATGCATATATGACTCATTATAGACCTTCAATCCTCTAGTTACAACAAACCAATATAGCTCTCGTTTGTTACACGATATGCATATATGACTCATTATAGACCTTCAATACTCTAGTTACAACAAACCAATATAGCTCTCGTTTGTTACGCGATATGCATATATGACTCATTAAAGACCTTCAATCCTCTAGTTACAACAAACCAATATAGCTCTCGTTTGTTACGCGATATGCATATATGACTCATTATAGACCTTCAATCCTCTAGTTACAACAAACCAATATAGCTCTCGTTTGTTACGCGATATGCATATATGACTCATTATAGACCTTCAATCCTCTAGTTACAACAAATCAATATAGCTCTCGTTTGTTACGCGATATGCATATATGATTCATTATAGACCTTCAATCCTCAAGTTACAACAAACCAATATAACTCTCGTTTGTTACACGATATGCATATATGACTCATTATAGACCTTCAATCCTCTAGTTACAACAAACCAATATAGCTCTCGTTTGTTACACGATATGCATATATGACTCATTATAGACCTTCAATCCTCTAGTTACAACAAACCAATATAACTCTCGTTTGTTACACGATATGCATATATGACTCATTATAGACCTTCAATCCTCTAGTTACAACAAACCAATATAGCTCTCGTTTGTTACACGATATGCATATATGACTCATCATAGACCTTCAATCCTCTAGTTACAACAAACTAATATAGCTCTCGTTTGTTACACGATATGCATATATGACTCATTATGGACCTTCCATCCTCTAGTTACAACAAACCAATATAGCTCTCGTTTGTTACACGATATGCATATATGACTCATTATAGACCTTCAATCCTCTAGTTACAACAAACCAATATAGCTCTCGTTTGTTACACGATATGCATATATGACTCATTATAGACCTTCAATCCTCTAGTTACAACAAACCAATATAACTCTCGTTTGTTACACGATATGCATATATGACTCATTATAGACCTTCAATCCTCTAATTACAACAAACCAATATAGCTCTCGTTTGTTACACGATATGCATATATGACTCATCATAGACCTTCAATCCTCTAGTTACAACAAACTAATATAGCTCTCGTTTGTTACACGATATGCATATATGACTCATCATAGACCTTCAATCCTCTAGTTACAACAAACCAATATAGCTCTCGTTTGTTACACGATATGCATATATGACTCATTATAGACCTTCAATCCTCTAGTTACAACAAACCAATATAGCTCTCGTTTGTTACACGATATGCATATATGACTCATTATAGACCTTCAATCCTCTAGTTACAACAAACCAATATAGCTCTCGTTTGTAACACGATATGCATATATGACTCATTATAGACCTTCAATACTCTAGTTACAACAAACCAATATAGCTCTCGTTTGTTACACGATATGCATATATGACTCATTATAGACCTTCAATCCTCTAGTTACAACAAACTAATATAGCTCTCGTTTGTTACACGATATGCCTATATGACTCATTATAGACCTTCAATCCTCTAGTTACAACAAACCAATATAGCTCTCGTTTGTTACACGATATGCATATATGACTCATTATAGACCTTCAATCCTCTAGTTACAAGAAACTAATATAGCTCTCGTTTGTTACACGATATGCATATATGACTCATTATAGACCTTCAATCCTCTAGTTACAACAAACCAATATAACTCTCGTTTGTTACACGATATGCATATATGACTCATTATAGACCTTCAATCCTCTAGTTACAACAAACCAATATAACTCTCGTTTGTTACACGATATGCATATATGACTCATTATAGACCTTCAATCCTCTAGTTACAACAAACCAATATAGCTCTCGTTTGTTACACGATATGCATATATGACTCATTATAGACCTTCAATCCTCTAGTTACAACAAACTAATATAGCTCTCGTTTGTTACACGATATGCATATATGACTCATTATAGACCTTCAATCCTCTAGTTACAACAAACTAATATAGCTCTCGTTTGTTACACGATATGCATATATGACTCATTATAGACCTTCAATCCTCTAGTTACAACAAACCAATATAGCTGTCGTTTGTTACACGATATGCATATATGACTCATTATAGACCTTCAATCCTCTAGTTACAACAAACCAATATAGCTCTCGTTTGTTACACGATATGCATATATGACTCATTATAGACCTTCAATCCTCTAGTTACAACAAACCAATATAGCTGTCGTTTGTTACACGATATGCATATATGACTCATTATAGACCTTCAATCCTCTAGTTACAACAAACCAATATAGCTGTCGTTTGTTACACGATATGCATATATGACTCATTATAGACCTTCAATCCTCTAGTTACAACAAACCAATATAGCTCTCGTTTGTTACACGATATGCATATATGACTCATTATAGACCTTCAATCCTCTAGTTACAACAAACCAATATAGCTCAAGTTTGTTACACGATATGCATATCTGACTCATTATAGACCTTCAATCCTCCAGTTACAACAAACCAATATAGCTCAAGTTTGTTACACGATATGCATATATGACTCATTATAGACCTTCAATCCTCTAGTTACAACAAACCAATATAACTCTCGTTTGTTACACGATATGCATATATGACTCATTATAGACCTTCAATCCTCTAGTTACAACAAACCAATATAGCTCTCGTTTGTTACACGATATGCATATATGACTCATTATAGACCTTCAATCCTCTAGTTACAACAAACCAATATAGCTCTCGTTTGTTACACGATATGCATATATGACTCATTATAGACCTTCTATCCTCTAGTTACAACAAACCAATATAGCTCTCGTTTGTTACACGATATGCATATATGACTCATTATAGACCTTCAATCCTCTAGTTACAACAAACCAATATAACTCTCGTTTGTTACACGATATGCATATATGACTCATTATAGACCTTCAATCCTCTAGTTACAACAAAGCAATATAGCTCTCGTTTGTTACACGATATGCATATATGACTCATTATAGCCCTTCAATCCTCTAGTTACAACAAACTAATATAGCTCTCGTTTGTTACACGATATGCATATATGACTCATTATAGACCTTCAATCCTCTAGTTTCAACAAACCAATATAGCTCTCGTTTGTTACACGATATGCATATATGACTCATTATAGACCTTCAATCCTCTAGTTACAACAAACCAATATAGCTCTCGTTTGTTACACGATATGCATATATGACTCATTATAGACCTTCAATCCTCTAGTTACAACAAACCAATATAGCTCTCGTTTGTTACACGATATGCATATATGACTCATTATAGACCTTAAATCCTCTAGTTACAACAAACCAATATAGCTCTCGTTTGTTACACGATATGCATATCTGACTCATTATAGACCTTAAATCCTCTAGTTACAACAAACTAATATAGCTCTCGTTTGTTACACGATATGCATATATGACTCATTATAGACCTTCAATCCTCTAGTTACAACAAACCAATATAACTCTCGTTTGTTACACGATATGCATATATGACTCATTATAGACCTTAAATCCTCTAGTTACAACAAACCAATATAGCTCTCGTTTGTTACACGATATGCATATCTGACTCATTATAGACCTTCAATCCTCTAGTTACAGCAAACCAATATAGCTCTCGTTTGTTACACGATATGCATATATGACTCATTATAGACCTTCAATCCTCTAGTTACAACAAACCAATATAGCTCTCGTTTGTTACACGATATGCATATATGACTCATTATAGACCTTCAATCCTCTAGTTACAACAAGCCAATATAACTCTCGTTTGTTACACGATATGCATATATGACTCATTATAGACCTTCAATCCTCTAGTTACAACAAACCAATATAGCTCTCGTTTGTTACACGATATGCATATATGACTCATTATAGACCTTCAATCCTCTAGTTACAACAAACCAATATAGCTCTCGTTTGTTACACGATATGCATATATGACCCATTATAGACCTTCAATCCTCTAGTTACAACAAACCAATATAGCTCTCGTTTGTTACACGATATGCATATATGACTCA
This sequence comes from Congeria kusceri, assembly GCA_027627225.1. Classification (NCBI taxonomy): domain Eukaryota; kingdom Metazoa; phylum Mollusca; class Bivalvia; order Myida; family Dreissenidae; genus Congeria; species Congeria kusceri. The sequence continues at coordinate 40,335,160 of CM051040.1, read as the reverse complement.
TTATACACCTTCAATCCTCTAGTTACAACAAACCAATATAGCTCTCGTTTGTTACACGATATGCATATATGACTCATTATAGACCTTCAATCCTCTAGTTACAACAAACCAATATAGCTCTCGTTTGTTACACGATATGCATATATGACTCATTAAAGACCTTCAATCCTCTAGTTACAACAAACCAATATAGCTCTCGTTTGTTACACGATATGCATATATGACTCATTATAGACCTTCAATCCTCTAGTTTCAACAAACCAATATAACTCTCGTTTGTTACACGATATGCATATATGACTCATTATAGACCTTCAATCCTCTAGTTACAACAAACCAATATAGCTCTCGTTTGTTACACGATATGCATATATGACTCATTATAGACCTTCAATCCTCTAGTTACAACAAACCAATATAACTCTCGTTTGTTACACGATATGCATATATGACTCATTATAGACCTTCAATCCTCTAGTTACAACAAACCAATATAGCTCTCGTTTGTTACACGATATGCATATATGACTCATCATAGACCTTCAATCGTCTAGTTACAACAAACTAATATAGCTCTCGTTTGTTACACGATATGCATATATGACTCATTATAGACCTTCCATCCTCTAGTTACAACAAACTAATATAGCTATCGTTTGTTACACGATATGCATATATGACTCATTATAGACCTTCAATCCTCTAGTTACAACAAACCAATATAACTCTCGTTTGTTACACGATACGCATATATGACTCATTATAGACCTTCAATCCTCTAGTTACAACAAACCAATATAGCTCTCGTTTGTTACACGATACGCATATATGACTCATTATAGACCTTCAATCCTCTAGTTACAACAAACCAATATAGCTCTCGTTTGTTACACGATATGCATATATGACTCATTATAGACCTTCAATCCTCTAGTTACAACAAACCACTATAGCTCTCGTTTGTTACACGATATGCCTATATGACTCATTATAGACCTTCAATCCTCTAGTTACAACAAACCAATATAGCTCTCGTTTGTTACACGATATGCATATATGACTCATTATAGACCTTCAATCCTCTAGTTACAACAAACTAATATAGCTCTCGTTTGTTACACGATATGCATATATGACTCATTATAGACCTTCAATCCTCTAGTTACAACAAACCAATACAACTCTCGTTTGTTACACGATATGCATATATGACTCATTATAGACCTTCAATCCTCTAGTTACAACAAACCAATATAACTCTCGTTTGTTACACGATATGCATATATGACTCATTATAGACCTTCAATCCTCTAGTTACAACAAACCAATATAGCTCTCGTTTGTTACACGATATGCATATATGACTCATTATAGACCTTCAATCCTCTAGTTACAACAAACTAATATAGCTCTCGTTTGTTACACGATATGCATATATGACTCATTATAGACCTTCAATCCTCTAGTTACAACAAACTAATATAGCTCTCGTTTGTTACACGATATGCATATATGACTCATTATAGACCTTCAATCCTCTAGTTACAACAAACCAATATAACTCTCGTTTGTTACACGATATGCATATATGACTCATTATAGACCTTCAATCCTCTAGTTACAACAAACCAATATAGCTCTCGTTTGTTACACGATATGCATATATGACTCATTATAGACCTTCAATCCTCTAGTTACAACAAACCAATATAGCTCTCGTTTGTTACACGATATGCATATATGACTCATTATAGACCTTCAATCCTCTAGTTACAACAAACCAATATAGCTCTCGTTTGTTACACGATATGCATATATGACTCATTATAGACCTTCAATCCTCTAGTTACAACAAACCAATATAGCTCTCGTTTGTTACACGATATGCATATATGACTCATTATAGACCTTCAATCCTCTAGTTACAACAAACCAATATAGCTCTCGTTTGTTACACGATATGCATATATGACTCATTATAGACCTTCAATCCTCTAGTTACAACAAACCAATATAGCTCAAGTTTGTTACACGATATGCATATATGACTCATTATAGACCTTCAATCCTCTAGTTACAACAAACCAATATAACTCTCGTTTGTTACACGATATGCATATATGACTCATTATAGACCTTCAATCCTCTAGTTACAACAAACCAACATAGCTCTCGTTTGTTACACGATATGCATATATGACTCATTATAGACCTTCAATCCTCTAGTTACAACAAACCAATATAGCTCTCGTTTGTTACACGATATGCATATATGACTCATTATAGACCTTCTATCCTCTAGTTACAACAAACTAATATAGCTCTCGTTTGTTACACGATATGCATATATGACTCATTATAGACCTTAAATCCTCTAGTTACAACAAACCAATATAACTCTCGTTTGTTACACGATATGCATATATGACTCATTATAGACCTTCAATCCTCTAGTTACAACAAACCAATATAGCTCTCGTTTGTTACACGATATGCATATATGACTCATTATAGCCCTTCAATCCTCTAGTTACAACAAACTAATATAGCTCTCGTTTGTTACACGATATGCATATATGACTCATTATAGCCCTTCAATCCTCTAGTTACAACAAACCAATATAGCTCTCGTTTGTTACACGATATGCATATATGACTCATTATAGACCTTCAATCCTCTAGTTTCAACAAACCAATATAGCTCTCGTTTGTTACACGATATGCATATATGACTCATTATAGACCTTCAATCCTCTAGTTACAACAAACCAATATAGCTCTCGTTTGTTACACGATATGCATATCTGACTCATTATAGACCTTCAATCCTCTAGTTACAACAAACCAATATAGCTCTCGTTTGTTACACGATATGCATATATGACTCATTATAGACTTTAATCCTCTAGTTACAACAAACCAATATAGCTCTCGTTTGTTACACGATATGCATATATGACTCATTATAGACCTTAAATCCTCTAGTTACAACAAACTAATATAGCTCTCGTTTGTTACACGATATGCATATATGACTCATTATAGACCTTCAATCCTCTAGTTACAACAAACCAATATAGCTCTCGTTTGTTACACGATATGCATATATGACTCATTATAGACCTTCAATCCTCTAGTTACAACAAACCAATATAGCTCTCGTTTGTTACGCGATATGCATATATGACTCATTATAGACCTTCAATCCTCTAGTTACAACAAACCAATATAGCTCTCGTTTGTTACACGATATGCATATATGACTCATTATAGACCTTCAATCCTCTAGTTACAACAAACCAATATAACTCTCGTTTGTTACACGATATGCATATATGACTCATTATAGACCTTCAATCCTCTAGTTACAACAAACCAATATAGCTCTCGTTTGTTACACGATATGCATATATGACTCATTATAGACCTTCAATCCTCTAGTTACAACAAACCAATATAGCTCTCGTTTGTTACACGATATGCATATATGACTCATTATAGACCTTCTATCCTCTAGTTACAACAAACTAATATAGCTCGCGTTTGTTACACGATATGCATATATGACTCATTATAGACCTTAAATCCTCTAGTTACAACAAACCAATATAGCTCTCGTTTGTTACACGATATGCATATATGACTCATTATAGACCTTCAATCCTCTAGTTACAACAAACCAATATAGCTCTCGTTTGTTACACGATATGCATATATGACTCATTATAGACCTTCAATCCTCTAGTTACAACAAACCAATATAGCTCTCGTTTGTTACACGATATGCATATATGACTCATTATAGCCCTTCAATCCTCTAGCTACAACAAACTAATATAGCTCTCGTTTGTTACACGATATGCATATATGACTCATTATAGACCTTCAATCCTCTAGTTTCAACAAACCAATATAGCTCTCGTTTGTTACACGATATGCATATATGACTCATTATAGACCTTCAATCCTCTAGTTACAACAAACCAATATAGCTCTCGTTTGTTACACGATATGCATATATGACTCATTATAGACCTTCCATCCTCTAGTTACAACAAACCAATATAGCTCTCGTTTGTTACACGATATGCATATATGACTCATTATAGACCTTAAATCCTCTAGTTACAACAAACTAATATAGCTCTCGTTTGTTACACGATATGCATATATGACTCATTATAGACCTTCAATCCTCTAGTTACAACAAACTAATATAGCTCTCGTTTGTTACACGATATGCATATATGACTCATTATAGACCTTCAATCCTCTAGTTACAACAAACCAATATAGCTCTCGTTTGTTACACGATATGCATATATGACTCATTATAGACCTTCAATCCTCTAGTTACAACATACTAATATAGCTCTCCTTTGTTACACGATATGCATATATGACTCATTATAGACCTTCAATCCTCTAGTTACAACAAACCAACATAACTCTCGTTTGTTACACGATATGCATATATGACTCATTATAGACCTTCAATCCTCTAGTTACAACAAACTAATATAGCTCTCGTTTGTTACACGATAAGCATAACAATAACGAATTACATTTGTCACTGTATAGGCCCACATAACCTAAAATCAAATCTACCTAAAGGTCCTAATACCACTGCATTTAATTCATACTTCAATGAATACACGATGGTGTACACCTTTTTGTGAAAATTTTATAACGTCCTTGTCATAGAAAAACATAAATATAAATCTAATATATCACTCTATACAGAGAAAATCTGTTACCAAACATGTGGAAATCTTTTTATTCATGACTGCATTTGTTGTGTTTGTTGATGATGTAGTGAAGTTGGTAATGGTGATGTTGATGATGTAGTGAAGTTGGTAATGGTGATGTTGATGATGTAGTGAAGTTGGTAATGGTGATGTTGATGATGTAGTGAAATTGGTAATGGTGATGTTGATGATGTAGTGAAGTTGGTAATGGTGATGTTGATGATGTAGTGAAGTTGGCAATGGTGATGTTGATGATGTAGTGAAGTTGGCAATGGTGATGTTGATGATGTAGTGAAGTTGGTAATGGTGATGTTGATGATGTAGTGAAATTGGTAATGGTATGTTGATGATGTAGTGAAGTTGGTAATGGTGATGTTGATGATGTAGTGAAGTTGGTAATGGTGATGTTGATGATGTAGTGAAGTTGGTAATGGTGATGTTGATGATGTAGTGAAGTTGGTAATGGTGATGTTGATGATGTAGTGAAGTTGGTAATGGTGATGTTGATGATGTAGTGAAGTTGGTAATGGTGATGTTGATGATGTAGTGAAGTTGGTAATGGTGATGTTGATGATGTAGTGAAGTTGGTAATGGTGATGTTGATGATGTAGTGAAGTTGGTAATGGTGATGTTGATGATGTAGTGAAGTTGGTAATGGTGATGTTGATGATGTAGTGAAGTTGGTAATGGTGATGTTCTCTTATTATTGTGCCTAAAATTATTAAACTGCACAATATGATACATTATACAGAGGCTGAACGCGCGATTGTAAAAATAGGCTTGTCTTGATACGATTGATCAGTGCTGTTATACAATGACATCGTGTTCAAAGAGAGAAATGGCTAGTCCCTTCTTTTTAGCGCAGTAGGTAAAAGGACTGTGCCAATACTAGTTGGAGTTCGAATTTTACACATTTATTGTACAATATTAATGTATTTTGTTATTTATCTCTGTAGGTTTAGACTGTGCATGCTTGCACAATGTTGTTTAAATACATCCCGCTCATATTTTTATTTTTTTCCCGATCGTTTTTATACGTGTGATATATGAATTATTTTTTCCGATAATGCAAAAGCAAAAATAGTTTATATTATAACAAAATTATTCTTCTGGCAAGAAGAAGTGTTTGACCAAAAATGTCCAAATTAGTGAACGAACGTCCGAGCCACTTCATTTGAAATTCCAGTGCTTTATCGACTGGTCCATAAGAGCTGATACCGTGTGATTACACAATTAGGTAGTTAATAATTCAAATTGTCGATTAAACATTAATAATGGCGAAATTTATCGGTTGAACGGTCCAAATAAAAAAGCGCACAGTCACAATGTAATGTATTCATATTGGGCATGTAAATATTGCCAAAAAAATACATAGTGGTGACTTACATGCTTAATATAAACATTGTTCAATGATATGCTTTGTTTTGTAGACTTGGTCGACTTTGAATGCCGCTGAGTAAACGACAACAATCGCTAATGTGTGACGCTGATCGTCAGTCGATAAGCCCAATTAAAAAAACATCGAAATGTTGAACTGCTTTGGTTCATAATCGCTGTGCAAAACGTTTTCGTTTTTCACCGCAACTTGAAATCAATGACTTATTGTTGAAGGTAAATAACAAGGAAGGAAAATGTTCTGCATGAACTAATACACATTCAGTATAATCGAGTGTGGGGGAAGTTTCGGCACACACACAAAAACTTGAAAGTCGAAACTGATATTAATATAAATAGTATCATTTTTTGTTAGGCGTCAAATGTAAAAAAAGGCGTAATGCAGTGAATAAAAGGGAAGGACAAGATATGACTCGTGGTGCAAGGGTGAACCAACTTAACCAAATGCACAGTGACTAGTGGGAGAGAGATACATTTCAACAAAAATGGCGGACCTGAAAGACGAAATTAGGGATCGCAAAATGGTGAATTTGATTAAATGCATTCTTGCCGGATTTGTAACTAGAGATGCGCTGGTACCATTCGTCACGAACGCAATGGAGGCCGTCAAGAAATCACTGATGCAACAAACAGGGTATACTACATGCGGTGCTTGCTTAACGGAGAACGTCCTCGATTGCCCAACTAAGCACCTCTGCACAAGAAACAAACGTAAATGCAATTTTCATAACGTGCATACGTCTCAGCCATGCAGAAAAGGTGTTTGCCAAAAAGCTAGAGACGCCATAATAAGATTGCATCGTTATGGCAACCCATCATGGTGCAACACTGACGCCAGAAAAAATGGCTCTCGAACTCTTGGGAACTTGCTAAGTGCTTTCTTCCGCCGAGTGGCTACACAGACAAGAACACAGCCGATGAAACCGATTTCAATGGAATAATCAACCTGATTATTAACTGTACACACTTTCATAATGAATTCAATGATGATCTTCGACAGAAGGATAACGTAGCTATCAATGCAAGTATTCGTTTCAGAAACATTGTAAATGTTTAAAACCAAAACAAACAGCGTGTAAGACATTTGATATTTAATTTTACAAAATAAGTGTTATGTGTGTTATATTTCATCTTTTAATCAATAGCCAATGTATATAAGTATCTTAGCCAATGTATATAAGTATCTTAGCCAATGTATATAAGTATCTTAGCCAATGTATATAAGTATCTTAGCCAATGTATATAAGTATCTTAGCCAATGTATATAAGTATCTTAGCCAATGTGTATAAGTATCTTAGCCAATGTATAGAAGTGTCTTAGCCAATGTATATAAGTATCTTTGTTTTTTTTACAAATAATGGACTTACTACAAAAATAGGCTGTTACTACAGGAAACAATTTTTTATCCAGCATATATATCTACAACTTCATTCCACAACAGCTTTTCATAAAACTGAACAAATCTTTACTTCAAACATACTTCTTTCTTCTTGACAGGCAAAAGAAAGATTACGGAATATTAGACATGTTTCTGAGATAGATGTTCATGATGATCTCATGCATGGTGTCATCAAATCGTTGACTAATCTTCTGAGTGATTCAACGCGTCTCAGTAGTCTTCCAGAATTCCAAAGGGCAATAAATAAACTGGCTGAGGTAATCAAACAGCACAATGTTATATCAAATCTCTGACAGCGTATAAAGACATTTGGCGACAAAAGAAACTAAATGCATGTGAATAATTAGCGCTTGTTTGCTAAACAGGAAACATTTGTTGAATGAAGTTCAATGTTCCACCTTTAGACTAGATAATATGGCTTATTATTTAATAGTATACAACATCATAATTTGTAAGTAACGAACACATATTTTTCAAGCTAGTTATCAAATGCATACGGAATTATAAACATGCCAGTTAACAATTCAAATAGCAACGAGCATGCAGAATAACCGATGAAGCGTGGTAGTTAGGAGCATCGATTGTTAGTGATTCGTAGCCTCCTGAGTCAAAAGTAGGTCATACGATGCATTCTCTCGCTTTTCCATTCTACAGTGTAAAATAATTGCATTGCAATAATTTGTTGTAAAATATTCAGAATAAGAAAGGTGACAAGAAATTACACTTTCGCAAAAAGTCAAAAATAACCGATGTAGCGCATTAATTTAGTGGTCTTATTCCAGGACACCCAGGTGAATTTTTCGGTTACATACAAGTAAATAGCGAAAATAGGGGTGTCATAAGTTTGAAGAAACATCTTTAATAAATCGACTTTTTTAAGAAACTGTAATTGTAATAAATCATATGATATAAACGTTATAATACACATGACATACACCATCTTAAATAATCAAAAGGTAAGAAAACAGGCGTGAATTTATGCAGTTTTGATAAGGATCCTTTCAGATTTTGATTTACTACCTCAAACGCCTGCAAAGAAAAGAAATAGTTTTTGCGATACCTGTTTAGGAAATTACCCTCTCAAAAGACCGTTGGGTTTCCACCAACAGTCTAAAAACTAAACATCCAGTTTCTAGAAAAATAAGGGGAATCGTACAATTCTTCACCACTTGTGTGACTGCCTTTAAACTAACAACACAAAACATGCGGTTAAAAGAGGAATATGTGCTCGCCAGTACAGTTCTAAAAAAGAAATGAATACAACTTTATTATAATTGTTATGATTTTTTGATACATGAACACTGTCTTATGCAAACTGCAACTGCCTAAATATTTTCAATATGTGTTATTATTATTGCTATCTTTGCAGATACAAACAGATAGTTTCGAGATCAAATCTGAAAGTATCGACGTACAACATAACGTGTGGAGGGAGTTGGAGTCTTTGGGCATTGAGGAAAAGGTGGAATATCTTTACCAACATTTTAGTGAACAAATTCAGTTGATGACTCAAGAAATCGCAAAACTCAAGGATAACACTGAAGACAAACCAGAAGGAAGGCATGTACAACTGAAAGCAGGTACCAGTTAAACATAACATCATTAAATAATGCGCAGTCTGTTCAGTTAATATTTGTAGAGACTTTTATAATATCCTCCCATTTTGATTAATTTATGCATTGTTGCTTTTCATTATCACTATCATTCTGATTTTTATTTTAAATATGCTGCTCATTTTGTTGAAAATTTTATATTTACAACTGTCACGCACCTGTAATTTATAACTTTGCAGAGTTCGAAAACGATTTGGAAAAGTTCTATGTCAAATTCAAAAGCTTGCTTCCCATATATCCGTTGCCACCGCATGTGGACGAGAAAGTGGAAAACCTTTATGTTACACCAAACCTGATCCGGCTTGATCACGGAAAATACAACAAAGCATCATTCCACAACGGACGGTCAGTCACAAGATCACGCTCGACCGATGAGTTGAGCTTGCATGATATTCTTTTTCACAAAGGCAACATTGTAAACGAAGTTTATATCGAAGGGGAACCAGGCGTTGGTAAAACAGCCTTTTGTGTAAAAGTTGCATCGGCATGGGCTTCAAAACGTAGCCATACAACTACTGACCAGTTCTTCCAGTCTCAAACCTTGGCACACTTCAAGTTCGTTTTCTTGGTATTTCTACGTGATTTCAGTGGCCGTGAATGCGACATAGAGAAGATGATATACCATCACATATTGAGCAGATTGAAGGCAAAATACAGTCTTCAGTTTCTTCAGTGGATTCTAGATGAAGAGGTTTGTCTAATAATTCTGGACGGACTTGACGAGTGGCGACACAAACGCGACAGTGACTGTTATTGTGGTGCGCAAACAATGATTCCATTTCGAAGAATGAGGGATAATTGTACGGTCCTGACTACCACAAGGCCCTGGAAAATGGCGTTCACGAGAATCTCCGAAACTGAAATTGAACGCCGCTTTGAAATAACAGGTGTGAAGGATCCGTGTGACCTCTCTGGAAAGGTTATTCAGTGCCTAAATCACAAGACAGGTGAGACCAAGCTGACTGATGATTTCTTGAAATCAGTGGAGTACCACAATTTGACACATTGTCTTAATGTACCAGTGCTCAACATGCAACTGATGTATCTTTGGTATAAAGGAGGAAGATTAGGATCTTCCGTGTGCGATATCTATAAAAACATGATTGATATGTTGTTTGGGCAGGTTCGACTACGATTGTCGACAGGCAGAGAAATTGAACAACTTCCATTCGACTTACAAGACAACACACAGACTCCGCTTTTATAAAAATTGGGGAAAATGGCGTTTGAAACTCTGGTAAATCATGAAAGAGAATCGTCAATTGTGTTTGACAAATCTGTGGTTGACAAGGCTTTAGAATCCGAAGAAAGGACTAGGGCTCTTCAAGTTGAGATATTAACCCAAAGATCTTTTATCCAACCGAATGCTCAACAGGGTTCAGTATTCTCATTCTTGCATAAAACCTTTCAGGAGTTCCTTGCAGCACGTTACATAGCTTCTTCAGGTTCTGTCACAGACAATAAAGTGCAATCAATTGCACATTTGCACGAACATATGATCAAAATACAAGATATTGCCAAATTTTTCGAATTTTTGTGCGGCATTGACACTGAAAAGGCAGCAGTGTTTTCGGCATCTCTGATGAAAAGTATTTCTAATGATTGTGAAAGACAATTGCAGGCGATTGGTACAGAAAACAGTTTACAGGACTTACAAAACCTGTCTCTAATACAGCAGGCACAAGACTTGATTCTCAAAGGATACGCAGAAGCAAAAAGCAATCAACGTGAAGCAAAGCTATATCTGACACACGTCACCGACAGACACGTGCAGGATGTTGCAGTCTGGAGAAAGCATTTAGAGACAAATGCATCTAGGATAGTATCAGTGTACTTACAAGAGCAGAACGACAAGCAGATCATGGATGTCTTCCGAACAGTTGTCGCATCCTCGTGTGATACGTTGATGTACGTAACACTTAAATACCAGCGTACTGAAATAGACTTAAGTAAATGCAGACACTTGAAATACTTGTGTATCGATGAAGAAAAAGAGCATGCAAAGACTACTGCAAACACAGGGAATCTGGTGACATGCAGCCTTGAACACGTTACAGATGAGACGGAAAAGGTCATGTTCTCAACACTATCAAAAAATTCAGAATGTTTGCACAATCTAAACATAAATATATGTAGACATACCCAAGACCTTGTTGACATGTTGCCAGAATTGCAGAATATCCATCGTTTAAAAATACGCCATGTGGACTTCATTAAAGTACCATTTACAAGCTTGCCCGGAACACTGACCTATGTGTACTTCCATCAGGTACTCATCCACGCTATAACGCTTGAGAAGCTGACAATGTCGTTTGAAGACTCCATTCATTCTGTGACATTCAAACTGAAGGACTGTAAGGTTACTCCAGTTCCTGAATTCGGTGCTTTCAAAGAAACAATCAAGTCTTCCAACAAATACAATGTCATAAAAGACGGCTACAAAATGGAAGCACAAAACCTCTCTGGCGTTTATGAAGGTGATGATGAAGTGTATATATTTAAATACTCATTAAACCCTAATACAAATATGCATCCTGACGAACACAGTTCTGTTACAATCTACGAAAGAGCCGTTGCACACGTTTGAATTATGTAACGTCAGTATTTATCAAGATAGTTGTATGTACAACAGGATGCAGATATCGCGCAAAAAAAAACATCCAATGGTGTTCAATGCATGATTGCAGATGACACATAAACCATTTAAAAATAATATAGTACAGGATTGTTGTCTTACATTGGTTAATAAATGACATTTATGTTATAAATATATTATGATATGTTGTTGTTACATTGTATATAAATATTATTTCGTTTGTCAGATGTGATGTTGCGGTATGTTGCAAAAATAATTATATAATTTAGGGAAAGATCATATAATTTAGGGAAAGATCTAGGATAAACAGTTACAGGGTGCTGCTCAAAAGGAGCGGGGGGGGGGGAGGGGGGGAAGTCGAGTCAGTTGTCCAATATGTTCAAGTAATTTGGTAAATCAAAGGTGTTTATCAATTTATTGCTTTAATTATGGTTTTTAAACATGTTCATTGAATATATCCAAAGATATATTGAATTTCAAAAGATATTCAACACTGATGTGTTTAACTGTCTAGGGGCAGCAGAAGGAGCCAAGAAGGAGCGAGGTGCAGCACCCTGCTACTTCGCTCTGGATCTTTCCCTAATATTTACATGCATATATTTCTTGAAACATTAGTGTCTCACGTTTGTCACTGATAAGGATATGACGATTTTATGCTAAATAGCTGGTATATTGTGTGTCATATAGTTTGCGAAATATATAATATTGCATACAGTAATATTTCTTAAACCAAAACTTTAATTGTTCCCTTATTTTTGTTTGAACATGTGCGTCACTTAAATGAGGATGGATGCGTTGAAATATTGCAAAAGCAATATTAAACTACTGAAATGCCATGTGCATTCCGACATATATGTGCAATACAATATGGGTGTTTAATTGGTGTTGTTGTTGTTGTTTCTTGTCATTCAAAGTGAGACCTATCTGCTCGCAGTTATGAAGGGGCATTGGCTGCAAAATATTTAAGTCCTAACATCAATATTTATTTTAAATAAATATATAAAATCGTTCATCATGACAACGAGACTTTTATTTTTGCGACCATGGCTAAAATGACAATGGCTGGGAGCATATACGGTAATGTGGATTTTGAGGTAAGTGACCAAATGCCAATCGCCGATACAACAAAAACGAATAATAAGTCAAAACTGCAAGCGCTGAATCCTAAAAGCATTTGAGTTTTAACGGTTGCAATCCCTGTGTCGGCAAACGTTTCGGTTAATGAATATTGCTTCATAAAAACCCACTGATCATGCAAGTGAACTGTAAACATTACATATATTGACAATCCGAGCATCTTGGCAAGGCGAATAAATTCTTGGTATTCACTGTTAACCGTCTCCACTGCGAGATGCACCGTATCTTTAAAACTATCACGAGGAACTTTGTTTATTTTTGCGTTGTTGTGTGTATAATCTAAATATTACAATGACATTACAACTGTTCATTATCCATAATGCATTATTTTAATTGTTAGTCTAATGTTAATGTAATTCTTAATGTTTTTTCTGAACACCTTGTGAGTGTCTTCACTCTGCAAACATTTTACATGCAGTTCAATATATTTAAACTGTGAGGTGAATATGCGGCGAAGAAAAAAATGTTAAAGAAAAAAAAAAGAGTATTTTACCTCCCCTCTTAGATTTTTTGGAGATGTAAGCGGAAACCAACAATTAATTTGTTGACCTTATGAAAATCATACATTCCTTTATCTAAGGCCAATTACCAATACAACACGGCACAATATGAACAGCAAGAAATAAGCACAAAACACGAATACAAAACAGCAAGAAACAAGCACAAAACAAGAATACAAAACTCAAAATTAATATGCTTTAAACATCTTCACCGCCTTGGAACGGCTAGTTCTCAGCATTGCATTTTTAAACCGGTACAAAGTCATGCCGAACCTCAGAGTTGGTTCAGGTAAATCATAATAATATAGATGTAAATAAATCAAATATGAATCGAAATATAAAAAATCTATATCACAATATCGTTTATAAACAGTTTGAGAATGACGATTTCCTTGCATATCGATTATGTCAACGATTGTCTTTGTTTCTAAACGATATATATCAGCGCTCAAAAAATCTCGCGCTTGAATAAAGCCAATTATTATAATACTGTCTGATCAATCAGGTAAAACAGACACAGCAGATAATTGAGTGTTAGCTGTCTTATGTTCGTTAAAAATAACTTTTAAACTGAGATATAGTTGCGATTGAAAAAATGATCTTGCACAACACATAACTCAATACCAGGCCTGTCCTTTTTTACCGCGTGGGTCGTTTTTGTGAATACTTTACTGCAAAACTGCAATTGATACATTTTTACGTAAACTGATCTTGCATTGGTATTTCGGACATTGATTTAGGTAAGTAAACAACTTTTTGCTTAAGTTTTAATGATATATCCATTTCGAATGAGATGCTTAATTTTAATAATATATCAAATGTGACAATCTGTAAAAAAAAAAAAAAAAAAATACAATTTGTACTTTCGTTTTAGTAAATATTTGGTCAATCCCTTAAACGTACGAATGTTATTGTTTTTTTCAGTTACTGATATTAAATCTTTTCAAAGGCAAGAATATCTTATTATTTGCTTTTGCTGTTTAAAAAAATCATAAGCTGGCCATGTATAAACGTTAAGGAATCCTTTATGTAGGTCGTTCATGTTAACTCACTCAATTGCGATATACATGTACAAAAGCAAATCATTTATTTATACAAATGCCAAAGTATGTATTCATGTTTTGTTGACATTATTGTCCGACCCTGCAACAGCTCTGTAACAGTTCGTCTTTGCATATGTTTATGGTGTAATTCATATCCATAACAACTGCATCAACACCTGGCAAAAGTAGGAAATATATCTGGTATACAAATATTACAAAAGATCATGAAACAGTGAAATGAGTGCCTTCTGAACCTACCAGCTACTTACAATTCCTCAAAAAGTAGCAAATAAAGTGTTTTATTATATGCTTTTCAGTGAATATAGAATTTATTTGGTGAAATAAATGTTTATTTTTTCACTGTTGGAACAGTAAAAATGTAAAATTGTATGTTTTCACTGCAGTGAAAAATAACATAAAACGCGCTATTCTTCTATAAATCGCATCGGTCTACTAGTAGGGATTCACCTTCCTTGGCAAATTTATATACTTGTACAATATTTACATACATTTGTTTACAGATATCACATGCTAACATTCAACAAAAATATAATTTAGCGACAACGACGCACAAATTATGGCACTTTTTTCCCACCATACTTATGATAAACAATTTTGAAATCATTTACGTCATTTTTATGACGTCATTATACGCAAACGTGTCACGTTTCAGCTTTTCTCGCGTGATTTTATTTAGTGATTGTCCAATAGCATAAAATAAAAATAAAATGTGTTGATTTAGGTGAATGATCGAATATTTATTTTACTCGTTGTCATAAAAAATTATATTTTCACTCGTGGCTACGCCATTCGTGAAAATATTTTTTCTATAACCACTCGTGAAATAAAATTCGATCATTCACCTTAATGAACAAATATCCTCTAATTATTACGTGTAATAACATTACTATTTGCGTCAAAAGTTCATTGTCTTCGTATATGGTGATATTCATTGGCCAAGCATTCTGCTATGATTCGCATTATGACAGGAAGTCTTAAATGACTAAATGTGCTTTGGGACATTCTTGGAATACATTAATCGCCACGTACTATTGCAACAAGTGTGAAATACGCTTTTGTTCATATTCAATTGATCTATTGCATACTTACATGAGGAGTACTTGGGTATACCTATCTAATTCATCCGCATTGACTTCGTGTTTCACCAATCGCAGTAATTAACTACAAGATAGTAAGCTAAAGTTTACTCGAAATATCTATATCCCATAGCAAAAAAAATCCGTCCTTTAATAAATACCTGATTGAGAAAATTTCAAAATCAGTTTCGGAAAATGTAAAAACCTAAAATCGTTATCCAAAATGACTGATGGATATACCTTCAGAAAGTTACTTTTGCTGTTCCTATTCATTTTGTGTGTAGTCAGTTATTATTTCCATGACTGGACCTGACAACTACCTTTCAGCTCGCAGCAGTATTCATCAACCCATTCTTAGAGTTAAGAATAAACAACAGACCTAGACAAATATGCTGGGCACCAATATCCCTTATGACATTACATGTAGTTCTACGTAAAGAATGTCGTAATTAGAGTTGGTGACTAACAAGTTAGATTCAAATTAACAGCATTCTTAGAACAGAACAGTTTCAAGAATATTCTTTATTCTTATGTCTGAAGTCTAAGAATGGTTGGTGAATACGGGCCCTGATATGAATGTTTGCATTGTAGCAGACCCTGACCTTGGTGAATACGGGCCCTGATATGAATGTTTGTATTGTAGCAGACCCTGACCTTGGTGAATACGGGCCCCGATATGAATGTTTGCATTGTAGCAGACCCTGACCTTGGTGAATACGGGCCCTGATATGAATGTTTGCATTGTAGCAGACCCTGACCTTGGTGAATACGGGCCCAGATATGAAGGTTTGCATTGTAGCAGACCCTGACCTTGGTGAATACGGGCCCTGATATGAATGTTTGCATTGTAGCAGACCCTGACCTTGGTGAATACGGGCCCTGATATGAATGTTTGCATTGTAGCAGACCCTGACCTTGGTGAATACGGGCCCTGATATGAATGTTTGCATTGTAGCAGAACCTGACCTTGGTGAATACGGGCCCTGATATGAATGTTTGCATTGTAGCAGACCCTGACCTTGGTGAATACGGGCCCTGATATGAATGGTTGCATTGTAGCAGACCCTGACCTTGGTGAATACGGGCCCTGATATGAATGTTTGCATTGTAGCAGACCCTGACCTTGGTGAATACGGGCCCTGATATGAATGTTTGCATTGTAGCAGACCCTGACCTTGGTGAATACGGGCCTTGATATGAATGTTTGCATTGTAGCAGACCCTGACCTTGGTGAATACGGGCCCTGATATGAATGTTTGCATTGTAGCAGACCCAGACCTTGGTGAATACGGGCCCTGATATGAATGTTTGCATTGTAGCAGACCCTGACCTTGGTGAACACGGGCCCAGATATGAATGTTTGCATTGTAGCAGACCCTGACCTTGGTGAATACGGGCCCAGATATGAATGTTTGCATTGTAGCAGACCCTGACCTTGGTGAATACGGGCCCTGATATGAATGTTTGCATTGTAGCAGACCCTGACCTTGGTGAATACGGGCCCTGGTATGAATGTTTGCATTGTAGCAGACCCTGACCTTGGTGAATACGGGCCCTGATATGAATGTTTGCATTGTAGCAGACCCTGACCTTGGTGAATACGGGCCCAGATATGAATGTTTGCATTGTAGCAGACCCTGACCTTGGTGAATACGGGCCCTGATATGAATGTTTTGCATTGTAGCAGACCCTGACCTTGGTGAATACGGGCCCTGATATGAATGTTTGCATTGTAGCAGACCCTGACCTTGGTGAATACGGGCCCTGATATGAATGTTTGCATTGTAGCAGACCCTGACCTTGGTGAATACGGGCCCAGATATGAATGTTTGCATTGTAGCAGACCCTGACCTTGGTGAATACGGGCCCTGATATGAATGTTTGCATTGTAGCAGACCCTGACCTTGGTGAATACGGGCCCAGATATGAATGTTTGCATTGTAGCAGACCCTGACCTTGGTGAATACGGGCCCAGATATGAATGTTTGCATTGTAGCAGACCCTGACCTTACTGAATACGGGTCCTGATATGAATGTTTGCCTTGTAGCAGACCCTGACCTTGGTGAATACGGGCCCTGATATGAATGTTTGCATTGTAGCAGACCCTGACCTTGGTGAATACGGGCCCTGATATGAATGTTTGCATTGTAGCAGACCCTGACCTTGGTGAATACGGGCCCTGATATGAATGTTTGCATTGTAGCAGACCCTGACCTTGGTGAATACGGGCCCAGATATGAATGTTTGCATTGTAGCAGACCCTGACCTTGGTGAATACGGGCCCTGATATGAATGTTTGCATTGTAGCAGACCCTGACCTTGGTGAATACGGGCCCAGATATGAATGTTTGCATTGTAGCAGACCCTGACCTTGGTGAATACGGGCCCAGATATGAATGTTTGCATTGTAGCAGACCCTGACCTTGGTGAATACGGGCCCTGATATGAATGTTTGCATTGTAGCAGACCCTGACCTTGGTGAATACGGGCCCTGATATGAATGTTTGCATTGTAGCAGACCCTGACCTTGGTGAATACGGGCCCTGATATGAATGTTTGCATTGTAGCAGACCCTGACTTTGGTGAATACGGGCCCTGATATGAATGTTTGCATTGTAGCAGACCCTGACCTTGGTGAATACGGGCCCTGATATGAATGTTTGCATTGTAGCAGACCCTGACCTTGGTGAATACGGGCCCTGATATGAATGTTTGCATTGTAGCAGACCCTGACCTTGGTGAATACGGGCCCTGATATGAATGTTTGCATTGTAGCAGACCCTGACCTTGGTGAATACGGGCCCTGATATGAATGTTTGCATTGTAGCAGACCCTGACCTTGGTGAATACGGGCCCTGATATGAATGTTTGCATTGTAGCAGACCCTGACCTTGGTGAATACGGGCCCTGATATGAATGTTTGCATTGTAGCAGACCCTGACCTTGGTGAATACCGACCCTGATATGAATGTTTGCATTGTAGCAGACCCTGTCCTTGGTGAATACGGGCCCTGATATGAATGTTTGCATTGTAGCAGACCCTGACCTTGGTGAATACGGGCCCTGGTATGAATGTTTGCATTGTAGCAGACCCTGACCTTGGTGAATACGGGCCCTGGTATGAATGTTTGCATTGTAGCAGACCCTGACCTTGGTGAATACGGGCCCTGGTATGAATGTTTGCATTGTAGCAGACCCTGACCTTGGTGAATACGGGCCCTGATATGAATGTTTGCATTGTAGCAGACCCTGACCTGACTTTTACCTTTCAGCTCGAAGCTACGGGAACAAACATGCTAAACGGTTCGAGCAGTAACCTTAGACTGGACTATTATTGGAGACATTTACAAAAGGAAATCTTATTGAGGACATTGCAAATTCTAGTTCGAACATCCGAAATCGCTATGTGAACTATGTTTTAGAACATATTTTCGTTATATACAAACTTTGACATATTATTTGACTAACGAAAAAAAGAATTACACAGACTAAACATCTGGAAAAAGATTTCTTAAACAATAACGTATTCTGAGTTTTAAAAAAACTATCCTATATCAGATATCTATATCAATGGTAATATCCGACATTTGTCATAAATAAATCGTGTAATATGGCGTCATTTTCAATGGGGGATCTTGGCGAAGAACTCAATATGTCTAACTTGATTAAGTGCTTACTTGCCGGTTTTGTGACCAGGGATGCGCTTCTAGGGTTTGTCACGGAGAAAATGGAAAAAGTGCAGAATTCAATTTTGCACCGAACAGGAAATACTACTTGCGCGGTTTATTCTACACCAAATGTTATCAAGTGCCGAACTCAACGCATATGCAAAGGCCGTCCTTGCAAGTTTCATTTTGTATATACACATCGTCCATGCGCCATAGGCGTGTGCCAGACAGTCAGAGATTTTCTAGTCAAACTGCATCGCTGCGGTAGACCATCGTGGACTAACACCGACGCAAAGCAATGGCTAGTAAACCCATGGGAACTGGCAAAATGTTTTCTCCCACTGGATGGCTACGCAGACAAACATACTGCAAGGGAAACTGATGTCAATGGGATAATTAACTTAATCATCAACTGCAAGGAATTTGAAACTTACTTTGCTGATGATCTTGGACAAAAGGCAAACATTGCGCAAAAGTAAGTATTATAATATTTAAAGATACTTACGGATGTGTATATCTAGCAGAAATTTCAGGACCAATAGCGTGATGAATAAAACGAGCGATTTTCTGAGTTATAAACGTTACATAAATATAAATACATACCAACTAACATTTCTTAACATATAATTGATAAAGATAATACACATGTTTGTATTATATAAAAATCTACGTGCCGAGTTATGTATCTGTATTGTCTATACATTTAATAGCAGTATATATTTATTTTTGCAGGCAAGGGAAGTGTTACGAAAGATAAGAATGCTTCAGAGACAGATCTGCCAGATGACGTCATGTTCAGAGTCATTCAAACACTGAAAAATCTTCTCAGTGACAAAAAGTGTCTGATTGGCTTTAAAGATTGCCAAGATGCAATATGTTAATTAGATAAGGTGTGTCTGTTTATGGTGAATCTGCGTTAACGTATATATCAAAATATATATCGATAAATATAAGATGATATAAACATACAAATTGGTTTTACAATCATTTACCTGAATTGTTCTAGTCTTAATCCAGAGCCGTGTTCACCGCACTAGTGCATATTGGCTATCAGTCGAAACAACGTGTTCACCGCACTAGTGCATATTGGCTATCAGTCGAAACAACGTGTTCACCGCACTAGTGCATATTGGCTATCAGTCGAAACAAAAGAGAAAACGTGTATTTCATTTGAATGCGAATATGAAATATTATCATTTTACGATCGTAAAAAAATATTTCGTATATAAAGCTAACCGTCAAACGCAACTGAACACTGAGGGGACAGCTTTCCAACGTTCGTAGTTTTGCAGAATCCCCAGTAGAATTTGTACAACAAATATATATTAGATTCAATCCAATTCAGTTGATACATAGAGGGCTATGGTCGCAATGACATGCAAAAGGAAAAAAAAATGTCATCATTCATAACAAACATGAAAGCCAGGGACGGTTTAGATTTATTTATATGATATGTGTGAACTTTTCTTATTTGATATCAACTGATAAATTTGAAATATATTTTCCTATACATTTTGGTGACTTTCTAACTTCATTAACTTAGCTTAGCATTTTAACTTCATCACAAATATGGCCACCACAACTTTGAAACTCAAATGACGAAATTTATTTTTACAGATATGCTTCTTTCAAGAATCTCTCTTAAATTCGTTCAATCGATCTTGATTCATAAAAGCAATGACCATTAGGAATGGTGTTCAATTTATTTATAGAATTTCTATATAATACTAAAATATATATTTGTTGATTGTGCCAAATTGCTACGAGCCATCTTGATTGATAACAACAGGCTGCTACGCAGTTTTCACTTATGACGAAACTTTTGTGATCATCTTCGTTTTAATTACCCAAAAAGGCTGTCAATTTAAAAAACAAATACACTAGTATATAATCAACTATAAACAGTGAAAAAAAAAATTCTTAACCTTTATATTGCGGTGGCAATCGGTTCTTTAAATGTTCCTTATAGATCAAAGAAGACGATTTCAATATCACATCTGAAGATGGCAATCAACAAGAAGAAGTTTGGTGTGCAATCAGGTTGAATAATCTGGGCGCAAAAATCGAGAAACATGACCAAGACATCAAACAACTCAACTCAACTCAGCAGCTGCTGTTATAAACCAGGAAACATACGAGCAAATGAAACCCGGTAAAAACACGAATATGACAGTGTAGACATTTTTTTTTTTTGCATTATGTAGCAAATGTATACTAATGCGTTTAAATTGCTATTTTAATAAGTTAAGTATACATTGTTGGTTAAACCAATAGCCTTTCTAAAATGATTCAAAGTTGGAATTTTTTTTATAAATCTTTAACTCAGATTCAGTTATTTTTGCAGATTTTGAACATGAACTGAGGACGTTCTACAAAAAAATCAAAAGTTCCATTCCGATTAATCCTTTAGTACCACTGGTAAACGAACAGAGTGAGAATGTATATGTTATTCCGAATATAATCAGACTTTACCGCGGAAAATACGAAATAATACCCTTTCACAATAGACCATGGTTGAGACGGTTAAACTGGAGTGAAAGTTTGGCCTTACGTGACATTCTTCTCCACAAAGACAAGGTTGTGAACGAGGTTTACATAGAAGGAGAACCGGGAGTAGGGAAAACAGCGTTTTGTATAAAGATCGCATCGACGTGGGCATCGAAACACGACTCTGTCACAAATGACCAGGCTGAAACACTGGCGGAGTTCAAGTTTGTTTTCTTGGTGGATTTACGCGATTTCAACGGTAGTGAATGCAACATTGAGAAAATGATAACACGTCATATATTAAGTAAATTAAAATCCAAATATACATTGGAATTTCTCAAAAAATATCATAGAGGAGGAAAGTTGTCTTGTAATTCTCGATGGACTTGATGAATGGCGGCATCAACAAAGTGACGACTGCGAATGCGGTGCACATAAGATGATACCTTTTGTGAGGATGATGGAAAACTGTACAGTTTTGACCACCACACGACCTTGGAAAATGGCGTTCGCAAGAGTCTCCGAAAATAAAATTGATCGGCAGTTTGAAATAACCGGAGTAAAGGATCCCCATGATCTTGTTTGGAAAGTTATTAAATGTCTCAACAAAAGATTAGACGCAAACAAGCTAGAACAAGATTTCCTGAAATCAATTCAAGATCATAAGTTGGCTCACTTTCTTGACATACTAATCCCGAACATGCAACTTCTCTGCCTATGGTTCAAAGGAGGTCGACTGGGGAATTCCGTGTGTAAGATCTATAGCAACATGATAGACATGCTGTTTGGCCAGGTTAAAATCCGGACGACAAGTCGGCACATCGATGAATGTCAAATCGACGAGAATAACGAGACAAATGTTACGCTACTAGATAAACTTGGAAAGTTAGCGTTTGAAACATTGATCAACCATGAAAGAGAATCGTCAATAGTATTTGACCTCTCAGTGGTTAAGACAAACTTGTCAGCTGAAGAAATTAAAAGCGCTCTACAGGTTGGAATTTTAACAACGGTCCTACATTCTGCCAAATGCTCAACAAAGTTCAGTTTTCGCATTTCTGCATAAACATTTCAGGAATTCCTCGCCGCAAGATCGTTCTACGCCAATCTCTGATAGCGAGGTAAAACCCATTGCAAAGTTACATGAACAGATGATCAAAATTCAAGACATTGAAGTATTTTTTAAATTCATGTGCGGCATGAATGCTCAACATTTTCGGAATCACTGATGGAAAGTATTTCCAAAGATTGCGAAACACAATTCCATGCAATCGGTACAGAAAACAGTGCACAGGACTTATAGAATCAATGCCTCATTCAACAAACGCAAGATTTGATCCTTAAAGGATATAGAGAAGCAACCAACAATCGAGTTGGTGTAGAGCTTTATCTGACGCACGTTACCGACCGAGAGATGAAAACGAGTGGCAACATGGAAGAATGGAAACAGCACGTCCAAATGAACAGATGCAGAATAGTTTCTGTATATTTGACAAAACATCACGACAAGCAAACGACTGATTTACTTAAATCAGTTTTTAAATATTCATTTGATACTTTGGCCTAAAGAACCAACATCCAGTTATGAACTTGGATAAATGTACAAAGTTGAAATATATGTGCATAGAAAACGAATCAAAGCATGTTCTAACTATTGCAAACACTGACAACATGGTTACATGTAGTCTCAACCATGTCTCCGAACGAACAGAAATATGCATGCTTTCTTCCCTGAAGAACTCAAAGCTCTTGCAAAATCTACACATACATCAATGTAGAAACGTTGAAGGACTCGTAAGCATGTTACCATATATTAGAACGGTGCAACGTATAAAAGTATGTCATGTGGATTTCACAAAGAAGCCGCTTACTGATTTGCCAAAATCACTGAAATACGTGTACTTTCAAAAGGTTACAATCAACGCAGTTAGTCTAGAAAGGATCACAATGTCGTTTAACGAATCAAACCATGCAGTGACATTCAAACTGAAGGATTATTCAGTTGCTGATTTTAAGGATTTCAAATTATGATCCGATCTTCCCAGAAATATAATGTTACAAAAGACGGCTACAAAATGGCTGACGGCAACGTCTTCGACGGTGATGAGGAGGTGTACATTTTTTAAATATATTTGTGTCCATCCACAAATCAACAATATGACAATGACATAGGTACCGACTGCGATGTAACTGTAACACACTTGTGAATGATTTATTTTTAGGCGACATTAGATATGTCAATATGCCTCAGTCTAATGAACGCATTAAAGTTACAAATCATTCAATGCAGTTCCAACGAGTAGGAATTGTATTGAATCGTTGCGGGGACACCATTACCTTTTATTATCTATTATTTTCTAACGTCAAGGCCCCACTTAAACCTGACAATTATTACATGTATATGCTAAAACGACACTGCATTTAATCGTGAAAACTAGGGACGTGGACGTCCACTAATTGACAATCGGGACGTATAGGGACGTATAGGGACATCACTGACATTAAGGATGGGAATTGAAGTCGGACGATTTCTCGCTTCATTGCTTGAGATGTTGCTGTCTGATTAAGGGGAATGTGCAGATTTCAGCAGTTTTAAAATCTTCAACAACAAATGGCAACATTACTATGGATCAGGATAGTGAACACTGTATGTTTTGTGCTACATGTTCGTTCAATATGATTGTCTCGTGGTGATTTTTTATTTATAAACATATTGTTATGAGTACCAAATGGGACTTTTATTATCAATTGCTTTTATGTACGTCACTTCATACTATTATACGAAGGAATTTCAAAGTATACTCGTATATCGAAGTGCAGGTGCAAGTACTTGTAACTTCAATAGTGTGTTTCGTAGTAAATTCATATTATTCCCCTTTATAATAGGTAAATAAGAATTTCCAAATGTTTCTGAATATGTGCTAAAATATCTTTGATAATTCTGCAAATATTAACTGAGAAGGACCATAACAAGTAGTCCCGTTTGCTGCATTATTTGAATGTATTTAACCCATACATACAGCGTAAGAAAGAACCATTCTGAATGGACATTATACGTCTATACTGAAGATATGTTAGATGTGCATTGTTCCAAATGGAGACACTGATACATATGTTCTCATACCTGCCTTCTCCTACTTATACATGAGCATACTCGGATCAAGTTGGCATACTCGGATCAAGTGGGCATACTCGGATCAAGTGGCAAACAAATTACTGACGCACCGAAGAACAAAACTGTCATAAAACTGTTTGCAATAATAACGTTTTCTATAAATACTTGATTTATATGTTTTGGGGGATGATATACACAAAAACATAAGACATATTGAATAATTGTGTAAAAAATACTCGCATTTAATATTTAACAATGTTATAATTTTCTTCAAATAATCGCTGAGTGCATTTTTCTTACATTTGAATATGATGTATGTTAACGACGTTTTAATATGAAAATATTAAGTCCCATATAGTGTACATTATTTATTTTATGTCTGATTGGATAATAGTATAAAGTAGTAGTAAGTTTTTTTCCTTTATAGTAAAGGTAATCGCATTGAAATGTTGAAAAATGTAATTTAGTATTGTTAACATTAGCTTTGATATAGTTCAGTCCTCATATGAAATATTAATGACAAATATATATATATATATATACTATCGCTCATCACGACATCTGAGCAATTTTGTTTTATTCAAAACCATGTAAAGATTCAGTGTTACTGATGCAAATAATGTATATTTAAATGCAAATGTCAAAATGCCTAAAATCTATATAATACAGAGAACAAAAAGTAGACATGCACAAATAGTTAAATAGAATTTATTTAAGACAAAGAACGCAATGGAGGTTCGTGCGCAATAGTCTGCAACGTTTGATTTCCGAAGAAATAATGATCAGTTGGTATAAATAAGTGTTGATAAGAACACCCCGTCACAAAAGTCGATCTTTAAGTCCAAAATTATATCACTGAATGGCGTCGCAATGAGTTTTTAAGCATAACAGGTGCGCGGGCCTCCATTGTGAGAAAAATATGGCAAAAGGGCATTTCAGGTAAAATTCGAGATATCATTTTCCAAATTTGCTGAGAGCTCATCGAGACACCGTTGACGATATCATCACCACGTATTTTGAATTTTTAATATTTTATTTTATGCTTTCCAGTAATTTATAGGGAAATATCAGTGAAATAAAATTGGTAATTCACTGTTTAAAACAGTGAAAATTGTTATTCGAATAATTTTCACTGTTTTATACTGGTTCCCAATTTAAAACAGTAAATGAAACGGACCGTCAACGATGCCGGACTCAAAATTGTCAAATGTGTCCCGCGATATTTTCCGATAAAACCCACTTAAATAGCAATTACAGGTATAGTGAAAACAAACGGTGGAAAAAGCATAAAATTTGTTGAAATTTAGTTGGTTTCGGTAGAATATCGACTTTGTATTCACTCATGATCATAGAAAAAAAAATTCAATCGCGCCACTCGTCAAAATATACATTTTCTATGATCACTCGTGAAATAAAATCGATATTCTACCGAAACCATCAAATATCCTCTATATTTTAAATAACGTACTTAGTAGTGCTAAAACTATAAATACCAGTATACAAATACAGCATCCTTCTATTGCGGAAAGAGTGAATGACAGAATTGGATCTTTCTTAGTTGGATGGCGTTAACTGGACAGTTAGACAG
Organism: Congeria kusceri; assembly: GCA_027627225.1. NCBI lineage: Eukaryota > Metazoa > Mollusca > Bivalvia > Myida > Dreissenidae > Congeria > Congeria kusceri. Next base: position 40,308,772 of record CM051040.1, on the reverse strand, counting down.
TGATAATTATGTTATGAAACATCCTATCCAACACTCCAAGAGTCGCGCACAATGGCATTAGAAGAGTAGGATTACCCTTCAGATTTAAAAATAGAACTTCTAAGTTTTCACACACACACACACACATTTGATTTAAAGAAGGTTTCTGGAAATAAAACACACTCGTCAGCAATGAAAAACCGTTAAAAGTAATGATCGAAGAGTGGTGTCATCGTTAAAATTAAAATCCGAAATGTTCGTGAAACTATACAATGACCGTGTATCACGGATATAGTATAAAAGGTTAAATTATGTACAATTATGTCATTAAGTACAATTAAACGAGCCAGTAGGTGTTGAAAGACCGTCGAACTATTTCGTGTTTCGTTGAATGTATTATTATAAGCGTTTTTCGTAAAGGATAAATATTACTGAAAACACATGTCGAGGGTTGAGCATGAAGCTTTTTATACCAGATACACAATCGTTGTGTATGTTTCAGCTTTAACACACTGACAACGAAAAATTGGACAGTTAGAAAATTAACTTGTGTGTTAAATATTAAAATACTGGCTGAATATAATTTTGATTTAAACATATGTATCAATGTACCAAAATCATATTTAGGAATCTAAAAATTATAATAATATACCATTTTAATGCACATATTTCCTTGCTTTCAAAAAGATGGACTATGACAACACCGACGCCGACGCTGGGGCGAGTAGAAAAGCTTTCCTTTTCTTCGTAAAGTCGGCTCTCCTTTTCTTCGTCAAGTCGAGCCAATAATAATCTACCTTCTTAAATGCACATATTTCCTTGCTTTCAAAAAGATGGAGTATGACAATTTACATACATATCAATTTACTGATGGACGAGATTCGATTGACAATGGTTTACGGCATTCAGAATGCCAGTACTTCTTTTCTACGGAAATGTCTTGTAAAAACAATCGTAAATTATAAACGGTGTTTGTCGGCGATTGACCCGAGAACGCGTGGGTTTAAATCTCAGCGATCCGCCAATTTTTGCACTGCTTTTATTTTAATCGTTTCACCACGGTATGTATAAGCTTTGAACAGTCCATGTTGCATAATGCAAATTAATACACCACTATCAGATGAATCAGGTGACCCAGATAAAGAAGATACATACGTTATTCAGGTATAATGGTTAGCTGTTTAATGTTCTACAATCTTTTAAAATACATTATCAACCCAAAATAGTTGTGATTCATAAGTATTGATCGTGTGCACTGGTTTTATATTGATACGAGAACACCTATTCAATACCAGGCATATCCTGTATTCGTATTGCCGTTCAGAGAATAATACATTCAGTTGTTGGAAACTGCAATCTTTACACCTGTTTCGTAAACGCAAATACAATTGATCGTACACACAGGTGTGTGGGACAATTATTAAAGTAAGTAAACAACTTTATGTTTTATTTTTAATTTTTAATAATATAACCATTTCATTTGTTAATAATATGTGCATTTTAATAGTGATAAAGTATATAAATGACTCATAGGATTTGTGGTACTTTCGTTTTAGTCATTTTTTGTTACTTCCTTATTCGTAGTGAGTGCAGGTTGTTTGAGTGCTGGATATGGTATCTCGAATGTTTCACGAGCATTTATGTCTTACTCCATTTGCTTGTTATACATCTGTTTGGTCATGAAGCAAAATTGTATTTATTGTGTTAGGTATACATGTGTAGGACATTTATTCTTCTAACCCAATTTCGATTTATGACCAAAGAAATTGTTGTTTTATTGACAAAAACGGTCAGTGTGGTTATTGATAATTTCTACTTTATTACTTGTAGTGTACTCGTATGGAATTACATTTATTTTAGTTAAAATGTCACTTGTGCCTACGCTAAAATGCGTTCTCCTACTAAAAATAATACTACTAGTAATTGTTGTTACGAAAAGGTCATGCTTATCGTTGAAATATCAAATTACATTTCGCAAAGACCGAGTATATTCTTTAACGACAAAGCATATTATGTAATATATAGGTGGGTTATAATAAACGCACTGCCTCAATCTGTGCAGGTACAAAATTAAATTTAATGAACTCACCGAAACTCCTTTTTTTTTGTACAGGGTCGTTATCTAACCGTGGATTAACTTCGGTTGTTTAATTAAATGTCTGCAGTGACAGCAACCCTTGTCCATGGCTGATTCAGCGTTTTCAGTTTCTGAATTAACATCATGTATGCCTGTAGTCACTGTTTGTTTTCAGTAATTGTAGGTTATGCCGATTCTGAAACAGGCCATATTCGCATAAGTCATGTTTAAAACTGTAATGAACATTAAAAAACAAATCATTAGTCCATGTCATGACACACCTCTAATTTAGATAAGGTATATCGCTACGGAAAGCTACTGCAATCCTCTTGGATCTTTTATCTCACCAAACTTATGAACATAAAATAGCAAGATAGTGTTTACTCGAAGTATTAAAGTAAGTAACGTCCACTGTGATATCTGCATTACTTGCAAATAAGCCCATTATTTAACAATTACATAATAGTGAACATTGCAAAATTGGCAGAAGACCGATTGGCTTCCAGTAGCTTTTGAACACTACCTTCGAACTGTTCACAAGCGTTCGAATAGGCCCTTGGATTATTTGATAATATACCAATTAAAACTCATAACGCATCACGTATTCAAAGCTTCTTTTAATACACATACAGTTACAGGTAATCAAAACACAAAATAGTAATATGCAAAGATATTCAAACAAAAATGTGCCGAACAATGTACGTGTACAAAGAGTTATTGCTTAATAACGCGCACAAGGGACATAATCGCACACGACAATAACGGTTTAGTCCCCCTCGTGCATTCAGTACCGCAGTACATTACCGACGCATGGAAAGAACAAAAGTAATCACCGTATCCAAAGAAATGGTGACCACTCGTATGTTTTAAAGGGCTGTCCTATGTATTACAAGGAGCTTTGAATACAGGTATGTGATGCGTTATAGGTGTTTGGATTAGTATATATACCAGATACATCGACATAAAAGTACGAAATCAACATATTTGTTTAATCTTTTGATAGTACTTATACTTTTTTAAACTTGTAAGAAAAGGTAAAACAAAAATCTGTATCCAAGGATGACTGATGGATCATGGAATGTTATTGGTGTTCTGCCTTATCATATAGTCTGATCATATGATCATAATTATGGTCTGAAATCTGGTAGGTAGCAGCGGAAGTGTGTTGAAATTAATTTTACTTTCCAGCGTGAAGGTACAAGTCAAATTATGAAGCTGCTCAAGCCTCAGAACTGTATTGGAGACAAACAAAAAGAACTCTTATTGAAGCCATTAGAATTCTAGGTGGAACTAAAATCGCTTAGTGCAATATGTAAATAGTATATAATAAATGTATAGTATTCACGAATATAATATATTAATTAAAGATTGGAACAGTATTTAGCAGACTTTGTAACTGCGAAATCATTTCAAGAGAAACGAATGTGTTTTGTGTCTGAAAGAAAACTATTGGATTTCAGATATTTAGTAATAACACAAAATATGGTGAATAGGTCAATGGTAAAAACAGCCATTTTTAGAAGGAAACAAAGTTAAAGAAATAAAAGCATAGTAATTCGTGCATTATGGCGTTATTTACAATAGGGGATCTGAGCGAGAAATTGGGAGATGGAAATATGGCTAACTTGATTAAGTGCCTACTTGCTGGTTTTGTGACCAGGGATGCGCTTCTAGAGTTTGTCATGGAGAAAATGGAAAAAGTGCAAAACACATTTTTGCAACAGACCGGGAATACACAGTGCGGGGTTTGTTCTACACCGAATGTCATCAAGTGCCCCACTAAAGGCATATGTAGTGGCCGTCCGTGCAAGTTTCATTTTGTAGATAAATACCAACCATGCACCAAAGATGTGTGCCAGACAGTACGAGATTTCATAGTCAATTTGCACCGCTACAGTAGACCATCCTGGTCCAACACCAACGCAAAGCAATGGCTGTTGAACCCATGGGAACTTGCAAAATGTTTTCTCCCACCGGATGGCTACGGGGACAAACATACTGCAAGGGAAACTGATCTCAATGGGATAATGGCCTTGATCATCAACTGCAGGGAATTTGAAACTGAGTTTGAAGATGATCTTAAAGAAAAGACGAATATTTGTTCAAAGGTAAGTATTAAAATAGTATATACTATCTTAACAGATTTGTTAATCTTACAGAATAGGTAGAAATATAATCACTTTTGAAAGGACATTTTCTGTTGACATTGAGTCGCTCTAAATTTCTCAGCAGCGACAAGTAAAAAACATTGACATGTACATAAATAAAGTAACAGAAAATAGAAATGAAAGTGTTTGTCGATATTAAACATTGTAACAAGGGTGAATTCAGTGTGATTAACAAATAGTACATGTAAAACTGTGTATAACTATTTTTCACTGTACTATTTTTCAGGCAAGAAAAGTCTTAAAAATGATAAGACATGCTCCTGAAACCGATCTGCATGAAGACAGCATGTTCAACTTCATTCAAACACTGAACAATCTTCTGGGTAATAGCAAGCGTCTGTTTGGTCGAACAGAGTGTCAAACTGCGATGTGCAAATTAGACGAGGTACGTTTAATTTACCGCCTGGTACATATGCATTTAATGTTACATTTTAACAGGGATTATGAAATAACATTAATACTCAAATTGGTTACTGTTTTAGAAACATGTTCAACACGTGTTCACCGCTTTACTTGTAATTGAGTAAACATGCTTACATGAAATAAACTTGAAATAAAAGTTCTAATATATAATTCAGTATAAACATCGTACAATTTTCATTGCACATTCATATGACAGTGAAATACTTAGTGTTTCTTACAGATAAAAGCACGCGGTTTCAATATTAAACACGAGGATACCAATCGACAACAAGAGGTTTGGTATGCACTAAAGAACCTGGAAACCAGGGTGGATACTCTTAGCACAGAAATCCAGGAACATGACGAAGGCACTCAACAACTCAGCGACGGTGCTATTGAAACATTTAGGGAATCATACGAGCAAATAAAAGCCGGTATCGAACTAATTCATATTATGCCCAATGTTCAAATTACTATTCCTTTCATTATGTATTACTTTCAAAGAGATCACATAACTATATTGTTAATAAAAGTATTTGCAGTTGAAAATTATAAATGAAAATCAAACTCCTGTATTTTGGCAGATTTTGAAAATGAACTGAAGACGTTCTACAAAAAATTCAAAAGTTCCATTCCGATTTATCCGTTAGTACCAGAGGTGAACGAAACGATTGAGAACATATATGTCGTACCGAATATAATCAGACTTGATCACGAAAAATACGAAAGGATACCGTTTCATTATAGACGATCGTTGAACAGGTCTAACTCTAGAGATCATCTGACATTGTGTGACATTCTTCTCCACAAAGACAAGGTGGTAAACGAGGTCTACATAGAGGGAGAACCCGGAGTAGGGAAAACAGCGTTTTGTATTAAGATTGCATCCACTTGGGCTTCAAATCAGGACCATTTTACAAATACTTGTAACCAGTTTTTCCCGCCTGAAACACTGTCGCAGTTCAAGTTTGTTTTCTTGGTGTTTTTGCGTGACTTCAACGGCAGGGAATGTAACATTGAGAAAATGATAAAACATCATATACTGAGTAGATTAAAAACACAATATACGTGTAAATTTCTCAAAGAAATCTTAAATGAAGAACGGTGTCTGGTTATACTCGATGGACTAGATGAGTGGCGGCATAAACACGGGGATGACTGCGAATGCGGTGCACAAAAGATTATACCTTTTCGGAGGATGCTGGAAAACTGTACAGTTTTGACCACCACACGACCTTGGAAAACGGCGTTTGCAAGAATCTCTGAAAATGAAATTGATCGAAGATTTGAAATAATCGGCGTCAAGGATCCACATGATCTTGTTAGAAAGGTTATTCAATGTCTCAACAAAAGATCAGGCGAAAAAAAGCTGGAACAGGATTTTCTGAAATCAATTGCAGTGAACAATTTGACACATTTCCTTGACATACCTGTCCTGAATAAGCAGCTTCTCCGCCTTTGGTACAAAGGAGGTCAGCTGGGAACTTCCGTATGCGAGACCTATAGAAACATAATAGATATGTTGTTTGGCCAGGTTAGAATCTGTACGTCAGATGGGAATATTGAACAATGCCAATCCAACACAAATGAGGATAGAAATGATTCGCTTCTAGATAAGCTGGGAAAGTTGGCTTTTGAAACATTTGTTAACCACGAACGAGAATCTTCAATAGTGTTTGACATCGCAGTGGTAAATACATCTTTGACAGCTGAAGAAAGCATAAGAGCTCTGCTGGTTGGAATTTTAACGGAACGGCCCTACATTCTGCCAAATGCTCAACATAGTTCAGTTTTCTCATTTCTGCATAAAACATTTCAGGAATTCCTCGCTGCCCGACACATCGCTTGTATTACGTCAAAATCTGATAGCGACGTGAAAGACCTTGCAAATCTACACCAACAAATGATCAAAATTCAAGACATTGAAGTATTCTTTAAATTCATGTGCGGCATAAATGGTCATGCTGCAGCAACATTTTCGGAATCACTGATGGAAAATATTTCGAATGATTGCGAAATACAGTTACAGGCCACCGGTACAGAAAACAGTATACTGGACTTACAGAATCTTTGCCTCATTCAGCAAGCGCAAGATTTGATCATTAAAGGATATAGAGAAGCAACCAACAATCAAGTGGATGTAGAACTTTATCTGACACACGTGACCGACCGAGATATAAAAACGAGCGGCAACATGGAAGTATGGAATCAGCACGTCCAGATGAACAAATGTAGAATGGTGTCTGTATATTTAACAGAAAATCACGACCAGGAAACGACTGATTTACTGAAATCAGTTTTTATACACTCATTTGACACTTTGGTCTATGTAACTCTAAAGAATCAACATGCAGAAGTGAACTTGAATCAATGTACAAAGTTGAAATATATGTGCATAGAAAACGAAGCACAACATGGTAAAACTACTGCAAACACTGACAGCATAGTAACATGTAGCCTCAAACATGTATCTAACCAAACCGAATTGTGCATGCTTTCATCTCTGAAGAATGCACAGCTCTTGCAAAATCTACATATACATCAATGTAGAAACGTTGAAGGATTCGTAAGCATGTTGCCATATATGCCAACACTCCAACGTTTAAAAGTTTGTCATGTGGATTTCACAAAGAGTAAGCTTACTGCTCTACCAAAATCACTGAAATACGTGTACTTTCAGGAGGTTACAATCAACGCATTTACTCTAGAAAGGATCACAATGTCGTTTACAGAATCTAACCATGCAGTGACATTTAAACTCAAGGATTGTTTAGTTATTCCACATGCTGAATTTGAGGCTTTCAAACAGATGATCCGCTCTTCCCAGAAATACACTGTTACAAAAGACGGGTACAAAATGGCTGACGGCAACGTCTTCGACGGTGATGAGGAGCTGTACATATTCAAATATTCTTTGAATCCATCCAAAAATCAACAATCAGACGATAATGATATAGAAAAACAATTGTGATGTAACTGTTATACACGAGTAAAAAAGGTATTTCAAAGGGAAAGTTTGTTTTGAATACCTATTGCAAGCGGAGTGGGTACATACTTTTCTACATAATTGTACTTCTACGAAAATCATATTTAATTTGTCAATTTGTCACAGTCCCTAGGTAAAGAACAATGGACACCAATGACAAATGCATTCAATGCAGTTCCAAGTGGGAATTATAGTGAATCATACGGGGACGTGGCTGGAACTATAATCTATTATCTATTGTATTCTAACGTCAACGCCTCTCAAAGACCTGACAGTTATAACATTTATATTCCAAACCGGCACTAATGACGTGCATGAACACCAACGAATTTAAATTTGGGAAGTATAGGGCCCTGTTACCCATCATAGAAATAAAGGATGGATGTGGTAGTAAGAGGCATTCCTGCTTCGTCGCTTTATTGTTGCTGTCGTAGTAAAGGGACAATGCGCAGATTTCAGCAAGTTCAATGGCTTCAACAAGTATGACAAATAGTATGGAAAGTGAACCGTGTTTGTTTTTGTGTTATTTTCACCTTAGCGTTCGATATGATTGCTTTTCGGTAACTAATAATGTATTAACTTTTCGTTATAAGTACAAAATTGGAAATGTATCGTACATTGCTTATATGTCACACCATATTACGCAGATCTGCAACGTTCTACTTGTGCATCTATCTCAAGTTGAAAGTGCATATGGTTTTTGTAACTAAAAATATTATATTTCTTAGTAAATTGAGGCTACCATTCTAAATAATAGATAGTTTAGAATTTCTAGATTGCTGATGAAAAGCTTTGTAAAATATGTTCAATAACTGTACAAATCTTAACTGAGAAGGTCCAGATAAAGTGATCTCCCTTGCTGCATTATTACAATGCATTTAGCCCATATTAATGATGATGTTTTGTGTTTATTTTTTTAATAAAACTTTCGAGACGATACTTTTATTATAAAGTTCAACATGCTAAATGTAAGTAATAAAGTAATTAGTAAGTACTTTAGGAGGACACGGTGAATATGGTCACCGCATACTGCTGAAATAAAATTGGAATGCACAGTATACTTCGTGGAAAAAGTCGTTGAAAAGGCAAGATATATCTGTATATAAATTCAAATATTTAACAATCCATATACTCTATGATAAAACCACGAGTTGCACGGAACAAAATATGATTTAGGCCACACATGAACGTTCAATTTTAGTAAAATAGTGCTAACATGGTGTAGATCTGGTCAAAAACATGTTCCTGTATTGAATGATATGCATAATTCGCATTTAAACCTTAAGTTTCAATATAAAGTTTATAATTCCAAACGTATTTATTTCAACAAAAATACAGTGACAAGATCACAGAAACTTAAATGAGCTTCTATCACACGATTTATAGTCCAAATGGAAAAGAAATCTGAATATATATCTAAAAATGCACTTCATGAATAAAAACATGGACACTTTCACTTCGTCTATGACGAGGGACGAATTTCAGGAAAATATGTTGTAAAACTATTTAAAAGCAATATCCACTGTGTTCCGTAGAACTAAAATTATTATCATATAATGATGAAAACCCAGAGAAATTAACATTTTCTTGCACTGCACTCAGTAACGCAAGATCTAGGGTCCGACGAAGTTCGGAATGCTACTAAAAACAGTAGGAGTCTGAATATTTCTTTGACGTTACTGAAATATTTGATTTTAGTTTTATTTAATTTTAGGTTTTAAATAGTGTCAACTCATTTAGCATGGGAGTAGTGCAAAATATGCTTTATTTTAAAAGACAGTCAATTTTCCTGTACTAGGCGCATATTCCAAAACGCCTTAAGTGAAATCTTAACCTTACCCTTAAAATCGTCAGTTTTCTTAAGCATTTTATTCCATGTATACAAGAAATTCTGTTTATTGTTCACTAATTATCAATTTATTATTAACTACTATGAATTTAACTGTATTTGATTTCACTAATTTATATTTAGTTTTAAAAATATTGCCTTACAAAAATAGGAACTTAAGTGAAAATATTTTAAGATTAACTTAAGATGTTTCTGGAATATGGGCCCTGACCAGGCCACGGCCTCAGCCGATGAGAAGCAAACCGAAAGCAAAGTACAGCTCATTGCCATATTTAGAACCGTGCGTTGCAAGAGAGTAATAAATAAGCATATATAATTAACGATTTGTTAAACAACTAATTCAGAGATATTAATGTTTTAGCTGCTGCTGATGTTGTTGTTGTTGTTCTCAAATAAGTTACTTATACAATATGTAATAGGGATTCCATTAGGCTTCAAGTTCATTATTTCTTCTTCACTATATGTGGTGGCATGCACAATGCTGAATTCCACGTTTACAATCTAGGTTCTAAATTAGAAATCAGTGTTGCTTTAATTCAAAACTATCAACTATAAAAACTATAAACAATACTAGTGTAGCAAACGTTTTACATTGCAATACTGTAACTAAACAATTAGGAATTTAGTCGAATTCGTTTGCATCACTTGCCGACGTGCATTGCATGTTGCAGTAAGTCAGTGATCAACAAAATGATAATAAAATAGGTCAAATTATATTTTAATTAAAAAAAAACTTTTAAAACATGCAAAGAATTGCATTTGTATATATTAGGGTCTCTTACCTTGAAATAAATAAATTTTACAAATACTTTAAAATATAGCGAACGCATTACTCTACAATACTGCAACTTAAAACTTAAGAATTTAGACATCGTCGTTTGCATCACTGACCGACTTGTGTGTTTCACTGGAGAGCAGTGATGATAATGACAAAAAATAGAATTACCTAAATGAAACTGAATATAAATTATCAGAAAAGGAACTACTTTTTAAACCCTGTCAGGTATTATATACATATATATTATGGTTTGCACATATATTTTATGGTTTGTTAAGCTTAATTCCTATCAGCCATACAAAATTCTTTAAAATATAATTATCGAAAGTTTTATATTACACAAATGTAACTAAACACTTAAGAATTTAGTCGACATCGTTTGCATCAATGACCGACGTGTTCCACTGGAAGGCAGTGATAGACAAAAATGATGTTTATATAAATACAATTTATTTGGAATTATTTGACAAGCATTGACTTTTTTATAAAAACTTTTCTATATTTACACGCCCGAAGCTACCTTTTCAACAATCAAAATCTAGACAACCAAACCACAAACTTTTTTTTAACATTTGGGGTATTACATACATATATATTAGGGAGGTTATTCAAATATAGCAAAATGCGTTTAAATATACCAAACGTGTAACCAAACACTTGAGAATTGAGTCGACTTCGTTTGCATCACTTGCCAACTTGTGTATTTCAACAAAAATTATAACTATATAAACTAGAATTGTCACATGAGTGACGGATATACCCCCACAATATGGCCTTGTCACAAAACTATGGCATCCATTCGAAAGAAATGTGCAGAGAGATTGCTTTAATTTGTAAATGGTCAACAGAGTATTTGGAAAAAATTAATTTCAATAGGAGCCATAACTGTCAACATTTAGAGGTTTGTAACCAAAGCTTAACTTGATCTGGATTTTATGATATTACACCTATGTACCAAATAAAAGTTAAATATGTGAAGCCTTTCATGAGTTATTGTCCATGTTTTTCGGGAATTTAAGTCAAAAAGGGGGGCCATAACTGTGTCAAAATTTAGTGGTTTGTAACCAAAGTCGAACCTGGCCTGTATTCTATGATGCTATGTGTACCAATAATTATTTAAATATGTCAAGCCATTGTTGAGTTACCGTCAGGAAACCATGTTTTTAGGAATTGAAGTCAAATAAAGGGCCATAACTCTGTCAAAATTTAGTGGTTTTTAACCAAAGTCGAACTTCACCCGTATTTTATGATGCTACAAATGTATACCAAGAATTATTTGAATATGTCAAGCCATTCTTGAGTCATCGTCCGAAAATCAATTTGTAAAGGAATTTTAAGTCGAAAAGGGGCCATAACTATGTCAAAATTTAGTGGTTTGTAACCAACATTAAACTTGACCTGTATTCTATGATGTTACACATGTGTACCAAACATTATTTGAATATGTCAAGCCTTTCTTGAGTTATCATCCGGAAACCATGTTTTTAGGGAATTTTAAGTCGAAAAGGGGCCATAACTCTGTCAAAATTTAGTGGTTTATAACCAACATCGAACTCGACCTGTATTCTATGATGATACACAGGTGTACCAAAACTTATTTGAATATGTCAAGCCTTTCTTGAGTTATCATCCGGAAACCAAAAACCAACAGACCGACAAGCTCACTCCTATATACCCCCCCAACCTCCTAAACTTCGTTTGTGGGGGTATAATGAAACTGAATTTAAGTTATCAGAACAACACGAGAGCTGTCAGAGGACAGCGCGCTCGACTATTCGAAGTATTTCAGTTGGTAAATATTTAGGAAAATGGAAGGGTTATAAATTTGTTGAAATACAAAGCTGAGTTATGGCAATTATTTCATCAATTTATTCCAAGTTTCAAGTGAATACCTATGTATTTTAGAAACGATAAGACTTTGAAACAAAAACTTCAACCCCAAAATCTATGTGAAAAGTGGGCATACCTCTGTCAAAATACAAAACAGAGTTATCAGGATTGTTGCACCTGATGCTGGAGTTGATTACAAAGATGGATTCAAAGTTTCAAGTGAATACCTTATGTAGTTCAAAAATTATAATACTTCTGAACAAAAACTTTACACTGAAAATCTATGTGAAAGGGGGGGGGGAATTCTGTCAAAATACAAAGCAGAGTTATGTGGAATCTGGCACCTGATGATGTAGTTAATGACAAAGGTACTAGTATGTTCCTACTTTCAAGTGAATAACTTATTTAGTTTTGAATATGATAATCTATGTGAAAAATTGACATAACTATGCCAAGATCCAAAACAGTGTTATGGGGAATGTTGCGCCTGTTGCTGGAGTTGATGACAAAGGTATATTCCAAGTTTTAAGTTAATAACTTATGAAGTTTGGAAGTTACAAGACATTTGAATAAAAACTTTAAGCAGAAAATGTATGTGAAAAAGGGGCATAACTATGTCAGAATACAAAACTGAGGTATGGGGAATGTTGCACTTGATGTTGGAGTTGATGGCTTAGGTATATTTCAAGTTTCAATTGAACAACTTCTGTAGTTTTGCAGTAATACGACTTTTGAATATAAACTTTTACAAAAGAAATCTATGTGAAAAGGGGGGACAATTCTGTCAAAATACAAAACAGGGTTATGTGGAATCTGGCACCTGATGCTGTAGTTAATGACAAATGTACTAGTATGTTCCTACTTTCAAGTGAATAACCTATGTAGTTTTGAATCTGGTAATCTATGTGAACAATGGGCATAACTATGCCAAGATCCAAAATAGTGTTATGGGGAATGTTGCACCTGTTGCTAGAGTTGATGACAAAGGTATATTCCAAGTTTTAAGTGAATAACATATGAAGTTTGGAAGTGACAAGACATTTGAATAAAACCTTTAATCAAAAAATTTATGTTAAAAAGGGGCATAACTATGTCAGAATACAAAACTGAGGTATGGGGAATGTTGCACTTGATGTTGGAGTTGATGGCAAAGGTATATTTCGAGTTTCAATTGAACAACTTCTGTAGTTTTGAAGTAATACGACTTTTGAAAATATAAACTTTTACAAAGGAAATCTATGTGAAAAGGGGCATAACAGAGTTATCGGGAATGTTGCACTTGATGTTGGAGTTACAGTCCAAGATTCAAGTTAATAACGTAGTTTTCAAGTTACAAAACTTTTGAATATAAACTAATCAGAAAATCTATATAAACAGGGGGCATAACTCTGTCAAAATACGAAACACAGTTATGGAGAATGTTGCATCTAAAGCTGGAGTTAATGAAAAAGGTATATTCCAAGTTTCAAGTGAATACATTATGTAGTTTTGAAGTTACAAGCCTTTTAACATAAACTTTAAAAAAGATCAGACGCGGACACCGACGTCGACGACGAGGCGAGTAGGAAAGTCGAGCTAAAATCTACTGTATTATATTATACACACATATTAGGGTTTGTTACATTAATTCAAATCAGCCATACAAAATACTTTAAAATATAGCGAACGTTTTACGTTACAAAAATGAAACTAATGTTTTCCACTACACAAATGTAACTGAACACTTAAGAATTTAGTCGAGCGCGTTTGCAGTACGTGCAAGCGCGTCTGTTTTACGAATCACAAGTGCTTTTGTGCACGTGGCGCACATTCCCTCTATGAGGGGAATTTATTGCAAAAACACATGAGGCCGCTATCCACCTTCATCTCTCCGCATCTACATATGTTTGCAGACAGCGTTTCTTGAAGATTTGAAATGTTCTTCAACGTTTGGCACGGGGCTTCAAGACAATCTCGTGTGGAGAACTTGCACAATCAGAGGAGTGTCTACATGTGTGTTTTTGTCTCTATGCACACTTTAAGGCATGCGGTGATCAGCACAAGATCACTCGATACATAATAAGTGTAGTAGTAGTAGCAGTAGTAGTAGTAGTAGTAGTAGTAGTAGTAGTAGTAGTAGTAGTAGTAGCAGTAGTAGTAGTAGTAGTAGTAGTAGTAGCAGCAGCAGCAGCAGCAGCAGAAGTAGTAGTAGTAGTAGTAGTAGTAGTAGTAGTAGTAGTAGTAGTAGTAGTAGTAGTAGTAGTAGTAGTAGTAATAGTAATGGTAGTAATAACGGTAGTAGTAGTAGTTGTAGTGGTGGTGGTGGTGGTGGTGGTCGTCGTCGTCGTAAATGTAGTAGTTGTTGTTGTTGTTGTTGTTGTTTTTGTTCTTGTAGTAGGAGGAGGCGGGAAGGAGGAGGAGTAGAAGGAGGAGGAGAAGCAGCAGCTGAAGTAGTAGAAGTATGTTCGTTCATAGCTTTATATAAATATAATAGTATTGTCTGGATAGTACAATTTACTTAACTGTTTGGTAACAGCTCTTGATGGCTTAATGCATAGTTTTTCGAGTGCGTTAAAATGTTAACATGTTATATTTTCAGACAGACTGTAACTGTTACAATGCATTAGGTCAACTTTCTTGATACCGCATTGTATAATAGTCTGAAAATCAACCATTGTAATAGTCTTAAACTCAACCATTATTTATAATTTACAGCAAAGTTATAATAAAGTCTGTACTGAATTTAACCTGTTTAGTGCAGGTTTAATAACGTGAAGATCCATCATGACATTTTTAAATTATGCACAATTCGATACTCTTCGTGGTTAGCAACTCGGCCTTAAAATAATGTCTTAAGTCAGAAACGTCGTGTTTCAAAAATACGGTGTATATTTCATGTATGGTTGATTGAAAGCAATGTGACAAAGAGTTTGGTTGATACTACAGATGTGGTGTCCTTTGTGGTATGCACTTGTCATCCTCAGCTTTCATCCATTCTATTCGCTGGTTTGTAGCTGTTTACGTAACGCAAACTGAGTGCATAATTTGCCAATACATAATCTCCCATTAAGCCAAATACTCTCGAAGCTGAACACTGTTGCTACCTTTCGACTACCTTACAACATTGGGTTGAAGTGCAATACAGTGTCACATTAAGCAAGATACTGGTGCAATACTATAATAGTATGTCATATGACTACTTTAAAACCTCGGACATTAAGCAAGAAATACAAAATCAAACATGGTGCAGTAAGTCAATTACCTACCTCGGTCAAAAAGGAATGAACCAGGAATACAGGACCTTGATTCAATAAGTCATTTAACTACTGCGTAGAACGGCAACCGATCAGGAACACATCATTTAAATGATCGAGAGATATCTAAGGTAAACTCTGATGCAATATGTCATGTGATAACAACATATTACTTTAAAATCTCGGACAAGTCGGCAACGGACCAGGAATACTGCGTCCCATTTAGCAAGAAATACACAGAACAAATCCTGGTGTAGCAAGTCATATGACTACCTCGGTTTGAAAGGCAGTGAACCAGGAATACAGATCTCAATGGGCAAGAAATATGTTAGACCAAATCTTGGTGCAATATGTCATCTGACTACCTCGGTTAAAAAGGCAGTGAACCAGGAATACACAATCTCAATGGGCAAGAAATATGTCAGACAAATCCTGGTGCAATATGTCATCTGACTACCTCGGTTAGAAAGGCAATGAACCAGGAATACAGAATTTCCATGATCAATACATATGACTACCTAATCCCATCGGACAAGGAAGGCAACGGAAATTAAATACATTGTCCCATAAGCAAAAAATATTCCTGATGAAAACTGGTGCAATAAGTCATAATTATTATTATGACTACCGCAATCAGAATTGAAATAAACCAGGAACATACTATTTCAGTGAGCAAGAGGTATGTAAGGCACGCGCAGATGCAATAAGTCATATGACTACCTTAGAACCACAGAACACTGTGTCCCATTAAGCAAGAAATACACTTGACAAATCCTGGGGCAAAAGGTCATACGACTACATCAGACAGAAATGCAGCGAACTAAGAACACAGTATCCCTTGTATTATCGCGCAATGAATAAGGCAAATATTATATTCGGTCTACCCCCATCATTTTACCCTGCATTTGTACTACAAATGACACAAATGATATCTAAACGTGTGTGCATGCTAATATATAAATTCATCTTCGCAAATATTACACCAAATGTCAAGCACTTGACTTCTTCAGCGGAATGTTTTAATTACAAATTCATACCGAATTGTTACTAATATATAAATGCGGTTACTTGCATACCTTCGAATTACATACAGTTGCATGACACGAGATTACTCCAGTACTATTATATTGGATACCATTACGCTTGTTGTTTTGTTTGGTCATTGTGTAGTTCATTACATAATGCTGGTTTTTATCGGGAGAGGCAATCTACGTATTTGCGGGCGTTTGTGCGTGGATATGTGTTAAAAAGCGAGGTTACATTCATTCTTCGGTGTGTTTTCCTTTTAGTGTTAAATCAGCATTTACTACCGTCTGACCCATAACACTCTTTCATTCAAAAGGAGTTCTGACCCATAACACTATTTCATTCAAAAGGAGTTACTTTTCTTTAAATATTTATTTCTGTACAATAAAAACCAACGCGATGTATCGTAGTGTAAGTGCATATGCGTCAGTACTTTTAAGACATATTTTACTTATATAACCCCAAAATCAAGTCTGGGTGATTTAAATGCCACATACGATTAACATCAGAGAAGAAGAGCTTTGTTCGCGGTTGACAGGACAACACATATTAAACTTCAAATCTGCAGACATTCATTGCTGTAACACAAATTATGTTTCGTACACGTTAGAAAAATAATTATTCGAGTAGTTAAGTGGTTTCAAGGGAATAAATTAAGAAAGCGAAATTGATTTATGGAAGCGTTCAATTCGTATTACATCACTACTCCAGAATGTTTGAAACCGAAAGTTGTTAATAAGTACACTCAACAAAAGTTATAATGCATCAAATGGAAATAAATGGAAAGTGTTGTATTTTCTTTATTTACTAGTAAAAGAATTTCAGCTTGAAATGTCAACTATGATTATTTTAGTCATACATGTACATGCATGCTCATACCAAAATAATGGAAACCATAAGAAAGAATTTCGTGTTTACCATGACGCAGCTGAAATTCTTATAAATAAAGAAAATACAACGATTTCCATTCGGTGCGTTAAAACTTTTGTTGAAGTATATATACATACAATAAACTTCCAAAAAAAAGTATTGCAGAACTATGCTCTCTTTTTATCAATACTGAAGAATAGCACCACTCTAGTATCAAGATACATATTTATATTTGGAGATCTGGACCGAGTTCCTTAAAACTTTACAGCACGCGAAGCTTATGGCCGCTATTGTCGAATATGGAGTTCTGCGTTGCTTGCGAAAATGAAGTCATCAAAAAGTCAAAGAAAAGTTTCATTTGGAACTAATTATATTTTCTTCTGCGATTAACTGACCGTTATCGCAACTCGGGACGGATGTTGTGAGCATCTGTACGCAGTAAAATCAGGAACTATAAAGGAGACATTCCTAGCGAACATGAATAAATGAAACGTAGTCCTTCTTATTTTTCTAGTCCCACTAAATTGTGAATGATTGATGATTACGAAAATGGCATCAATTCTATTCTATTCCAGAAGAAATTTTGTAAGCAACACAGCGCCAAAATGATATCTTTATTTAAGGTTTTGCACAATTTCATTCTCTGCCGCAATTGTATGGCTCCAGCTGAACTGCAAAGAAAATTGTGTTCATGTATGCAGTGCAAGAATGACAACTTAGTGTATTCATGACGTACATTTAATATATAACAAGAACAAATAATGCATTGCAATATTGAGTTTTAACTCGGGAATTATGTTGGTTTCATAAGTACATTATAATAATAAAGACTCAGCATTATTATAAACATTTGAGCAATCACTCAGGTTAGTGCAAATGTCTTGCCCCAAATGTTAGAACAAACTGCTTTATTTCATTGACTAATCTTCTGACTCTTAATACAAAAGTAGTAACTCTGTGTTAACAATCCTGACACCACATATGATCACTTTCTGAAACATTAGGACAATAATTCAAATAAGGCCGCCCTTCACTGTCTTCCTTCATTTTTTTAAAATATTCAAGTTTCTTTGGGATGGCACCGGACTTAATGAAAAACAAACTTAAATTTTAACCGCCTTCAACTACAAATAATACAGATCATTCTAACATGAAACTCGTCGCTAAGTTTTGTATTGACAACGAACAAAATTATCGTTGTTAAACTACCCAATAAACGACGCAAAAAACAGTCCCGATTCTGAGCGGAGCATTGTAAAATATAGTTCTCATTACAATTTTCAAATTATTTGTCAAATCATGTTAGAATGTTCGAAATAACATTGCATTCTTGGCCAATAAACAACTGTTTGTCGTTCTGGTGCGTGGCTAACGCCCTCGTGGTTACAGTCCTAATCCAAATCGTTGTTATGGCCGATAAAAAACGATAAATCGAAATTACCGTAATTACTATAAATGTTGGGGCACTCTTAATGTTGGGACACCCTTAAAATGCGATAAAATATTTATTGTTCGTGACTCTTAAATTTGGGACACTTTGAAAATTATAAATTTTCTGGTTTCTAAATTTTGGGACAATGTTTCCCAAATTGGCGATTCTATTGTCAATTTCCGTGAAGTCGGCAATTACAAATCGCCATCTAACTGTTGTTTACCGGCACCGATAAACTGCAATGTATTAGCAAACTGTCAAAGTTGTGAATGCGCATGTGGATATTCCATAATATCCGTATCCCATGATAGCTGACCCCATCAACGTGGCCCCTTATCAGCGCGTCATAAAGTACTCCTTTGGGTAAAGATCCATATCCACTGTGATTTGCTTGTTTTTGGGGATTAATAATACA
Organism: Congeria kusceri; assembly: GCA_027627225.1. Classification (NCBI taxonomy): domain Eukaryota; kingdom Metazoa; phylum Mollusca; class Bivalvia; order Myida; family Dreissenidae; genus Congeria; species Congeria kusceri. The sequence goes on along the minus strand of CM051040.1, from coordinate 40,289,727 downwards.
AACCCATTACGCAATTGAACCTTACGAATAATGGTTTTGTACCTAAATACTGGGACACATTCAAGGCGAATTATTTTTCTGCTTCTAAAAATTGGGACAGCCAAAAAAAATTTTATTTTTAAGTGTCCGAACATATAAAAAAAATTACGGTATTTCTTATTTAACTATCGTAACATGATCCTCGAAATATGAACCGTTTTTAAATTGCATATGCACGCAGTTGAGTATTGATTTCAAATAATGTACGTATTATGTCAATACGTCTGATAGCTAAGAACAATACGAGAAAGAAAGACGTACTCGTAACGGGCGTTCTTCTACAAAACAGCGGTCGCATCAACTCAGTCTGACCACGTGAGACGATCACGTGATTACAAGGTGCGTTCGGAACTACCGTAATGAACGTCATGGATGGCTTAATATCCCTCTCTATATATATGGTCAAATGATCTCACGTCGAGATTTAATTGCCAATTCAGAAAGCTAGGACTTAATTGTTTGACGGACAGACATGTCTCGTAAAAACGTTCGTATACTGTCAACGGTGTTTGTTGGAGTTTGACCTAAGTCCAAGTAGGCCTGGTTATAAATCCCATAGCGTACCGACAATAATAAACTCAAACCTGGAATCCAAATATGACCATATCACCTCGGCCATGGTACCGATCGGTTATTGTCACTGCCAAAACCTACGTGAGACATGAAATTATATATTAATTTTTCGGCTGTCTTACCAACTTTTGACCTACTTGAACGGTAGTCCCGTGAAAAAAAAGTAATGTCCTTGGCTAAAAATTGCTTAACTTTTCGTAAAAGAAAGCGTGAGAACATTCAGATCTAAATATACGTTAAATATAATAGATTTACGTGAATAATATCGTTACTTATGACGATAACGGGGGTCTCCATCATTTTCATACAAATTGAGTACTGTTAAAATGTTTTGTTTCGAAGTGCATAATTACGAAATTACATAAAATTATGTTGCAGAAATGAAAATAAAAGGGACAGACAATTCGAATACAAATTCAGTGTGGCTAATAGTTGAACGCGATGTATATAGAAATGATACGCATTATGATGACTTCAAACTCGTTTCAATACATTTATCCCGTTGTTTTAAAACTGCCGTTTATTGTACGATTTTAAATTTCGTAATTTTCACCGAAGACGAATAGCGTTATTTCATCATTAACAGTAGTGGTCAATTAATCGATCAATATTTGGTCCAACATATTGTGAAAACGTAGTTTTATTTGTAACCGAAATTCGCGCATTCCAATCGCCGTATTTTTCGTCCTGGATCAAATGTCTGACAGGTTTCGTCGTAAGATCGATAGGACACGTCATTCCACCGTAGTGATTGGCTTTAATCACTGGAATGCAGAAAATGAGAAACATTGATAGCGCCACTGTTCGCCGCGATGCATTATTTGTGATTAAAATAAACTGGGAACATGATAGCGCGTTTTTAGTACTGTGTGTGTCAATTGAAATGAACTGAATAGAAATGCTTGGGCTTTGATTTATTAAGTGGAAAATGGCAGGGGTGTACTTAATCGCGTGTTCTTTGTGAGATCGAGTTTTAAAATTGGGGAAATTGTCAAACGCAGATGGTTTTGGTGTCTTCCTATTCACCTAAACATACATTATTTACAGTACAGATAGGTTACAAATATCCCTGGTCCCCACAAGGATATGCTTGCAGATTTTCAACTCATTCAATATATTTAATGTGTATGCGTACAATAAATCACTTAGTGTACCATTAACGTTAATTTCAGGAGTATCTTTCATGAACGATGTACATAATAACAAATATTCATGAAAAATTTATACTACATAATGGGCTAGTTGGTCGCTAGTAAAAAAAAGGGAGGCTTTGATGTGTTAAGCCCGGTTTAAAACACACGCTAGGGCTATGGTCCTCAATTAAATCAATGTTATTTCCTTTGCGCTTCGTTTAAACATATACCCAGGGATGCAAATCAATATGCATGTATATATAACAATATAAAACATTATTAAATAAAGTATTTGGAAGACAGTGTTTGTCTCTGGGAACACGCTTTTACATGGTGTCGGGAATTATTATATTTTTTGTTACTTTTTTCTCACAAATCTATATTTTCGAATGCCAACCATTTGTAATAAGTAACTTACACATTATTGAAAAAAAATGTTTTCAGAGCTACAACCGACTCGAAGTCATAGGTCATGAGCTGTGTTAAGCAGTGCGTTGATTCCGAGTGAGTGAATTCCTTCGATCAAACACCGAGTACAACCCACGCCGCAAACCATGACCCTGTTTACACAACCCCGTAACAGACAGCTTCAATTTCATAATGCAATACACTTAAACTTATTTGATGTACCCTTATACATTTCGATGGGTATCTTTGTATATCGTATGATGACGAATTATTTTTTCTTAATAAATTCGATAGCCTTGCGTCTATCTAGCTTTGAAGCTAACACCTGTTGAGAAACAGCAATAAGAATCTTGATACTGAAGTGAGTATGCAGGTTTATTACTTGATGTATAGTTTTTGTACAGTTTTATTAACACATTTGCTCATCATTGCTGGTAACGATCTTCATCAATACATTCAAATGGTCACTAGCGATTAAAGTGCGGACACGTCAATAAAATACTTGAATGTATTGATGAAGATCGTTACCAGTTATGGCTTCTATTGAAATTAAATTTTTCCAAATACAATGTTGACCATTCACAAATTAAAGCATTCTTTCTCTGTCCATGTCTTTCGAATGGATGCCATAGTTTTGTGGCAAGGCCATAACTCTGTCAACATTTAGTGGTTTGTAACCAAAGTTGAACTTGATCTGTATTTTATGATGATACACCTATGTACCAAAAAAATTTAAATATGTGAAGCCTTTCATTAGTTATTGTCCATGTTTTTCGGAAATTAAAGTCAAAAAGGGGCCATAACTGTGTCAAAATTTAGTGGTTTGTAACCAAAGTCGAACTTGACCTGTATTTTATGATGCTACACATGTGTACCAATAATTATTTAAATATGTCAAACCACTGTTGAGTTATCGTCAGGAAACTATGTTTTTAGGGAATATAAGTCAAATAAAGGGCCATAACTCTGTCAAAATTTAGTGGTTTGTAACCAAAGTCGAACTTGACCCGTATTTTATGATGCTACACATGTATACCAAGAATTATTTCAATATGTCAAGCCATTCTTAAGTTATCGTCTGGAAGTCATGTTTTTATGGAATTTTAAGTCGAAAAGGGGACATAACTATGTCAAAATTTAGTGGTTTGTAACCAACATTAAACTTGACCTGTATTCTATGATGTTACACATGTATACCAAAAATTATTTGAATATGTCAAACCTTTCTTGAGTTATCATCCGAAAACCATGTTTTAGGGAATTTTAAGTCGAAAAGGGGCCATAACTCAGTCAACATTTAGTGGTTTGTACCCAACATCGAACTTGACCTGTATTCTATGATGTTACACATGTGTACCAAACATTATTTGAATACGTCAAGCCATTCTTAAGTTATCGTCTGGAAGTCATGTTTTTAGGGAATTTTAAGTCGAAAAGGGGACATAACTCTGTCAAAATTTAGTGGTGTGTAACCAACATTAAACTTGACCTGTATTCTATGATGTTACACATGTGTACCAAACATTATTTGAATATGTCAAGCCTTTCGTGAGTTATCATCCGGAAACGAAAAACCAACAGACCGACAAGCTTACTCGAATATACCCCCCCCCCAAACTTCGTTTGTGGGGGTATAAAAAAAAAATCAAAATAAATCTTACATTCTGAGGGGAATTATATGGTAAACATAGGGGAAACATATATACTTTTAAAGCAGAGAATTGGGGCCTTATTTCGGCCCCAAATTTGCCATATAAACACTAATGTCAGAAGAATCACATGGATTTTAGTATTATTCTTTTTATATTCAGCTCAGACAGTCAATCTAAGATTATGTTTGTCATTGCGTAACTTATAACCTCAACCATGCAAACAATATAGAATACATATTATAAGTTCAGAAAAAATGACTTATTGTAACTAATAATTTTCTGATCTGCAGATAGAAAATAATGTTCACTTTAAAACTGACAATTAACATCTCTAATAAACAGAAATATCTAAGACCAGTAAATTGTAATATTACGGTTGCGGCACGCATGGAACAATTATTTGGCATACCGAAACAATTATTTGGCATATCGGTAGTTTGATAATTCTACTTTTTGTTATTTTGTGTTTTATAATTTTTCCTTGTTTGTTATGACGGTTTCTAAGCATTATGCTCTTTTTATTTGTCACAAACTACATCTATTGAAAGTGAACGATGAAGGTAAGAATAATATTATCAATGCCAGTATTTTTGAAAAGACTGAAAATAAGAAAAACCAAATAACTGACAAACAAAACAAAAAGTTGAAAAAACTTACTGATGCAAGAAACAAAAGAAAGAATCACATTATAATGACTTGCATAAAGAGGGAAAAGCAAAACATCTTCCACCTATGAAAAATACAAAACAAAAACACAATACAGTGCATAAAACAGCGAATACGAAAACTGCTACCTTAACAATGATTAACAGAACTACGACTACCAATGTTAGTAACTCAAATTCGCAAACCGAGCAACAAAAAACGTGAATGCCCCAGGCCGCCTAGAGATCACCAATGCAGAAGCCGTAAAAATGGGGGAAAAGTTACACCAGACGAATATCACCAATAAGCAACAGCCAAATCTAAGCTAGGCCATCGAAAAGCTGATCAAAACCTCGCAAGCACTAGAAGGAACAAACATTTGTGCGCATCACCGACAGACACCAGTGGCGCAAACAAAATAAAATTCAAAAGGAAGTGGAACGGGGGAATAAAACAGTTTTAAATCTTTCCAACAGAATTATCAGTAATGCAGCATACAGACTATTGGGAAAAGGTTTGAAATTCTGCCCCTACACCTAACAATATTGATGTTGTACAGCTGGAGCAAGATTTGTTTGAATTTACAAGAAAACTAAGACTTAAAGAATATTTCGGAAGCTGTGATGATACTACTGAACATGACAAAGAAAACTCCACAGACCAAGATTGTAAATACAAACAAGATGACAAAGAAAACTCCACAGACCAAGATTGTAAATACAAACAAGATGACAAAGAAAACTCCACAGACCAAGATTGTAAATACAAACAAGATGACAAAGAAAACTCCACAGACCAAGATTGTAAATACAAACAAAATGACAAAGAAAACGCCACAGACCAAGATTGTAAATACAAACAAGATGACAAAGAAAACTCCACAGACCAAGATTGTAAATACAAACAAGATGACAAAGAAAACTCCACAGACCAAGATTGTAAATACAAACAAGATGACAAAGAAAACTCCACAGACCAAGATTGTAAATACAAACAAGATGACAAAGAAAACTCCACAGACCAAGATTATAAATACAAACAAGATGACAAAGAAAACTCCACAGACCAAGATTGTAAATACAAAGAAGATGACAAAGAAAACTCCACAGACCAAGATTATAAATATAGAAAAAGAAGGCACATCAACATTCATTCCACCTCCTTGGCGAGATTCTGTTTTAGACTTTTAATTAGATGCCATTACGCATGAAATTTTAACTTCCGGGCAAAAGTATAACTATTGGTCAAATGTTTCACAAGAAGAACAAGATGCTTTGAAATCTTTAAGCCAGGATGACAGTATAGTGATCAAGAAAGCAGACAAAGGTTCCAAGTTTGTTATAATGAACAGAGAAGATTACATTGCGGAAGCTGAAAGACAACTAAACAACAGCAAGTACTATACAAAAAAACTTAGTGAGAATCCACATGAACAGTTTCGAAAAGATATTGAATGTGTCTTAAAATCTATAGATTGTCAAGAAATTGATGTTAAAAATGTATACCCTTCAGATGATAGTCGAACATCGCTGTTCTATTTATTGCCTAAAGTTCATAAAACTTGTGACCCTGAACTGCCATTAGGCTTTTCTGGTAGACCCTTTATATCAGGATGTGGCTGTTTAACTGAAAATATTTCATTTCATATTGACAAAATTCTAAAACCTTCTAAACCTAAAACAAGTATATAATAAAAAACCAATAGTCGCTTTCAAAAGACCAAAAAATTTACAGTATATATTAGTTCATACAAAACTTAATAGAAATAAAAATTGCTGTACAGTTGTAAAGTGCAATCGAAAACGATGCACACATTGTTATTGTATTATTAAATCCAATTGTTTTACTAGTACTACATTTGGAAAACAGTTTGACATTAAGAATAAATTAAATTGTGCATCCTCAAGTATTATATATTTAATTACATGCAAAAAATGTCTAAAATAGTATGTTGGTCAAACCAACCAAAAATGCAGTCAGAGAATGAACAGCCATAAATTTGACATTAAACACTTTCCTGACGTTTTCACTAATGTTTCTGAACATTATAATTCTGCTGGACATACCATGCAAGATTTTTATGTTATTCCTATTGAAAAGATACCAAATAACTGGAAACAACTCTTCAAAGAAACATCTTGGATGACTTATCTAGGGACTATAGCTCCCCGAGGTATGAATTCAGAAGTACTTTTCTAACTTTCTAATTTTTAAGATTAAGTTTTTACTGGATTAAATACGTGTTCGCACTCTCACTGCATTTCTCCAGTAATTTGGAATCAAAATTGATCCTGCTTTATAACTTTATAACTTTATGTAATTAATTATGCTATAATAACGTTATGTATTATATTGGTGTTATGTTTAATTTTTAACGCGAAATATTGTATAACATGTTGACGTTGTTGCCGTCGACGTCATGTGACAATGACGTCATTTCCTTTATATTGTTTATTACTTATGTTATTACTCCTGATGAAGGTCTTTGACCGAAACGTTGAGTACATTTAAAATGAAACATATGAAGTTGTTTCTCTGTTTTTAGACTGTTGGCGGAAGCCAACGGTCTTTTGTGAGGGTAATTTCCAAAACAGGTATCGCGAAAACTACTTCTTTTCTTTGCAGGCTATTAGTCAGTAAATCCAAACCAGAAAGGGTCCTTCTTCAAAACAGCAAAATTTCACACCCGTTTTCATACATTTTAATTATTTAAGATAATGTATGAATATGTATATAATGTGTATATTATGTGATTTATTACAATTACAGTTTGTAAAAAGGTCAATTTATAAAAACAAGAGGGCCTAGGTCGCTCACCTGAGAGGCTGAGGAACTAAACTGTTCTGAGCAAGTTTTGTGATGATTGGCCTATAAATGTTGCCTCAAGAATGTTTTAAAGCTTTTGTTCAATTTTGCCATGGTGACCTAGTTATTTACCCCACATGACCCAGTGTCGAACTTGTCCAAAGATATTATTCAAACAAATGTTCTGGGCAATTTTGAAGAAAATTATGCAAAACTAGTTTTCACTTTTTTTTTCAATTTTGACCTGGTGACCTACTTTTTGACCACACATAAGCCATTTTCAAACTCCGTCCGTCAAGATATCATTGGAACAAAGGATCTGGGCAATTGTCATGAAGATTGGGCAATAAATGTGGCCTTTAGAGTGTTCACAAGCTTTTTATTATACCCATGTAAGGAAAACTGCCCCGCCCCATGACGGCCACGTTTTTCAACAGAGTGGAACTATTATCAAACTCAGCCAAGATATCATAAGAACAAAGGTTCTGAGTAAGTTTCATGTTGATTGGGCAAAAAATGTGACTTCTAGAGTGTAAACAAGCTTTTTCTATAGCCAAATAAGGACAACTGCCCCGCCCCCTGGCAGCAATGTTTTTCAACGAGGCGGAACCATTTTCGAACTCGGCGGAGATATCATCAAACAAATGTTCTGACCAGGTTTCATGAAGATTGGGCAAAAAATGTGACTTCTAGAGTGCTAACAAGCTTTTTCTTCAATTTGACCTAGTGACCTAGTTTTTGACCCCACATGACCCAGATTCAAACTCGGCCGATAAGCTATTGGGACAAATGTTCTGACCAAGTTTCATGAAGATTGGGCAAAAAATGTGACTTCTAGAATATTAACAAGCTTTTTCTTCAATTTGACCTAATGACCTAGTTTTTGACCCCATATAAAATAGATTCGAACTCGGCCGAGATATCTTTAAGACAAATATTGTAACCAAGTTTCATGAAGATTGGGCACAAAATGTGATTTCTATAGTGTTAACAAGTTTTTTCTTCAAGTTGACCTAGTTATCTAGTTCTTGACCCCACATGACCCAGATTCGAACTCGGTTGAGATATCATTGGGACAAATGTTCTGACAAAGTTTCATGATGATTGGGCAAAAAATGTGACTTCTAGGGTGTTAACGAGCTCTTTTCGTCATTTTGACCTAGTGACCTAGTTTTTGACTCACATGACCCAGATTTGAACTCAGCCGAGATATCATTGGGACTGGCCAAGTTTCATGAAGATTGGGCAAAAAATGTGACTTTAAGAGTGTTAACAAGCTTTTTTTCAATTTTACCTAGTGACCTAGTTTTTGACCCCACATGACCCAGATTCAAACTCGGCCGATAAGCTATTGGGACAAATGTTCTGACCAAGTTTCATGAAGATTGGGCAAAAAATGTGACTTCTAGAATATTAACAAGCTTTTTCTTCAATTTGACCTAATGACCTAGTTTTTGACCCCATATGAAATAGATTCGAACTCGGCCGAGATATCTTTAAGACAAATATTCTAACCAAGTTTCATGAAGATTGGGCACAAAATGTGATTTCTATAGTGTTAACAAGTTTTTTCTTCAAGTTGACCTAGTTATCTAGTTTTTGACCCCACATGACCCAGATTCGAACTCGGTTGAGATATCATTGGGACAAATGTTCTGACCAAGTTTCATGATGATTGGGCAAAAAATGTGACTTCTAGTGTTAACAAGCTTTTTCTTCAATTTGACCTAGTGACCTAGTTTTTGACCCCACCTGACCCAGATTTGAACTCGGCCGAGATATCATTGGGAAGATTTTCTGACCAAGTTTCATAATGATTGGGCAAAAAAGTGACTTCTAGAGTGTTAACAAGCTTTTTCTTCAATTAGACCTAGTGACTTAGTTTTGACCCCACATGACCCAAATTCTAACTTGGCCGAGGTATCATTGGGACACATGTTCTGACCAAGTTTCATGAAGATTGGGCCAAAAATGTGACTTCTACAGTGTTAACAAGCTTTTTCTTCAATTTGACCTAGTGACCTAGTTTTTGACCCCACATGACCCAGATTTGAACTCGGCCGAGATATGATTGGGAAAAATGTTCTGACCAAGTTTCATGAAGATTGGGCAAAAAATGTGACTTAAGAGTGTTAACAGGCTTTTACTTCAATTTGACCTAGTGACCTAGTTTTTAACCCCATATGACCCAGATTTGAACTCGGCCGAGATATCATTGGGACAAATGTTCAGACCAAGTTTCATGAAGATTGGGCAACAAACGTGACTTCTAGAGTGTTAACAGGCTTTTTCTTCAATTTAACCTAGTGACCTAGTTTTTGACCCCACGTGATCCAGATTCGAACTCGGCCCAGATATCATTGGGGAAAATGTTCTGACCAAGTTTCACTAAGATTTGGCAAAAAATGTGACTTCTAGAGTGTTACTAAGCTTTTTCTTCAATTTGACCTAGTGACCTAGTTTATGACCCCACATGATCCGGATTCGAATTCGGCCGAAATATCATTGGGACAAATGTTCTGACTAAGTTTCACGATGATTGGGCAAAAAATGTGACTTCTACAGTGTTAACAAGCTTTTCCTTCCATTTGACCTAGTGACCTAGTTTTTGACCCCAGATGACCCAGATTTGAACTCGGCCGAGATATGATTGGGAAAAATGTTCTGACCAAGTTTCACGAAGATTGGGCAAAAAATGTCACTTCTAGTGTTAATAAGCTGTTTCTTCAATTTGACCTAGTGACCTAGTTTTTGACCCCACATGACCCAGATTCGAACTCGGCCAAGATATCATTGGGACAAATGTTCTGACCAAGTTTTAAGAAGATTGGGTAAAAAATGTCACTTCTAGAGTGTTAACAAGCTTTATAAAGTTTTCAATATAGCAGTATAAGGAAAACTGCCCCGCCCGCTGGCGGCCATGTTTTTCAACGGAGGGCAACCCTTTTCTAATTCGGCTGAGATATCATTAGAACAAATGTTCTGACCAAGTTTCATGAAGATTGGGCAACAAATGTGACTTCTAGAGTGTTAACAAGCTTTTTCTTCAATTTGACCTAGTGACCTAGTTTTTGATCCCACGTGACCCAGATTCGAACTCGGCCGAGATATCATTGCGACAAATGTTCTGACCAAGTTTCATGAAGATTGGCCAATAAATGTGGCCTCTAGAGTGTTAACGAGGTAAATGTTGACGACGCACGGCGCACAATCTAAGGCGATCTAAAAATAACTTCAAACGAATGACACCTCTACTTTTGCTATTTACTTGTATGTAACCGAAATATTTACCGGATTGTCCTGGAATAAGACCACCAAATTAATGCGCTACATCGGTTATTTTGGACTCGTTGCAAGTGTTTTTTCGTGTTACCAATTCTCATTCCGAATGTTTTGACAACAAATTAGTGCAATTTATTATTTTTAAACTGTACTATGGACAATCGAGAGCTCGCATCGTATGATCTATTTTGACTCAGTAGGCTACGAACAAAGATCTATAAATAAACATGTTTATTTATAGATCTTTGGCTAAGAAGCACTAACAATCGGTACGCCTAACTACTACGCTTCATTGGTCTTTCTGGCCCTTGCAGATTGACTTGTTAAATGGCATGTATATAATTCCGTTTGCATAAAATAATTAGCTCGAACAAAATATTTTTTGTTACTTACAAATAAGTTTTCATTATAATGTCGTATACTAGAGAATAAGATGCCAAATTATAAAGTTTAAAGCTGGGAAATTAATTCAAACAAATGTTTCCTTTTAGCAAAAACGCACTTATAATTCGCATGATTTTATATACATGTAGTTTCTTTTGTCGCCAACAGTCTTTCTACGCTGACAGTGTTTTGATTTATAATTATATCACAAACTATATTAAATTGCAAAGATACTCAAGAGTCCTCTAAATTTGCTGACCAGCCCCGAGGAGCAGGACGGTGTTACAGGTTTATTTACAGAACGCTTATGCTCAAATTACACTAGGGACGATACAAGTAATCATTCATAACAACCAGCGAATATATTCCACGTTTATTTTATACAAAATGAACAAACATCAAGATACAGTACACAAGTTTGTACTAACACTTGTGCTAAAATGACTGATAGACCGAATGCATGAATTTATACTCACTGTACATCGTACAACAATACTACTTAAATGAAACAATGAACAAGTGCTGTGTCTAAAATGCTAACGAACAAAACACGATTACAAACTTGGCAGGATTATAAAACAACAAAGAAACATAACTGAGAATGTACTAAAATATAAAAACTGCAAAAAAAAGTATGCTAAAAATCACATTGCCTTACTTAAACACTTGCGCGGTATACCCATCACCGCAGAAATAATTGGGAGTAACATAAAACGCGTTTTCAAATATAAAATGAGGTAAAAACGGTTTCCTAGGAAACGGTATAAAGATAAAAGCCTGCTGTCTGACAGACGCATGAATTCTAGCAACAACAAAAATTCAACTTGGAAGCAACACTACGTGCACAGCCTACGGTGGTTTTAAGCACACAACAGTTACATTCGGCAGACGAGAGAGGAAAGAAGATAACGGTAACAAATACTGTAAAGAAACACATTATTAAATGCTTTCAAATCTTGCTACTATACATCATTGTTATCAATGCATTGGGGTCTTTATCACAAGGAATATGCCAACGCACACAAGAACGCATTTCAATATTGCATTTCACATTCTATATAAAATTCTAAGCAAAAAAAAAACGGAACAACCTTAAACCCAAAGATTAACAAGAAGTTGTCTAAAGTCGAAGTTATTAATAAGACCAAAAACTCTTGATGGAAATGCCATTAAAAGTACTTCTAAAACGTAAGGTCCAGAATTAGTTCCACACATTTTGTGTGTGTGTACACAACGTATTAAGGATAATATCTCCATTGTTAAAAAGCATTCCCATGTTTGCATTATGCACTCGAAATACGGTTTTGCCAGCGTCATTGTGGGCAAATACACAGCATTTATAAAAATAAGGTCTAGTTCGGCCCGTTATTTGAATATGAAACATGTTTTGAATAATTTACAAAACTCTGTCAAGCCAAGTCTATCTGCGACGCCTAATTATATGAAGGAGTTAATGAATTAAACCAGTGCGGGGTTTGTGGTATATAAACAAATCAGTGCCAATTAACCTTTCTAACGTTCTGAGGTTTTATTTTCGATCCGCAATTGATAAAGGCTCCAGCTTTTACAACTGAATTGGTCATCAATACTTTTCAATCTTGGTTGAAAACTTGTTGAACTTAATTATCTCGATGTGTATGCTTTTGGGAGTAAATGAATTTTTAAACATACTACATGTTAATGTATTTTCCGAACTGTTCTTGAACTGAAACTTCAGTGAGAATTTATTTACAATAAATAAGGGGCTACACAGTCAAAATCAAATTGGTATGATATGAAAACTTGCAAAAAGCACATATTGTTACTTAATTAATGCTTAAAACACATATTACAGGGTTTGTAACATATAGAATACATGCACATTTGTAAATTGTATATGAATGACCTATTATGAAGTCTGATAAAATGTACACGATGTAGATAAATACAAAATGTGTAACAAAACAAAAATGTTTCAAAAACATCATGTGGAGAGAATTTTCATCTAAACCTTGCAAGTAATGGCAAAAATCTTAATAGTTAACATGAATCTATAAGTTTAGTCCGAATAAAGACACGGTCTTGTTTATAAACATAACAAAATATACTGCCTATGGCAACAACAGGTTACAAAAGAAAGGTTTTGTAAATATGGCTACAAAGGTTGTTCACAAACCAGTGAAAAGGGCAGAAAAACATCTTAACACAAACAGGAATAGAAATGCATGCTGCAAAATATCTTCATCATTTAAATGCAATATTAATGTTCACCATCTATCTAGAAGTATAAAAAATAACGTTAATTATTAATATTGGTGTGCTGGACAAAATGCATCATCATTCATCATACAACCGAGCACAAAGAAAAGCCACCAAAAGTATGTTCATCATCACATGTATACTGAAATTCAATTAAGACAGACTAAAGCAAATACCAAACATTGTACATGTATACTATTTAAGTACTTCTCTACACAAAGTCACTGTATATGGAAACTTAAAGCTACTATATTCCCACACAACTCAAATACTTACAGACAGTATCTCTTACTAAAGAACTGGTATTCCATTTTTATTGTACTAATACTCTGTCAAAAACATTTTAAAATATGTTAACAGAAGCCTTAAGTTTTTCTGTGTTGTTCTTACTTATTTAAGGGAGTATATACATGTAAATATACAATTATTGGAAATATGTCTACAATTTCTTCAATGAGTATGTTGGTCTTTTTTCGAGCTCAAAATTATTTCCAAACAAAATTTGAAATAGATGCAAATAATATAATATTTAATAAAAAATTTAATTAATGGTTTAAAAGTGAAATACACATGATACAAAAATGCCCAATGTTTCCAGAATAAGCATCAATGTCTTTTTGTAGTTTTTGGTTAAACATCATACTAAAGAATTATATAAATGTTTCCAGAATAAGCATCAATGTCTTTTTGTAGTTTTTGGTTAAACATCATACTAAAGAATTATATAATAATTAGCTTTATAAAGACACATACACATACATAACTTTATACACTGTTTTGTTAGCTATTAAGTTAGCACATTTGTAGGTATAATTTTGCAGTATAATTTACTTCATTATCTGCTGCAATTTTAGTACAACGTACATGTACAAACAGTACACAAACATAACTAGCATATACATAGAATATATTGTGTATTAAACTATTTACAAAACTTATGTATTCCTAACAGGTTCGGTGATTATCACACATAACCAGATATCATTCAGGTGTACATACATTTTGTATATAATCATAAATTAAAAGTACACCTCGAATTGTATATCAAACTTAACTGAACCAGCAGCATAAAAAAACTGTCCAAAAACTGTCATTGTACTGACCAGTGTTATTATCAGAATTTGACATATTATCCCATTGCTGGGCTACTTATTAATAGTAATGAACAAATGGCTTTGATTGGCTACTACTGTTCCTTAACAAAACCTTCAAACATATAATTGAGCACTACAATGAATTAGCTTGATGTACATTTTCAATTAGGGTATCACTGACTAACTGCTGCAAAAATGTACGTATTAATTTAAATCACCGAAGTCCCGAGAGTAAAATGAAACACGAAGACACTCAGAATGGAAAAAAATTGCATCATGAAATCTTGCTAAGAAAATATGAAGGTTATTGAATGAATTAATTAATTAAACTTCAGATGTATCGGATGAACTCAGTATTTTAAAGGCGTTTATGCATAAACGCACGAGAGATTTAATAACTTACAACTTAACTCCACATTTCCTATGTTTAGGATTTTGTGACTTCAGATTTGGGTTGGGTTTTTTTCATTTGAAATGGGCATTTTTGGGACTGGGAATGGGTCCTTTTAATGGACCCCGTTAAATAAGGAAAACACTCACTGTTTTTGAAAATCTACTGGCCTTATTTTTCATAAATAGTAAATGACTCCATAAATAACTCAGTTTCAAAACTGACAATTATGATAAATAGAGCACCACAAGCATTCCATGTAGTGCTGCGTTGTTAAGAAAATGCAGCACAACTACCAAAAGCAATTAAGTAAAAAATCAAAATAAACGAGCATCAAAGCTTAAGATGCACTGAATGTTTGAATATTTCAGGATATATGTATTATTATTGAATGTTAAACAATATGACTGTCCTGCACGCAGTTGTAACGTATGAAATTGCAAGAAATTGAAATACAATTGTTCATGATTAATTATTAAGTTTTTAAAGTCATTGTCATTGTGCATAATGAGAGATGAGTTATATTTTTTACATAAAGAATATTAATTAATATAATGAAAATGTCAAAAAGGGAATTGGCATTTGAGATTCCACAACTGTTTATTCATCTTAACTGTTTGTAGATATGTTAATGCTTAATGTCTACCAACATTTATTAATATATTTCTGAAAGCGGCAGAAATTTTAATGAAGCGAACAAGTGACATCCCACATTCCGTTTTTCATACGTTTTTATTATGCACTTTCTTTCACAGCCTTAATTAGTGTTGACATTCTCTTATATATGTCAGGCAGTTAAGACAGCAGTTAATTAATTATATCTCCTAGCCACATTAATTCAAAACTTAGCCAATATATGACTGTATCGTAAACTAGCATTCCAGGCTTTTTATGATGCAAAGCTTTCCAGTGTAGCCTTAAAAACACAAACATTATGTCAAAGGGAAAGATCTAGGAAGGTACATGTTGCTGCTCAAAAGGGAGCCAGGCAGTTGCACCAGTTCTTTGATCTTTTATAATAAATTGGAAATTCCAAAGTGTAGTCAGTTTAATGATTCTAATAAGGGTTTTCAAACATGGTATATTCCTGATTCAATTTTTGCAAAAATATATTGAATTTCAAAAGATAGTCAACATTTCTGTGTTGACCAGTCCAGAGGGGCAGAAGGGGGGAACCAAAAAGGAGGAGGGTGCAGCACCTTGCTATTTCATTCAGGATCTGTACCTTAAAGGGACAGTTTCACAGATTTCGGCTGTGAAAAATATTTTTTCTAAAATTCACTTTTTACTGTTCTATAAAACATTAACTGCTTTTATTTCAAGGTTTGAAAAACACACTGCTTGCGCAAAGTTTAACTTTTGACGAATATCTGCTATTTTTTGCAATAACTTTGCTACCTGGTAGACATACCCTAGTAATTTTTTTACTTAAAATGGCATAATAAATATTAAAATAATTATGTTGTGGGACCAACACAGCAAAGCAGACAAAAAGTTTTGATAGTCTACAATTTCTTGTTTTAAAATTTCAGTTTTTTCCAATCCAAAACTGTGAAACTGTCGCTTCAAAGACAACCCTATCATTTTAGCGCTTATAAACATACAAACAAAATTAAGTTAACTTAACTTTAACCTTCTAGGATGTTGTTTTACATCTACAATGATTTAAGTTTTTAACATCTTCATAACAAAGATTACACTTATCACAACTTGGTATCCTTCCAAACAAATGCTGTGTCTGCTACTTGGAAGTTGGTACTAGACTATCCCTGCTATAAACCTATTTGAAAATAAGACACATTTTTCTTTGAAAAATCTGGCAAATGATGGTAATAAATGGCGAAATGGTGAATGACAATTCAACTTGGTTACAGTAAATTGTACTGGTAACTGTATTCATTATCACATCAGAGTAAGCATGCACAAATTAACAAATGGAACAAGATACCTTCACCAAGATAACATTCATCCAAAGAAAAAAGCCCCAAAACTTAAAATGAAATCTGATATTTATTACATCAAAAACTCATGTTGATGACAAATACATTTTCGTTAAACCAAACTTTGCTTTTTCCTAATGGCTTTTCTAATACACACTGGCATAACAGGCAAATTTTTCCTTCTTCAGAAGTAATCAGTGTTGAACAACTGAAGTTTACTGTACCCCCCTGTTTACTAACCATCATAACACTAAGGGTCAATGAAAATCTTTGAAGTTTTGGAGATGCATGGTAAATATGCAAATTGAATGTTCAGACCTCTGTCAAGGTGTCACTGACTTTGATATGGGGTTGACCTAGTTTTCAAAATTTATTCACAAAAGAGCAACAAAAGTGTTTTAAAGATTTATAGAGTTGCTATTTTATGAAGTGGACAGTTTACAATCATGTGAATTTTTGTCCTTGTAAATTCATCAGTATTACTGAGTTAAACTGAAAACATGTTAACATAAATGGCTTTATAAACATATTGCATTCTTTCACTTAATTGGAAAAATATGAAAATATGGGAGAAACCCTTCATCTTCGTATTGTATCCCATAATTAAGACTTTGGTAGAAAGTTTTGTTCTAAGACATTTTTGGGGAGAAGTTGTGTGTGTGGTTGGTTGAGGGGGGGGGGGGGGGGTGCACCAAGCAAAATATTGGTTCTAACTAGCAAGGTAATGTGAGATATTCAGCACATGCAACATTGTACTACCCCAAGCCCTTAAATGCTCACCCAACCCCAAGCTCACCCAACTGAACCCTGTTCTATACCAGTGAGTGTGTATCACACCACAACAGCTGATATTGTGTAAAAACATCAGTCTACTGCTCTAACTTTTCACTGCAGATTTTTCTACAGGAAATCTTAATCTGAGATTTACTGCTGCTTGGAAAGAAGTGCATTTCCCACATGTGCAGCCCATACTACAGATACAGTCTGATTAGAGGTGTCTCTTTCAATCTAGCTATCCAGATTTTCTCTCCATCTCTCTCACCAAGCCAGCCATGTATTGATCCATCCCAAGCTATAGGAGAGACATTGCCCCCCCCCCCCCCTTACTCATGGCTTAGAACAAAATGCCTGGAAAAACATCCCCAGGAAAAAACACACAAAATAGACCGGCCACTGGCGCTGTTAGTGTTAAAAATGGTAGCTCTAAGCAGAATTTTTTTTTTTACTTGATTCAAGTCTTTACAGATTTTCAACTTTCAGCAGAGCTGGTAGTTAATAGAATAACTTTGGATGAAAAAATGATTTTAAATTGTTTAACTTTTTAACTCTTGAAAGAATAGAATAACTCCGGATGAAAAAATGATTTTAAATTGTTTAACTTTTTAACTCTTGAAAGAATTTCAATCATTTACGGTACCCTTTAAACAGAAAATGTGATCATTGTTAGCTGATACTGTAACTCTACTTAAATGGTTTTACAGTGAAATTAAATTTCTATGCGAACCATAATTTATCTCGCTGTTTTTTTAAGATCAAATTTCCTTGAAAAAAGGCAAAAAGACACCAAAACCTGTCTAACTAATCATAGCCAAGTCATGTTTCAATGACTAGACATCCACACACACAAATCTATCCTATTGTAATTTGAAACCTAGATATGGGTGCAGGCCAGAGAAGGGGGGCCAGACTTCCCCCAGCATCTAATCTGAAAGTGTTGGAAAATTCATTCACTTGTCTGGGTTATTCTCCACCAGCATCTGGCTGAATGAAATTTCAACACCAACAAGGCCACCCATTAAAACATGATTCCTTTCACCCTGGCATATGATGGCAGGAGAACATAAGAAAATATTCTCTTTTCTATTGCCATAGTCTTTGATGGCACTAAGAGATAAGCAAGCGGCCTCTTTTGTCAGTTCTGGAAGAACTCTATAATGGCACAAAGAAATAAGAAAATTATAGCCTGTTTTGGTTTTTCAAAACTATGTGATTTCCATATATTTGACCCAGAACTTGTAAAAGTTCAAACTAAGCTGCATTTTTAATTAATTTCAGAAATTTGGTAGCGGCTAAGCCATTGGCTAAGTTAACTACTGCCAATGCTCACATAGACACAATCACACAATGTTAATCCATCTGTATTCAACATAAAGGGTCATTCGCCAAATTGGCCTATTATGGCCTATAGCTAAAATTTTCAATTTCTGGCTAAAGAAATTTCAATTTGACTACAACTTTCTACATAAAATCCCACAAAATGCCTTGAAAGAGTAAAATATCAATGCAGTCAAGTGATAAATTTTGTTAAAGAGATATTTTAGCCAGGTGGAGTCCTGACATACTGTAGATAAAATTAGCCAATCTGCACACAATATAGCCATTGGTAGAACAAGAAACCAGCAGTAAATTCATACTGCCTGACAAATCACAGAATGGGTAGGCCAAACCCATCAATTGGAACTCAAGTTTTATAGCAGAAACAGCAGTTCTGAATGGTGCAATGGGCTCAGTTATGTCATTTTTGTTCAAGCCATTCAAACCCCTGGAGTTGGCAGATGTTTCTTCAACATAATCATTTATTAGTCATTAAGTCTGGAAGAGACTTCTGAAGTGTGGGGTATGTCTGGAAGTTAGGAAGGCACTGAAATTCTGAAAATTAAGAACCCACTTTGCCATACAGGTAGGAAATAATCATTTATGAAGACTACTGTTTCAAACTTTTGAGAATATTAACTAAAAAAAAGTCTTAAAACATCATTTCATGATCAACATAATTATATCTGTTGGTTTTAAGGCCATACGATTTATCAACATACATGTATTATAATATAATAATATACAGACAGGCAGAATTACGAATGGATTTGTTTTATTACACTTTATTGAATTCTCCTCTTGTATCACTATGGCCTTGTATGGCGTCTTTGCAGAATATGTTGACAGGTAATATTAGAATCTAAATAATGTTAGCTTTATCGTTGTTTATCTGTAAATAAACAACAATTTTTTGTTCTGATGTGCGCATATTAAACCACTTGGGCTAATGCATCAGAACTCAAAATCTCAAAATCGTTGTTTATTTACAGATAAACAACTCAAAATCTAAAATTATTTCTTAAGTATACAAACATCATCGAAACCCATGGTATATATTCTGTTACCACTACATTATATACCGTGGGAGAATTGGCTGTCAAAAGTTCGTTATCATGAATACTGATGAGCCACCTGCTGGCCAATTATTCATCTTCTATCTTAACGGTTCACTGCACATTTTCTACTGACTTCATGGACCATGTGCAGGATAACGGTAAATATGACAAACACGAACACACCAACTGTAACTGTTTTAAATTTAATAACGCGTTGTTTCATTGGTTGAATTTTCCGTGCAGACTTGGACACGGAACCAATGAAATATCTCATTAATTATTCATGAGTATGAAGTTTTGCTAGCCTAATCTCCCACGGTCTGATCAAGAAGCATAGCGTATTTGAGCGAACGTGGGTTCCGACGATGGTATACTACCTGGTTGGTGATAATTTAATACAATCAAATTATTAAATTTTAATAAATTATAATGTACCATGAACTGTACAATCATGTACATGTAGACTGAATATGTACGTGTTTATATGTTATTATGATAAAACAGATTCAGATAATGTCTTGTGATGAAAATGGAATTATCTTGCTGTAAATCAACACAACTTTGAGATGAGATGATATTGATTCAGTAAAAAAATGATGGCTGCAAAAGTATTCTAATGATTTCACATGATCTATGGTATAACACAAAACAATGCTGCTTTAAGAACAAATATTTCATAAAAAATTACCAACTATTATAAAATAACATAAACAATCAATTTATGTAAGATCAATAAAAATTCACATGGTTCTATAATTAACATGTTCATTTCTCTTTAAAAAACAGTGTGAATATACAAATAAAATTCCCTTAAACATCCGGTTGTTCTGACTAACACAAAATAACAAAATATTCAAACTTCTTAGTTTGCTGCTAAAATCTTTACAACTTACATTTTTTTCAGGAATAATCCTAACACACAAAGCGTGCCATAAAAGAAAATGAGTAGGCAAGAAATAATTGTATAATATTGTATGATTGTATATAGCCTTAGATTAAGCATTGCCATAATTTATGTTTGTTTGTTACAACTGTTGTAAAATTGTTTACTATATATTATACAATATGTCCAAAATGAATTTATGAAACATAACTGAGAAAGCATATATAATAATAAAACATTCACTCGAAATATGGACAACTTTCTTTAGCCGAATGCAAATTAACTTTGTACTGGATCAAAGAACACAAGCACACGCACAATCGCATGCAGCTAGGGTTTGGTTACTGTATGATGTAGCTACATGTACAATGTACATTCATCTTTGGGTACCTCATAATGATAATTAATTTTGTTTTTTCTGGCCTTTCAACATTGCTGCATTTTGCACACCGCACCTGCGTTCTGCAATTTTGCATTGCAACTTCCCTATTCCTTTCTACACTCCTTGCGCAGGAAAAACATTCACAACTCAACTATTTTACACTATATCATTTACATTAAATACTTTGGGAGAGCCGTATTCACACAACTGCCTCGTGGTTTCGATGAGAACGCGACCCACATAGACGAGCGTAAAACCCTTGCCACGAGTTCAAGGTCTTGCCGGTCCAAATCCACACGCCCGACGTAATACCCACAATCACTGACATTAAGTATTTGATCATGAAAACATTGAAGTCTGGAGTAACAGTCTTGACGTCAGCTAATTGGCACAAGTATTCGCTTCCCTTCTCCTTCCACCAGCCTTTACAATTTGAAACCCACCACGCCGACATCCAGGCGTCACGGGACGATTGTTCGTAGAAATAGCATGCAATAACTATTGTTGCTGGCACTGTGTACAACACGGAGAAAATTCCGATGCGCACCATAAGCTTTTCAAGCTTGTCCGTCTTGGTGCCATCTGATTTCATGATGGTACGAATCTTAAACAAAGACACAAAGCCGGCTAAGAGGAACGATGTACCTATGATTAAATACACAACCAACGGGGCTATTACAAATCCGCGAAGAGCGTCCACGTCAGAAATACCGACGTAACAAACACCACTTAGCACATCTCCATCTACCTGCCCCATCGCGAGAATGGCTATGGTTTTGATAGCGGGTACAGCCCACGCGGCCAAGTGGAAGTACTGAGAGTTCGCCTCGATCGGCTCATGACCCCATTTCATGCCCGCGGCCAGGAACCAGGTCAAGGTCAGAATGACCCACCAGATGGAGGAGGCCATACTGAAGAAGTAGAGCAACATGAACAGGATCGTGCACCATTCCTTCTTCGTGCCTTGAGTTATAAGTGGCACAGTCTGCGTGGTGATTCCCTGTCTGGAGTCCTTGTGCGTGAACACGCTGCAAGCGTATTCGTCCTTCAGAAAGAAGCCTATAACGTAGGCGAGAGCAACCATGAAGTAACAACCAGACAGGAAGATGATTGGTCTTTCTGGGTAGCGAAACCTCTGCATGTCGATCAAGAATGTCATCACTGTGAACATGGTTGAGGCCAGGCACACAAAGGACCAGATTCCAATCCAATGCCTTGCAAAGCTTCTCTGGTCATCCTTAAAGAACATATCCTTGCATGGTGCTCCGCAGTCATTGATTACTATATCCCCAATACGCAGCTTGTAGTCGTAACCCTCAAGTACGCTCTGTTCCAATGGACATTCCAAAAGTTCATTTCGAATGTTAGGATTGATTGTAACACCACCACCACCACCACCTGAACCACCACTGCCTGAGCCACCACCGCCTCCGGATCCACCTCCACTCCCACCACCACCACCCCCAGACGGTTTTGTAGGTGTCTTGGTGGTTGTTATCTGGTGGTCAGTTGTGTTCTCGCCGACACACAGGCCTGTCACCGGAAACTGGTCACACTCTAAGCTCGCTGGCCACTCGAACCCAAATTTGTTCATCAGCGTTTCACATCCGGTCCGTGCCTCCACACATAGGCTGCGACACGGCGGGATGGCGTTGGGAAGCACGGTGCACACAGGAGCGTACATCGTGCACAGGAAGAACTTCAACTGCTTACTGCACTGAACCTTGACTAGCGGGAAAAACTGGTGAACCTAGAAATCGAAACATGCTTATATGTATTGATGTAACTTAGATGACAAATAGAAACTTACATTTTATATGCATTACCAAAATTAGGGAAAGATCTAGGATTTAAAAAAAGGTACAGGGTGCTGCTAAAAAGGGGCCGGGTGGAAAACCAGACCAGTTAGTTGACATTTTCCATTTATTTCCTAAATCCAGGGCCTATTGATTCTATAAAGGTTTTTAAGCACAGTCTATTTATATGTCATTGAACATTTGCAAAATATGTTGAATTTCAAAAGATATTCAACATTTCTGTGTTGAACAGCACAGAGGGGTAGCTGTACTTGTAAGCCCTATGCAAACACTGAGCTACTTTTTATATGGGCAATGTTTGCTGACGGGCTGTACCGAGGAACAACCATTTCTGTGGTGGAAAGTTTTCCTTCTTTGTCTATATTGTTCCGACAGGACTATGATCGCTACTTTCACGTCCCAAAATTAGATAGTTATTTTCAACAGATTGCAATAAAAAAGTTACATACCTGGACAGAAAAACTATTCCTAATTAATGTTCCATAAATATTTGTATGAAAACACTTTCATTTTGCATGCCTGAGCCATTTAAACCTACACACTATTGCATTTTTAAATAATCTCGCTGTCCTCCACTGTGTAAACTTTAATCGATATTCTGCTACGCTGTAGAAGTGTTACATCATTCTATTGGTCAGTATAAGGATAGCCTCACTCTCAGGGCTTTCCTTAGACTTTGAATTTCAAGAGTCAGTGACTCTTGGGGTCAAACTTTCAAGAGTCAAAATCAAATTCCCCAAGAGTCAGATGTAAACCTTCAAGAGTCGATGCTTTGTGGGTAGTTTCCATTCGTTTTCCTTCTTTTGCTATTATTTGTATTAATTTATTAATTTTATTTTATTATTTAATAATATTATATTAATTTATATAAAAAAAAAATTATTTTAAGTTATTTTTATTTTCTTTTTCTTCTTATTAGATCTATTTTTATTTATTTTTATTATGATTATAATTATTAATAGACACAGAAAATCTTCACTCTTTCCTGATATATTTCGCCTCAATAGGCTTTTTCAAAGTTTGTTTTTACAAATTAGCTACATTTTCATTATGTTACTCAACAAAACAATTGTATATTGACGTCAAAAAGCAAACAAACAGGAAATGACGTCACGACGTCAAAACAGCAGTGACGCAAATTAGCGCCAAAACCATATTACATCAATCACATGTTTATACATATCCACTGTCATAATAATAATGACAATGACAATAAAACAAACAACAATAACAATAATAATAATAATAATAACAATAATGACTATAACAATAATCAAGATAACATCATCAATAACACAATCATAGCTATTATTATTATTATAAGTAATAAATGTATTTCGACCAATAACAAAATAAAATAATTTTAATCATAAATTAATAATAATAATAATAATAATAATAATAATAAAACAATAATAATATTCTGTATCATTATTATTTCATCATCATCATTATCATCACTCATCAACATCATCTTAGCAATCATCACTTTTATCATCTCTATCATTATCATTCTTAAACACTAACATTATCATCATCATATTATTATTAACAAATGAAAATGAAAAAACAGTTATCATGCATGCTGACTGCTTGAGTTTACAACTATTGATCATGTGATAATATATATGTGTGTATGAGTCTTTGCCAGTTAATTATTTCTATATTCCTGCCATAAAATGCCCGAGGTTGATTTTGTGTTCAGTCCATTGGGAACTTCCGTCTTGAGTATATGGATCCAAGTCAACTCCTTGAGTTTTCGGTACGATCCAGAATTATCTCGAATACACTGGAGTACACTCACACCCATATCTTCTATCCCATGCCCAATTGAGTTAAAATGTTCCGCAACCGGTTTCCTCCTTTGATGCCTTGTATCCCCTTCATGCTCTTTCAGTCTCTGCTTTAACGATCGCTTAGTTTCCCCTACATATATTATCTTATGACATTTGAGACAGTTTATGCCATAAATGATGTTCCATGTTGCACAACTTTGTCTATTGGATATGGAAACTCCTTCTATTCCGCCATTGTTGTGTACACCTCTTGCTAGCATATCACAAACCACACATCTTCTTGCACACTGTCCTTCCTCGTTTTCTTGAATACGCACAACACGATTAGTTTTTCCATGAACTAGCACATCGGAGATGTTTCTGTCTCTTCTATAAGCCACTATTGGGGTAGCAGTAAATATCTCCTTCATTTTCTCTGATTGGTGTAGTGTAGGTAGGTGTCTTTGTATAACCTCATGAACATTTGGTAGCCTTTTCGAGTACGTCAGGACAAGAGGTACCCTTTTATTGTCATTCTTCTTATTTTTGCTAGGTTTTAAGAGACTTTCTCTACTTAATTTATCTGCACGTGTAAATTGTTTATCCAGACACTTTCCACTATATCCACATTTGCGAAGATGGTGTCTCAGTTTTTGTTTATGATGTTGGTAATCTTCTTCATTGGAGCATATTCTCTTGAGTCGTATTGCTTGGCTGTATGCAATGGATTCTTTTGTTTTTTTAGGATGGCTTGACTTCTGATTCAAATACATGTGCTTGTCTGTTGGTTTTGTGTATAATGATGTTGTCAACTTCCCATTTTCCATCTTCACAATAGTATCTAAAAATTCTATCTGGTTTTCATCTACCCTCATTTCTACCTGTATGTTTTCATCGATCTTATTCGCATGTTCTAGGAATTTGTCAAGCTTCTCTCTCCCATGAGTCCAAAGTCCAAAACCATCGTCAATATATCGCTTATAAAAGACTGGTAGACATTCATATTTCATCAATTGCTCATCCCATTTACGCATGTATATCAGGAAATATATCAGGAAAGAGTGAAGATTTTCTGTGTCTATTTATTATTATCCCTGCTGGATATGAAACTGGGTATTAACATTACACTCCTAGAAGATTTGTGAAAATGAATGGCTACATTCCATCACACCAAAACAAACTGATACGTTACAAATCACATGCTGATTTTTTGAGAAAGTGCCTAAAAGAAGGAATAGTGCCAAGCGGATTTTGTTTACAATGGGAGCCGCAAGTAGAGATGGACCTTAAAACCCGTGAAAAGTGTGATACAGTCAGGAAAAATGCATCATTGAAGTTGATTGAGCTAACAGAGCAGGCTGTAACAAGTAAGATAGTATCATTAAAGAAAGCTTACAGTGATATTAATAATGAGAGTACAGAAAAATTAGAAATATTCCTACATCAAAGGAAACAAAGAAAATTACAGAAGACACGTATGTTGAATTTTAATGTAAACAGTAGTGATAACTCGTTGGATAATTTCTATGTGACAAAGGTAAAAGCTGATGGAAACTGCTTCTACAGATGTATTGCTTTAGACATCTATGATTCTCCAGAAAAACATGGACAGGTTCGTGATAAGATAGTTGAGCATATGAACAGAAATATTGATCAGTACACAATGTATATAGATGGTGATACTTATGTCCATATGACAAATCAGCGTTATATTGATGGCCGAGAGTCTTCATGGGCAACAGAAGCAGAAATATATGCTGTGGCTACAGTATATTCAGCTATTGTACAGATCTACAGCATTAAAAATAAAGTGACTAGAAAGCTTACTTTTGAACCAGTAACAAAGAAGAACCAGATAAAACACAAAATTTTCTTAAAGCTGGAAAATGAACATTTTGATGTCTTAAAAGTGAAAAGTAAAAAACATACATCCAATGTCACTGTCAGCAGAACAGAAAGTGCTGAATATGACTGGTATAGCATGGAACCAATGCCTAATGTACCACATGAAAAATCAAGGTCAGATAGTGTAACAATTGAAAGTCGTGAAACATCGAAAATTGAATATTCCTCAAAAGTAATAAATAAATATACACATTCAGAAGTAAGGCCTGAGAGTAAGGGAGTAAATTCAATGCGAATTGACCAGTCATCAACCGTTATAAACTTGTCTTCTAGAGAATTAACATCACATGAAATAGCAATTCTATCGAAGGGTTTGAAGTTCATCCCCACGACTAACAAATACGACGTCACCAAGCTGCATAGTGATCTACTGGAGTGGGAAAGACGCATGCGCCTCAAGGAATATTTCCATGACAAGCAGAATGATCCAAAAGAGGATACCAAGCCATGGTTGAGGAAGAAAAGTAGCTTCACACCTGTCCCTGGTAGAGATAAGAACCTAGATGCATATATAGAGGCTGTGAAGAGGGACATTATCAGTAGTCTCAAAGATAAGGTAGAATCAAATATAAGTGATGATGAATCCAAAGCAATGAGGACTTTATTGAATGACCCCCATATTGTTATTAGACCTGCTGACAAAGGTTCGGGGATAGTAGTAGTGAACACAATAGACTATGTCACGAATATGGAGAAAGAGATGAATGATAAAGAGTCATATGAAATATCTAATAGAAATGGGAAAGAAGAATCATTTAGAGTGGTCAAGAAGGTAGCCAATAAACTACATAGAGAGGGACTAATTTGCCATGAATTGAGAGATTATTTGATCCCTAAATATCCCCAGGAAGCTCGAGTTAAAGGTAATCCAAAGATCCATAAAAAGGACAACCCATATAGAGCTATAGTTAACGGAATAGGAACGCCCACAGAGAATATGGCTGAGGTAGCAGAGAAAGAATTGAATGAATTTGTTGAAAATACACCTAGTTATATTCGAGATACAACAGATTTTCTAAATAAGCTGAAAGAGATTCCAGATAAGATACCGCAAGGAGCACTAGTTTTTTGTTTTGATGTAGTCAAACTCTACCCGTCCATTCCGAAACAGAAAGGTTTAGAAGCATGTAAGGAAGCTTTAGAAATAAGAACAGACAAGACAATCCCAACAAAAGCAATAGAAGAGATGATTTTAACTGTTATTGAAAACAATATCATAACGTTCAATGGAACAGAGTACAAACAAATCAAAGGTGTTGCCATAGGGTCAAAACTAGGAAGAAATTATGCATGTAGCTACATGCGTAAATGGGATGAGCAATTGATGAAATATGAATGTCTACCAGTCTTTTATAAGCGATATATTGACGATGGTTTTGGACTTTGGACTCATGGGAGAGAGAAGCTTGACAAATTCCTAGAACATGCGAATAAGATCGATGAAAACATACAGGTAGAAATGAGGGTAGATGAAAACCAGATAGAATTTTTAGATACTATTGTGAAGATGGAAAATGGGAAGTTGACAACATCATTATACACAAAACCAACAGACAAGCACATGTATTTGAATCAGAAGTCAAGCCATCCTAAAAAAACAAAAGAATCCATTGCATACAGCCAAGCAATACGACTCAAGAGAATATGCTCCAATGAAGAAGATTACCAACATCATAAACAAAAACTGAGACACCATCTTCGCAAATGTGGATATAGTGGAAAGTGTCTGGATAAACAATTTACACGTGCAGATAAATTAAGTAGAGAAAGTCTCTTAAAACCTAGCAAAAATAAGAAGAATGACAATAAAAGGGTACCTCTTGTCCTGACGTACTCGAAAAGGCTACCAAATGTTCATGAGGTTATACAAAGACACCTACCTACACTACACCAATCAGAGAAAATGAAGGAGATATTTACTGCTACCCCAATAGTGGCTTATAGAAGAGACAGAAACATCTCCGATGTGCTAGTTCATGGAAAAACTAATCGTGTTGTGCGTATTCAAGAAAACGAGGAAGGACAGTGTGCAAGAAGATGTGTGGTTTGTGATATGCTAGCAAGAGGTGTACACAACAATGGCGGAATAGAAGGAGTTTCCATATCCAATAGACAAAGTTGTGCAACATGGAACATCATTTATGGCATAAACTGTCTCAAATGTCATAAGATAATATATGTAGGGGAAACTAAGCGATCGTTAAAGCAGAGACTGAAAGAGCATGAAGGGGATACAAGGCATCAAAGGAGGAAACCGGTTGCGGAACATTTTAACTCAATTGGGCATGGGATAGAAGATATGGGTGTGAGTGTACTCCAGTGTATTCGAGATAATTCTGGATCGTACCGAAAACTCAAGGAGTTGACTTGGATCCATATACTCAAGACGGAAGTTCCCAATGGACTGAACACAAAATCAACCTCGGGCATTTTATGGCAGGAATATAGAAATAATTAACTGGCAAAGACTCATACACACATATATATTATCACATGATCAATAGTTGTAAACTCAAGCAGTCAGCATGCATGATAACTGTTTTTTCATTTTCATTTGTTAATAATAATATGATGATGATAATGTTAGTGTTTAAGAATGATAATGATAGAGATGATAAAAGTGATGATTGCTAAGATGATGTTGATGAGTGATGATAATGATGATGATGAAATAATAATGATACAGAATATTATTATTGTTTTATTATTATTATTATTATTATTATTATTATTAATTTATGATTAAAATTATTTTATTTTGTTATTGGTCGAAATACATTTATTACTTATAATAATAATAATAGCTATGATTGTGTTATTGATGATGTTATCTTGATTATTGTTATAGTCATTATTGTTATTATTATTATTATTATTGTTATTGTTGTTTGTTTTATTGTCATTGTCATTATTATTATGACAGTGGATATGTATAAACATGTGATTGATGTAATATGGTTTTGGCGCTAATTTGCGTCACTGCTGTTTTGACGTCGTGACGTCATTTCCTGTTTGTTTGCTTTTTGACGTCAATATACAATTGTTTTGTTGAGTAACATAATGAAAATGTAGCTAATTTGTAAAAACAAACTTTGAAAAAGCCTATTGAGGCGAAATATATCAGGAAAGAGTGAAGATTTTCTGTGTCTATTTATTATTATCCCTGCTGGATATGAAACTGGGTATAATTATTAAGACAATTTTAACATATTCTTTACATACTAAAAATACTACTGATTTTTTTTTTACACAATCGCATACAATGTACAACAATAAAACATAGGCTTTCCTTCCTAAAAAAATATATGTAGTTACGGTCCCCAAATATTGTTTTACTGTTACAAAGTATATTAATACACTGCAATAAAATAATTATTCAAATGCTAAAGGTCGCAAAGTTTTTGCACTACGAAAGTTTTATACAAAAAGAAAAGATTTCAAAGTTCTTGCACTACGAAGTTTTCATTCCCAGATGACATGTATATATTTGGTAAAGCACATCAGGCCTTTTTCTGACCTTTTTGGGAAAAAGTACCTTGGTTAAATTGGGAAATTCATGACGTAAAATTTTCAAAATTTGGAAAAATTTGTATCGCTAAATCGTAAGTACATGTATAATGAAGAAATTTACAGTTTTAAATCAATAAAAAAGAATTTAACAGCACTAATAATTTTAATTTAACTCTATATTGTGATAAATACCTAAGCAAGCTATGCAACCAAGAGTTTGTAATCATATGCATGTCTTATTTTCTATAAGTATGTGTATATTTATAAAAAAGCATCACCAAATCGGACCAACTTCACCAAAATAAAATTGTGGGATCTACTGTCTACATGATTTAGTTTTAATGATGTGTTAATAAACATCGTGTAGTGCCTACACTATGTAGGTCGCGAAAATATGTGATAACTTGAACATAAATCTTTACCTCCTTATATTTAAATCCTTCCTTTAACTGATACAACCATTTGTGTAAATAACAAAATATTTGCCCATAATTCATGTTAAATTTCATCATGATAGAGGACAAACAAATCGTTTTTCTTTGTTTTACCCATTTTATTACACAGCTATTAGAGTGTTCTCCCCTGGTAAACAATGTCAACGATAAAATTAGAGGATATCCAAATGTAAAGGCAATGTGAAAAAATCGGCTGTAAAGTATTGAAAAATCGTATTTTCACTTTCATTTTCGAAAAAAATAATACAGATTTTTTACAATTGGGAATTTTGGGGTCAGAATTGGGAAAAATTATGCATATTTGGCATTGGGAACGGGTCCGACTATCGGACCCGTGAGAGCAGTAGAAAAAGGCCTGCACATGGTCGATACACGCACGCTTTCCATGCGTGGAACGCGACGTTGTTTGTATCAGCATAACTTTTGCGCGCTTTTCTAGAAAACAAAGGATTTACACGAAATACACAGACCATTCAAAAATGCGTTAATGACAATCGAACACTAAAATTTGATGTTATATATTTCGGATATAAGAAAGTTACGTAAAAGTCAGAATTTTCGCTGAAATCGGATTCCAAATTTTGGAAATATATAAATAATTTTACCGAAAGTATAAAGAAGTCATTTAAAACAATATTTAGGAACTAAACTATATGTGAATATTATCTACAACGGAAGCGGTGAGTAAATTGTGTTTTGAATGTTTAGTGGTCAGGTATAAACGTACTCTAACGGACTCGTGTACATTCATTAAAATGTTGATACATGTATATTTCGCCGATAGGTCGATTGTTCACGTCATTGGAAGCGTATAATATATTATAACTATGCGTTTTAATTGGTCAATATAGATTTTTCTGAGCAACAAAACTCTGTCTTATGGGCGGAGCTACACGGTAACTTGACCACTTATGGACAGCGTCTATTTAAAGATCAACTCCACCTCCAACCAATAATCGCCGAGCGTTTTATCAACTTTGACATCGCTGTTTGGGATAATGAGCCAGCCAGCCGAGTTATACTGTATGAAAAGTCCGGAAATTGCCCCGGGTCAAAGTTGACGCAAAAAGTACATACCTCGCGAGTCAAACAAGCGTATTTTGAAATGTTCACGCGTCAAAACCCCGGAGCTCGGGTCAAAGGAAAGCCCTGAATCTGATTGGTTCGAGTGCTAAACGAGACTGCAATTTTGGGCATTTCTACATACATGTGATAGATTTATAAACAAGTTTAAATCGGAATTAAATGCATATATGAGGTAAATTTCAGTTCATGTTAATCAGTTTTGGTGTTGTTCAAGTATAATACGGTGACAGATAATTCTGTTTTTGCAAATAATGGAAATTTAAACTTTTAGGTAACTGTTTCCACCACACAAATGGTCTTACGGCGATGAGACGTTCCAGTGAATTTAGCCCTATATAAAAAGTAACAGTAAATTCACAGCATGTCTCATGAATTAGACTACCTAGAGGGGCAGCAGGGGGGAACCAAAAAGGAGCAGTGTGCAGCTATTTCGCTCTAGATCTTTTCCTACGAATATACTGGTAGATCTTACAGTAAAAGATAATCATCAAAAAGACTGCTTATTGCAAATGTCAGCTGTCACCTAACTTAAAACCAAAATCACAAAATAAATTAACTTTATTATTTATTAAAGCGCAATGACATTTTAAGCAAATGCGATATACGAGTATACGTTATCAACGATAAATCAGGAGCTATTACCATTTTACACGACCATTTATGGATCTGATAAATATTGAATTACTAGGTAATTAATTAATCAAGAAAGGGTAACTCTTGTTTAATTTAATTACCTCCATCCCAGCATCTTCTTGCTTTGTGTGTGTCAAAAGATTCGGCATAATCGTCTCATTGTACTGAATATCCTTACACAGGGGGATATTTATCGGTTCACATTTCCCATGATGTTCCATTTCTTCCCCGTTTACCACTTTTGTATACTCGACACCCATTACAAATCCAAGAGTCAACACAAACGCGAAAAATACGAATTTTCTGCACGCCATTTTGTTTGACGTTCGTTAAGGCTTGCAGACTTACGTAATTAAGTTATATTCCTGTCGAAAACACAATATTCCGAAACAACATGTCACATTTTAGGCATATAATTCGCTGGTTACTTACTATACAAGTATTTCACAAATTCCCAACAGAAAAGATGGCTGCCTTTGTTCGCCACTTATCATACAGATAGTTTCTAGATCCCCAACGAGTATTCCTAAGCGCTAGACCATTGTATTGCTGTTTGGGGTGGAAGAAACGGTCCCATTACTGATTGGTCCTTTGAAATCAATCATCATTTTTGCTGTTCCGTTTACCTCCAGCGTAAAAAATAATATTATTAAATTTATTATATTTTCTTTACATTATTTGTGATTTTGTAATTAAATCAGAAGACCCATTTCACGTTTATATTTATTTATTTATTTATTTATTTATTTATTATTTGCAAGTTTACAAGTGGTGCATGGTCGAAACAACAGTATCAATTTTTAAATTATTATCAATTCCATAAACGGAAATTATTAATTGCATACGGCTGCTGTTTAGCTTCATGTAGATTATAGATTTTATTATTTGTATACGATTTAATGGCGAATTCTTCGTAGTTATAAATGCAAGTGTCATTATATTCTTATCCACTATCTAAAGATACATTAACTTAAATATATGTTCGGGCTCCACGTGCAGCGATGCCAAACCGTGCTTTTTATTAGGCTTGTACAAGTGCGGTATACATCATAATTTGTAAGGGAAAACGCCAGTTTTTTTCTTCTATATTTTATATGAACGACAATTACATTTAAACGTTCTCCACTCCACTACACACATTTACCATTCTATCCCTGAAACCATTGTCATTTAAGAAATAATATACGATTCATCGTTGTTTATCGGCCGATAAACAACGATTTGGAGTTCTGATGCGTAGGAATTAAACCACGAGGGCGTTAGCCAATAATCAAGCAGTTGTTTATTGGCCAATAAACAACGATAAAACAAAAAATATATCGATTCTAATATGATTTGACAAATATTTTTGCAATTGTAATGAGAACTGTATTTTACTATGCTCCGCTCAGAATTGGGACTACTTTTTGCGTTGTTTATTGGATAGTTTAACAACGATAGTTTTGTTCTTTGTCAAATTAGCGAGTATCATGTTATCTCTAATGGCATTTTGAAAACGAGACATTGTATGATTTGGACGTTCCGTCTTACTTCATAATAATGACTATACCCCACAGCACAAGAACACACCAAAATAACAAACTATTTAATTAAAAAAAATAAAAATGCAGAAAATTGCATAGCATTATTCAAAATTCGTCCCAAATTTCAATATGTCTTTAAAAGTTAATTCGGTAGGGGTGATGGGATACACACCTGGTCCTCACATAATTCATCTTCGGAATTACATCATCAGATAATAAAGTACACATAAATGTATGAATGCGCCGAGTCAAACATAAATTTATGAATGCGCCGAGTTAGTCAATGAAAATGAATATACAATATATAAAATTATAAAGTCTATAAAACAATATATGCAATATTCTCAACATACTGCAGTACTTTCAATAATCTTTTTATAAAATAAATTACGAATTCTTTGAAGTCTAAATAAGTTGGATTCTGATATTAACTTCAGCAATTGTTTTTATTTTCTTATTTAGTAAATGTCGCGTATCACGAATTGTCTTAATTATAAAGAAAATGTATATAATAAAATTACTTATGAATGAAGTAGTCGTTATAAACGGACATTGACATTGGTAAAAAAGCAACTGCATGGTACAGTGAGTTTTAAAAAAAAAATGTGGTACAGAAAAAAATCTTGGCCATTGTGGGGATCGAACCCACGACATTCGCGTTATTAGCACGACGCTCTAACCAACTGAGCTAAACGGCCAGCTGTTAAATTTTGCCGTTTAGTCCATCTATAAAGCTATCATGTCGGTTTGTCAGTAGCGGGTTACTCGACTGGAAAGTAGAGTTGTACCTGATCGTTGATATGCGCTAGTCGATTATTTACTTTAAAAGGAAATATGATATTCTACTTAATTATATGTACGCACCTACTTGAACTGGGTCGAATAATTACCTGCAAATGTAAACAGCGGCGACACGGACCGATTTTATATAGATTAACAGTATCCTGTTCCTTTATTGTGAATCTACGAAGATTTTATCAGTAAAATAATGTCTCAACCATTTTAACCAAAGAAACACACTAGTCAGAATAGTGCAATTTTATGGGAGAAAATGATCTGTCGTTTTATGCACTTTTGTTCAGCGCAGAATGTCATGTATAAACTTTTGTGTATCATTGACCTTTAAAATATTAATGATAGATGGGTGACCGATCCATCTACAATAATTTAAGTACTTATAGAAGTAGAAAAGAATCTGAAACGAAGGCATTTTTTTGAGGGTTTGGGTAATATAAGGTAAAGTACACCCAAAGTGAATTTTGTAACATTTAATTCAATGTCGTTGTTGTTACAAAAACCGGGTAGATGTAGTCAAGTGGTCGATATCATTCATTCGTGATTTTTTAAAATAAATAAATAAATAAAGAATGTAACGTTAATTTGTTGAATTAATGATTGTTAGTTATGAACAAATCATTTTATACAGTATAGAAGTAACTCTTACCTAAGGCGTAAAAAAAATATGTTTGTTTCAGGTAACATGCCCCAAAAAATTAGGGGAGGTAGGTCGGGATGTTTTTTTATTGATTTTTTTGGTAAATGGTCAACTTGAAGATTCTAAAACTGAATGAATATTCAAAACATATCAGTAATATCCTTAAACATTGTTTATAAGTGGATACTATCAAAACAAAACACTAATTTATCCAAACCACATTTATTTATTGAAAAAGGTAAATAAAACAAAAATAAAATCTGACAAGCCCAATAAAATGTTCTAGGGTCCGGGCATTTTTTTAGGGTAGGTCGGGTTACCTGAAACAAACATATTTTTTTTTACGCCTAACTTAAATTTGCAATTCAGTTGACCTACTAGTCGTATAGGATTAAAGTGAAGAAAAAATAATGTTATTTTGTCTAATTTAGATCTAAACCTCAAGTTTGTTTACTTTATCAATCAATATTTGTACAATATATGGTCTAATGTAGATCTAAACAGTAATTTAATAAATAAAATAATGTGAATTGAAGGTATGTAAAATTTCATGTACGGTAGGCCTACAAATGAAGTATATAGTTAAAAATCTTGTCATCACTTTATGTTTTATAATTAAGTGATTTTAGTCAATATATATAGATATACTCTCTCGTCTAGTACATTTTAATTCCTTGTTTTTAATTGCCGCCAAAATGGCCTACAATTTTGTTTAAAATTCGATTTCACGAATGCCACTTTTGATCCCCATTCGTTGATGTTATAAACATTTTACTGTATTCGCTGGCAGCATCAGTGACTTTTTATACTGCAATACTATTTTTGTTATTAGTTATTAACTAAAGACTCTATACAAGTTTTGCAAAGATATTTTCTATTAAACCGATTTCCGTCAGCAAGTCTACTGCAGTAGATCTAGGCTGTATTTTTTTATTATAGATAAATAAGTAGATCTAAAGTGTTTTTTTATGGTTACTAATCTAGATATGTAGTTAAAACATAATGCAAGTTATTCGATCGTACATTTTCTAGATCTATGTTCATTTAAAAATATTAAAATGATCGAACGAATAATTAGAATTAATCGATCCGTCAACGAATAATGCGTACCGCATGTCAACGCCACTGTGGTTTGTTAGTGCAGTGTAGCCGCAGAATAACCCACAACGAGGGATAAATTAGTAAAATAATAAAGAATTAGAAACATAGTTGTTAAAATGTTCAAATTTCGTAATTTAAAAAGAAAATATTTTGTTTACATCGCTGCTTAGTAACAACCCGAATGCTAACAATTGAACTTCATTAATAAAGGTAATATTGTTGGCTCTTAATTGCAACAGCCGCCGTGGCCCAATGGATAAGGCATCGGCCTCCTAAGCCGAGGATTGCGGGTTCGAGTCCCGCCGGCGGTTAGTTATTTTCATGTTCTTTTTTTCTTCCAATTTCGGTTTTTATTGACATTTCATG
Organism: Congeria kusceri; assembly: GCA_027627225.1. Lineage (NCBI taxonomy): Eukaryota > Metazoa > Mollusca > Bivalvia > Myida > Dreissenidae > Congeria > Congeria kusceri. The sequence continues at coordinate 40,253,120 of CM051040.1, read as the reverse complement.
GTATAAACTTGTTAAAACAGCATTCTTACACTTTTCAATTATTTGTTAAAGACATTATTTTGCTGAAATAGGTAATATGCAATAACAGTATTTGATATCATGGTGTACGTTTACTAAATAAATGCAACATCTACTAAACAAATACACATCTACTATTATAATGAAAACAAACATGACCAAAATTTATATACTAAATAAAATAAATAATGCAGATCGTCATCATATAATATATATAGTTCTGAGTATATCTACATATTACTGGATAGAAAATACTTCGGGCCTACATTGAACTCGACAGCTGCTGAACATAAAACACCGAGATCATTACAGATTGTTTTCGTTGAAAACACCGATAACATCAAAGGCATACCTCTGTAGATCTTGAAAACCTGCCGGTTACTTGGAGAAATAAGAATATGTCGAGTTCTGTGCTGTTTATCATTCTACATATATATCCGTCCGTCAAATTCGAAACTAACAAGGGAGAAAACTCAAACAAAATTTGCGCGATCGTAATACAAGAGTTGTCGGGTCTGTGCAGAAATATTCTGTGAAAGTGGCAGTTTGCTTCTACTTTCATCAGTTACATTGTTTTTATTTATTTGCGGTCAATGCTGCGTTTCCCCATGCTTTAATTATGTAAACATTTCTAGAACAGACAAGTTTATGTTATTCACATGGAATGAAAAAGTATTACAAAATAACAGTCAGATTTTGTTTGACCGGTTCGAACAACTCCTACCTAAGGTACGATTTTAACATCTGTGTACACCATTTCTCAATCTCATTAAAATCAAATCCTAACATTGTTAGGATCTGAAGACATCGTATAACAGGTCACGTTCAAATGACCTTCCGAACAATAAAATATCAGCCTGCAGCGCCCAATGAAATTGCCTTTTGCACACCAATTGTGTGTGGCCAAGGTTTTTGAAAAGTGATGCATTTCCAGCTGATCCTCGGGAATAAATTATTTACAGTTAATTTTCACGTGGATATAGTGGTACCTTAGGCGAGTAAACATCCAAAGTTCACGTTAATTTCGTGCATAGTCTTTGCGGTTTATATATGAAGTTATACCACAACATTTTGAAGGCAACAGTCTGATTGGCTCCTGAAAAGGTCATCTGAACGTGATCCCTAATGCGAAGTCATCAGATCCCGTCAGCGGATAGTATAGTAGCGTCAGACTGGAGATGCGTTTAATGAGATTGTACCATTTCTCTACAACGAATACAATAAAAATCGTTTTAACTGAATGTATTTACGTATACAATAAAATAGTAGCGCTTAATATTTAATGACAACCCTTGTTTTGTCACTGCTACTTAATTTGATTGCAAAATACTTCCTTTTTATTATAAAATAAATATTGTTTAGATTCGTGGAAAACAAGAAGTTAACCAGTAGATTTTACACAGAATTTCAGAGAAATTTGAGATCTTAATTACAAAGTATCCCTTTCCGCTACGTGTAAAAACAAAACGAATATTACGTGTGTTTTTAAGAAACCTGGAAAGCTGTAATATAATGTTATTAAATAAGTGATTTCATACAGGCCCTGTTACATGTCCGAGGTCTGCTGCCATGAGCCCGTAGGGTGGATGCCAATACAGCTGACCGAGGACAAATAAGTAGCCTCTTTTCCTGTATATTCGCCCACTTAAGAGCGAAACTGCTTTTATACCCTAAATTAACACAATTTCAACACATGGAGACTTTCATTTATACATTTAAGGTCTCTCTCTACTAAATAAAGGCCAGACAATCTATAGATCAGCCGTTCACTTTGTTACTGACCAATTCTAGGAAGGTACCCTAGCAACCATGGATTTGTAAGATGTTTCCTATCATTTGGTTCAGTCTTCATTTTGATAAGAAAACGCTAAAATTGTGTTACAATTTTGATATAATTCATTCTTTATCAATTAGCTTTTTTTATTAGACTAACACACACCTGCATACTGTTTGAAAATGAATGTTTACAAAATTCTTGGCTTATGCATAAACTGTGTAGTAATTTGGGGGAATTTCTTTTTAAAATCTTAATTTTCTCAGACAAAATCTAAAATCAACTTCTTACATTATTGACTAAAATTGCTAACCTCTTTAAGTTGTTTTTTAATGAAGGGTGTACGAAAACTGTTTATTTCAAGATGGCGTCATTTTGTTTCTGGACAAAACTCCCATATTCCCAATTCAATATAGGAACAGTTCAACTGACCAATCAAAAGCGCTAAATCTCATACAGGCACTGGTTTTAGCCAAGCTAAGATCCCATACAGGAACAGTTGTGTGAATACAGGAACAGTTGATAGTTTACTCGTGCAAACTGATATAAAACGTGCATTATCACTGCTGTTGTGAGTAATATTGTAACGTTGATTAATAATTCGTTATAAAGAAATACAAATAAAGATGCAACGATCTGGACTGCATACATATTGTTTATTGCCATTTTTGGACCGGAAGTTAATGCAACCAATATATACGCACGAGGATCTCGTGAATTTCACACTGGTAAACACTGACGGTTAAAATCAATTATTATACCTCACTTTGTATTCACATTGTAAAATCCCATATACCCATGCATGTAAAATCCCATATACCTATCCCTGCATAATTTTGATATGTCATAGTGTTGGAAAGTAATATACACCGAACGGGGTATCATTTTTAATATACCCCGCGCGTGACTAAAATATACCCCGCGCGTGGGCCTAAAAATAGCAACTCGGGTTTTCCGAGAAATCCGTATTAGCTAGTGATCAGTAAGCGCTTATTAAAATGTATTTTAAAAATCAATGTTGATGAGCGCTTGAGTTTCCTACAATAAACTTTATTTTACAATGTACGACATAGAGGATATTTGTTTGTTTTCGGTGTGATAACGCGTGATATCGTCACCTGAAAGGGAGACAATTAATATTTTCACGAGCGCTTGCGCTTGCGCGAGTGAAAATATGTATATTGTCTCCCTTTCCGGTGACGATATCAGGCGTTATCACACCGAAAACAAACACATTTCTTTTTATTTAAATGCTATTTGAATATTCTTTACGTTTGATTTTTATTTAGGGGATTTTCAACACGATATTTACAATATTACGTCCGCACTATTTTCTCGATAATGCGCAGTAATCGGGATAAGTAATAAACATTCCAGCGCCATCTTGGATTACGATCAAATGTGACGTGGATTAGATCTAGTTAAGCAACTTAAATCGCAAAAAAATGTTGACTCAAGGCATTATCACGGCAGCGTGTTTACAGTACGACAGTCTGTTATGCTACACAGTATATTCATAGACAACGCAGAATCCGTGTTTCTAAATTTATTTAAGTTTAAATATAATTGATACACGTAGTCGTTGAAAATGGTCAGCTTTTAAATCAAGAAGTTAACACACACTGCTAGCTTTTAATATTTTTATGATAAAAGCACATATTGAAAGTGAAAGTGCGTTCAGTTTCTCCGAAATGCAGTTTTCTAAAAATAGCGTTTGCATTGGTGTTATTATGTAAACAATAGTTAACGCAGTCACGACATTTAAACCAACAATGCAACATGTGTTTTCGCAAGCAATTTAAGCTGATTAAACTCGTAGACGCGCGGTAAAATGTACAACAACAAAAGATGTACTGTAAGGAGTGTTTTGAAATTGAATACTTATAAGTATGAAGTGTTTTCTTTATTAATTATTCGGACTTAACAACACAATTGGATTAAAAGCTGGTCAAGAATTTGAATTTTGGAATTGGAGAACGGGCAATACAATTATGTAACCAAAGGGAGACTATTGTTCATAGCCACAGTAAACAACAAGTGCAAGTGTAATATGCGTGGATGAATAAAGTGCAAAGGATAAAATAAATACTTTGGATGCTAAAATTAAATTTGGACCAAGATGACGAGCTCCAATGCCTTGTGGGTAAAACTTGTACCCGCAAGGCATTGTCTGTTCTAGTCTCCTTGGCTCATTACGACTGAGGAAAATCAAAGAGAAAATAAGAGGAAAGACACTTCAATATATCAGAGAGGTATTCTTAACATTTGGTGTTATTAATCTTCACTACTTTTCTTGTTTGGTAATTATGTATGATAAATAGTGACAATACCTACAATTAAATATTGTTCAAATCAAATACACTGATATTTTTCTATATTTCTCTACTTAGCATTAAATAATAGTTTGTTCTTTTAATTACAATATTTTTGTTCAGTATAATAAAATAAATATGACAGGCATGTTGAGGGGTATAGTAAATATTGCCCCCCTCGAAGAGTAATGTCAACCTCGTCCTTTGGCCTCGGTTGACATCACTCTCCTCAGGGTGCAATTTTACTATACCCCTCAACTGCCTATGATATTTATAAAGTGTTCGTGTACGTGAGAAAATGACTCTACAGGCAATGAACGCAAATATTAATATATATAGTAATATATCATATATTAATAATTTGTGATAAAACAGCGCGTTGAACTGAAAACCCATCACATGACAAGAGCGCCAGTAACGTGCATACAGCCTGACGGGACGGGCCACTGTCATAATAGACGCGCACAGGTGGCATGCTATTAGGGGGCTATTGCGAACTGGGGCCATATCCACAAAGCTCCTAAGGAAATCTTAAGTCATATTTACGTGAAACTCTCAAATGCAATTTTCTTACAAAAATTAGTATTTTATGTTTGAAATATGGTAAAACAAGAAGCATCTGTTGATTCTTTACCAGATAAAAGCATTCAAGACAAAAAACTTCAAATGAACCAGTCACAGACTTAGGCATTTTATGATTTTAAAGGGACCTTTCGCAGATTGGCAAATTGACACATTTCAAATTTTGTGTAATAGATCTCAAAAAGAAATATACATTATATATAAACAAGCAAAAAAAACACTACTAACAAAGAAATCTATTGGAAATACAGTGTCATTTATGAAAAATCATCAATTGAAAAAGATAAAATAATCAAGTTTTTGTAACGCTTTGCATTGGAATTTTGGAAAAGACGTGTATCACTTACATAGCGATAAAAATTCGCTATGATTGTCAGTCAGAATGGCCAAGTGGAAGCGGGACAGTTTTTTTCCCGGCCGTCGTAGGTTCGAGTACCGACGAAGGCAAATCTTTTAAATTATATTTTGTTTCTTTATATTTTCTTTTTCGGTTAAGCAAGCCAACGGCTTTAGTTTTTGCAGTTCAGACATTAAATGACATTTTTTAAAAATACGAAAATCTGTGAACAAGTCCCTTTAAGAAATTTGCTTAAGTTTTCACTAAGGAGCTTTGTGGATATGGGCCCTGGTCGAGCACATTTGTGTATTATGAGGCCCTTCCGCACCGAAGCAGCACTATATAAGCACACCGGATGTGTCCCAGCACCCCTACTTAAATACACGGCCTGTACCAATAGGGCGGATGGAAAGACGGTTGTACGTTGTTTAATGCATAGTTTCCTTATGTACAGGTTTGTTTTGGTCGTAATATCTGTCGCAACTGATCAAGTGAGTATCTATTTCAATAGATCTAATGTTTCATCTAGCAAACATTGTGTTGTTCGATGAAATGCTGAGGAACAAGGCCAAACATTTAATTAAAATATTAATAAAATATCTATAAAAATACTAAGATGCTTTAAATGGCCATACTATTTCGCAAACATATACTGCTTCAAAAGCCCGTTTACACTATGGTGTTATACCACTGCATATGGACACAATCAATACTCCTTCAATTTCTTGTTGATAATAATGCACCTATCAATATTTCCCCCCGGGGAGGGGGGGGGGTTGTGGAGCGGCGGGCAGACCTAGAGGAAATCTGAATCCCCTCAGTGGGCGATGCTATATATCTATCAAATGGCCCGGGCGTATATTACCGGGATCTAAATTCCGACCAAAGTCTTTTTCCCCGGGACCCAGAATCATTCGGCTTGTCAAAGTCCTGCCTGTCGGGAATCGTTTGCAGTCTAAAGTCCCCTATATGCCCGCCGCTCCCCCCCCCTGGGGGAAAACATTGATAGATGCATAACCGAACGCAATGTATAATAGGAACGGAAAAAAGGATGAACACCTAACCAACTAATATTCTATATAAATGAACTGAAATACATGTAAGATGAACGACTATAATGGGCCTCTATAAATGTTTCTATTTTCGTTCAAATCGTATTGTTCAACAGTGACAACGTGTATTATATCGTTTCATGATAAAACTATGGACCGCTTTATATAAAACACAAATATAAAACATAATAAAAACAAGAAATGTTTTTAAAAAAGACAATCGAGGTAGAAATTAATATTTAGATGTCAGTTTTTGCCCTAAATATAACACAAGAGGACCAAGCTGCGACTTCATGGACCCCATATTTTTCGTTCCCTTCTAAGGAGACTTCTCAGACCCCAGATTTTTCGGTCCCTACTAAGGAGACTTCTCGGACACTATATTTTTCGGACACTATAAGAAAACGTATTGGCCCCCAAAATTAATTTGAGATAAACTCAATAATTATTAATATCTGTACCGTGAATAAACTGAACATATACCGCCCCATGTTTTCACCAGTGATACATGAATAAGCTAAATACTAGTAATTTACATAAACATAATTGATACATGAATTTGTCAGGCAAATTTAACAAATTAACATTGTCAGAAAATAATAGCGGAAATGAATGAGCAGTAAGTTTATGAATTCCCCATTTATTGCAATTCTCGGGTTTAGGATTCTCCATACGCTAACTGATGCGTGTGTATAGGCCTTTCCCAAAACATGTTAGTTGTCTCTGCATGTAGATCTTTATTATCAATTAATTACGCAATTGCACGGATTAGCGGTATTGTTCTAAGGGCAATTTGATCAGATACCCACGGTTAGTGGCTTTGGTATTTTTTATGACCCCCTCTTCATACAAATAACTAAGTATCCACTGTGAGAACATGTGTTCATTCGTGGTATTTATGTATGCAAAACAACCGTTTAGGACGAGACAAGGAGACTACATTCTTTTCCGGATACCTGTCATACGGACATGTGGCCTTAGTAATGAGTTTAAAACGATACTACATTTAGTTTTAATGATTCATTTTTGTAACATATATTCTCTATGAGTTTTTCATAATAGTTAATCAAAAACATATGGTTTAAAAAAAATTCCATTACAAGTATTGAAAGCCGCTTGGTCTTAGATCTATATTACTTTATATGGCAAGCTAAGGAAAACATCGCCGGAAGTCCGGTTTCAAATATGGTGGATGTGAATTCGCAATAACAGGAGGTAATTTCCAAGGGAGATCACCTAGTTTTGGGAAAGGCCTATAGGTATCTGGAAAAATAATCTCCTTGCCAAATCTTAAACGATTGTTTTCCATACATAAATATCACGAATGAACATGGATATCTGTCTGAAGAGGGGGTCATACAAATACCAAAGCCACAAACCGCGGGGATCTTATCAAATTGCCCATAGAACAATGCCGCTAATCCGATGCAACTGCGTAATGCATTGATGATAAATATCTACATGCAGAGACAACTAACATGTCACACTTCGTCTCCATTGTTTGCGTCTCAAATTAAAGTGTATCTCACATTTTAAAATGTTGTTGTCTCCGTTGTTGTTCTTTGCCTATCTCCTATGAAATTTCGCCACCTTATTAGACAGAACAGAATTAAAAGCATTAAAAACTGTTTCGAATTAATAAATTGGTTTATATTAAAGAGTGAAATAATATAACACAATTTTAAATTTAAAGAAAAGTTTAATTTTAAATTATGAAGAATTGTAAGGTGGTGTACATTTAAGAGTTCATCGTGTGTGTTTTTTTCTAAAACATACGGGCATTAACTGCTACGAGAATAACATTTTGTTTGTTTACCATGATTCCGACTGAAATGAAGAAATAATTTCTTTAATACAACATCAACTATAACATTTAATGAAGAGTGACACCATCTTTAGATATTGTAATATTGTGTTAAAAGTAATTAAAAAGATAGTTGTTTTGTTACATTATATTTCAAGATTATAACGAAGCATGTTCAAGCACCGTACAATTTTTCGCACACAACAAGAAAATCTGCAACGAAAATAGCTTTCAAGTTAAATACAAATGTGTATGGAATTTAAATAAGAAGTTGCTGTCAAAAACATCGGAATAACACTCAAACTTTCTGTGATGATACCTTATTTTCGTAATTTTAGTCGCCAGAAGCATGTTAGCTTAGAGTTACTTAGCAAAATTATTTTACTAAAAATGGTTTGATTTATTTATTTTATTTAATAATACAAATTTAATACAGGATGAAGGCATAGGTTGCTTCGATACTGAAATCGCTATTTTTGTGTTTTATTTCATAATAACCGTTATACGTACTATGTAGTTTGTTTGTCAATCTTCAAAGAGTAGACAATATTGTTAAAAATCAAAATAATAATTAAATTAAATTGATAAATAAAATACATGTAAATCTAGGTCAAAAGTAATCTTAGACAGCAACGCCGAAAAAAACTGAAAAACAATTATTTACTTAGTCTCTGTGTCCGCCATATTGGCACTGCGTTAGAGTCGCTGCACTGCGTTAGGATTATCCGGGTACAAGCCGTTTAAATAACTTGTTATTCGAAAGTTGGGGTGAATTCCAACTATTTCCACTTGAGTGAAATATCTTTGATTTTGGTGTGGTCTGGTGCTGTGGGCCAGTAAACAACACATCTATACTGTTACATTTTGGATAAACATGCATCATAGTAAAAAACAGAAGGAACAAAACAAGAGCACGCTCAACTTTTCTTGTGCTTGTCAAAGTTACTGCCATTTTGTTCTAATATAAACTATGGATAGTAGGGGCCAATTAAACAAAGTTAATTTCGTTCTCGAGTAGAGTTACCAATCTTGGCCTATAGGTTCATTTTGATATGGGGAATAAGTGTTAAGTTTGAATTAAATCCATAAAGCCATTCCTGAGAAACTAGCTTACCGTAAAACAAACCTAGACCAGACACCGAGGCCAATGCCGGGGCGAGTAGAATACCTTATCTTCGAAAAGTCGAGCTAAAAACAACAAATCCATTTTATTTACAAAGTTTTACTGACAGAGTACAGGCAGCCGATGACATGTGACAGTTTTCATGCTTAAGAACAGAATTAAGACAGAACTACTATAAGCTTACATTTTAAAACAAACATTATTCAAAGGTTGCCATAGTGACAAAACCTGTTATTGTGGTAACAGTTGTCCAAATGCTTATTATATGTCTAGATAGAAACCATATTAGTCGTAATAAAATACAGAAGCACTTCTGAATTTCAGTGTAACAAAATGATACTCAGAAAAAGTAGTATTGTTGTATAATACATACGGCAAAAGGAAATAAGATTTGATTGCTACAAAAAATGAAACACTTGAAATGATATTCCTAATAAATAAGTTTGCACAAAGTAATAGAAGCTTTGGTACACTAACGCAACTACCAATACAGAGGGAGCGGTGGGATGACCCAGGGGAATTTGACTAATTTTATTTTTTGGGGTCTAATTCCCCACCCTAGAGCCAAGCATTTTTGCCTAAATTTCCACAGTGAATGGCCCAATATCTAAATTCTGACCAAAGTCTACATCCTGGGACCTTGAATCATTCGACGTGTCAATCCCCGCCTGTCGGGAATCCCTTTTAGTCTGAAGTTCCATATATGCTCACCACTCCCCCCTCTATTGATAGGTGCATAACACATATCTAAACATTAATACATTTTATAATTGTATAAAAATGAAACTAATTTTTAAAAGAATAACATGAACAATGAGATTAGGAAATTTCGAAAAGATTTATTTCCCTTAACAGATCTATTATATCGCAAGACATTTGTTCATTCTGGGCTCTTCGCAACAAATTCAAAAGGAGAAGTAATACTTTTTGAGAAGCAAAAGTACAAAAATAATACTGGCCAATCAAACGCAAGCTGCAAATATAAAAAATAAATTTTAAAAAATTCAGCCGTAATATTATAGAAAAATCCTATATCTGCAAATTCGTGACTTAAACAGATTTGTTATTTTAAAAATATCAATGCAAAAACTTTAATATACACATGGTTTTATCACAAATTAAATTGTGATAGTATTTGAAAATGCTATATTTCGCAATAAAGTTTGATCTGTTTGGAAAATACATAACAACTTAAAAGATTACCACTTTTGTGGTCAAATACCGTTTATTATAATTGTAGGGTTTTAAAGCATCCTGGTACACATCGTATTTTGTTATAAGCATATTTTTTACACGAAAGTTACAATAGTATACGGTAACAATTTAGTTAACCAGAAACGACACACATCTAGCAACAAAAACACAGACAAATTGATAAAAAAATAATGATTATGCTACAAAAATAGTCATAATAAAAATAAATTACACGCAGTACAAGTAAAGCAATAGACCATTATGCACTAACACATTAGGTAATGCACAAAAACATTTGGTAATATCTCTATATGAATTTCTTAGTCCATTAGCTACCCTACTTTGGTATCTTAGGGTATTAAATTAAATTAAAAATAAAACTGGGTGATTATTTCATCGTTGGATACCCACAACTAATCATTCCGTTACACTCCAATATTAGTATTGATGAATGGATAGGAGCGAAATGGGCTGAATGTGGGTATCTGACGATGTGATTATGTAACTAACACATGTCTTTGGTGTTGTTTTAAATTGCAGATTTGTATGGAATAAAGTAAGCATAAATATGGTTACCTACTGGCTAGGTGTTACAAATGAGATTGTTTGAAAATGAAGTATTAGTGACTGAAGACATAGAACTTTTAGGGTGATAAAGTAAGTTTAAAAGAAGGTTACTGAAGCATAGATTCATTGCAAAGGAAGCAAATTTTTTGATACATTTTAATTTTACTTAGATTACGGTAGTTAGCAGCAAACTGTTAACAAGAGGGCCATGATGGCCCAAAGCGCTCACCTGAGAAATGGTACAGATGAAGACCATACTGTTGTGACAGGTTTGAAAATTAAGGTATCTGAACCATACGCAGAGTTGCTTTTTTTGTGTATTTTTTTTCCATTAGGTTCTCAAAATATTTTTCTCAATAGTCTTACCTGACCCTTTTTCATTAAGTCATTGACAATTCTGGAAAATGCAGAAACAGTAGATTTTGATGTCTTTTCGCAAACAGTTTTGGAGAACTAGTTGCAATGCGATAATTGCGGTGGCTGTGCAATAAGGTAAAGTTTTGCTGTTTCTTTGATGATTTTCTGTCCAATGATGATAAATGATGTTAATGCAGGCTCTGAAGACATCAAAGTTGCATGTACAAATAACTGCATGCAAGTCTTGCAACTGTTGGAAATCAAATTTTATCAATCAATTTTTATGGTCATGCGCAACTGTGTAAGTTTGGTCAACAATGAATCAAAAATCGTGTGTGCAAGCCAATCATCGATAACTTGTTGATGTTTTTTCCAAACAGAAGGGGCAATAACTCTGGTGTTTCTGGCCCGATCATGCTTTTATTCGACTTCACCTGTAGTCTTACATTCATAGATAAACTGTACACGATTGGTGAAAAATGATGTCTCTATCCTGAATAATGTCAATTTTTGCATATTTTTTTCACAAACAAGGGGCAATAAGTCTGGTGTTTCTGGTCCGATCATGCTTATGGTCGACTTCACCTTTCATCTTATGGTCATAGACAAACTGTGCAAGATTGGTGAAAATTTTATGAAAAATGAAGTCTCTATCCTGAATAATGTCCATTTTTGCATATTTTTTTCACAAACAAAGGGCAATAACTCTGGTGTTTCTGGTCCGATCTTGCTTATATTCAACATCAACTGTAATCTCATGGTAATAGACAAACTGTGCAAGATTGGTGAAGATCGGATGAAAACTGAATTCTCTATCCTGAATAATGTCCATTTTTGTATATTTTTTTAATAAACAAAGGGCAATAACTCTGGAGTTTGAAACACGATCTAGCCCATTTTTGGCGTCTGCTGAGATCTGATGGTCATACACAAACTGTGAAAGTTTGGTTAAGATTGGATGGAAAATAAAGTCTATACGTTGGAAAAGGGCATTTTTGCTATTTTTTTTATGAAAAAGGGCAATAACTCTGGTGTTACTGGTGTGATCTGACCCAATAACAATCCCATCCCAGATTTTATGGTCATACACAAACTGTGCAAGTTAGGTCAAGACTGAATAAAAAATGTAGTATTTATCGCGATAACGGTCCAAATTTTTGGCCGCATACGGAGGACGGACGATGCCGGAGAGGTCCCCTATACCAATAGCTCACTGAGCACTTTGTGCTCAGGTGGACTAAAAATCCAAAATGTAGTGTAACATTATTTTCGCACAAACAGTTATACATTGTATTTGTAATTGAACTAAATTTACCCTAATATGTATTAAAAATTATAACTGCATACCAGTATATAGAAACATGAAATCGTTTTGCCTCTCATGCAAAGGGAAAATAAGAAAAACATATACAATTAATAGGATGTGAAGTCCCTACACGAATTTGTAACACAATTTTGGCACACTTGAAATATGTTCATATACACTTACTACCAAGAATACATTTACACTAACAGTTGAAATTCTATGTTGTGTTCTATCTATACCCCAAGTTGCCGAACTTAACACTTTTACCACTCTTTGTGAATGTCTAACCAACTGTAAAAATATTTTCTCGTTTTAAAGAGAATGATCATTATTTTAATTATGTATATATTTAACCAGTCTGTTTTCCACAAACAAACAGAAACCTTTAAAGAGTGTTATAGAAGATAAGGCCTAAAAAAATCAGGCTACCCGACCATACCTAGCGAAAAAACCCTGACCCTAAAGTTTTTAGCGACTACTGTTTTCCATGAAATCCGTATTCGTCAGATTTGAGATAATGTTCTTTTTTTTTATACCAAAATGTGTCTTTAAAAAAAAGCAAAAAAAACAAACTCAATCCCGACCCCACATAACATTTTTTAGACAGTTGCCCGAAACACACTATTTTTTTTTTGGCCTTATCAAATCTGAGCCATGAAACATGTTGGTCATTAAAAATCATCGGATAAGGAGCTTCATTTTAGCTCAAATTACTGACGTTACTGATCAAAGCTTCCACATATCATTTTTGTTTGAAGATATTTATTAAACTAAAATGCACATAAGAGGGAAAGAACTTTCAAATCTGGGTAGAGACTGGTTGTAAGTTCACCGTCAAATATAGTTGCAAATTATTATCATCTTTCTGTTACTATTTGTTTATGCAATGGAAATTAAAGAAATATTAAGCGAACCAAAAAACTGTTTTACGAAACAATGAATAACAAGAAATTTATGAAGAACAAGAAATTGACAAGTTTATTTGTAACCACTACATGAACAGGATCAAAAAGTGTGAAATATAGAATAATGATTCTTTGTTTATAACACACAATGACTACATGGCATTTATTTTCCCAATAATTTGAACTCAAATTTAAACTTTAAAATGATGCATTACTCTTTTGAGAGAAATGTGTTTTGATGTTTAGGACCACGTTTAAAAAACGCCCAAAACATAAGTACTCGCGAGTTGTAATTCAAGCGTAAAACATACTAGAAAAAGATTTAGTGGACAAAAAAAGGAAGAACTTTTGAGTCTTACTATAAAACCTACGTTCCTGGTTTTGAACGAGAATAAATACCTTACCCCATAACTACGACCATTCTTATTTTAATATTATCATAGTCTTAAATATAAGCCAATGAAATCGAAGCTTACATGAAACAGGCATTTTCATTGGTCAATATTTTAAGTTGAGATAAAGTTTGAGATTGCAAAATTCATAGTCTTTGGGTCATGTTGAATGTACTGGAACTATAATGATACTGTTCTTGTCCAGTAGATCTATGTTTTCTTTCTTTGGTGCACATGGCCTTGGGCCCAACAGTGACCTATTCAGGATAGAAAACAGTATGTAAGTAGGAAACGAATCTCATTGATATCAAATCCTAATGGTCGCTTTCAAAAACTGCTCGCTGTTTGGATCTGAAGACATCATAATGATCATACAACTGGTCACCTTCAAATGACCCTCTGGGCTGGTATTCACCAAGCTTCGTAGGGAAATCTTAACTTAAACGTGCACTTAAGTGAAAATTTCAGATCCAATTTTTCTATGTGAAATGGAATGATTTCTGTTTACAAAAGGGTAAAATATGAAACAATATTTTCTAGTTTAAAACATTTATATGCAAAAACACTAAACAGCCAGAGACTTAAAGGGACCTGTTTCATTAAATACCATTTCGTTAATTTGTAATCATCAGCTGAAATTGATACCATTTATTTTTTTATTTGTAGATAAAGTGTCACATGAACTGATTAAGACATGTTAAGTTTTGAGGTTTATTGACCAAGTTATACCACAGCATTTTGAAAGCAGCAATTTGTTTGGTTCCAGCAAAAGGTCATCTGAATGTGACCCCTAATGCGAAATCATGAGATCCAGTCAGCAGATGATATAGTAGCGTCAGATGGTTTCAGACTATCGAAAAGACATTTACAGACAAGCTAGGTAACAGACAGTCAGCAGTCAAATGACTTGAATCAAAGTATCAAAAAAAATTATAGGGGATATGAAAATAGATATTTGGGCCACATCATGAAAAAACCAACCTTAATGACAAAATTTCACATTTTTGGTATCAAAGCAATTTGATTTGAACATTATATTTTTAGCTGATAGGTACAAAAAGTTATGCGCATTTTTGTGACGTCACAAAACTTAAAATACTTCCTTGATCAAAGCAACGACGTCACTTTAGACGGGTTTTTCCACAAACAGCATCAATGTCAATAAGGCAGGTTTTGTTGTGATGCGGTCCATTTATATTTAATTAGGCAACAAAATATCAAAGAATTTCTTACAGATCGTAAAAAACTTCAACAACAAAACAATTGGCAATATTTCAAAGCGTACTATTTTGTTGTTTTTGATAAGCCACCATATCAGAGTATGAGATGTTCAAAAGAGAGGCAAATAATGAAGGCAACCAATATTTCGGACAAGCAGCATGGGTTTTGAAATTGCCAAGTTAGAATTCTACGCTGTGAAAAAACATATACTCATGTAAAAACGTGATTAATTAAAGCTGAGAAGCACATGTTTTGAAAACTTAAAAACAAGCATTTAATTAATGGTAGAAATGGATGCTAACAAGTAAAATTTTTGAATACATATAATTACTAAATGAAAAGCAATTAACACATTTTTAAAGCAATATCGTTATATAACATAATAATAAAATGAGTTTTTAATAAAATATTTGACACAATCATACATATCAACTAAGGCACTTTCTGGTAAAGCCATTTTGCAACAAAGATAAAAAATCACAAACAGAAAATCAGATATTTAGAAAAAAGCTATATTAGCAATAATTAGTAGGTAAAAGCTTTTATACGGCATAAAATATTACATTGAATTAGGAATTCGTCTTGCAAACAAACTGTATACTGTTGTAATAGGATAATTTCAAGTATGCCTTATAAATTACGTAAAGGGATTCTATTTAATGACATAGAATATTTCGCAATTAAAAAATGCAAATACCACGCAAAAGACATGTCATGTTGAACGTGTTCATCATACACAAGTATCTTAACAAACGGCCCTTTCTTTAGATGATAAACACCAGCCTTTAAAATTATTATTCATGTACACAGCATAATTAAACTAAACAGGAAAACATAGAAATCACATTTGCACTTTTAATATTCCGGCTACAGGCAAATTAATAATCAAAGCTTTGATTTTGTGTCGCTTACAGGCATATAAATCCCTTACACCATGAGAAACTTGTACAGTCGCACGATCATGGTTTCTCCAATAGCACACTTGCATAAGCAAAATGTCTATACAATAAAAAATTACAAGGGCCTATCTAACATGTGTTATAAAAGCAGATAGGCCCTTGTAATACTACGATGGCGAAATTTGTTTCTGGTAACAGGAATAAAAACATCGGAAGCTGATATTATATGTATGTACATATTTTGTAGGCACTATTCTCTATTTAAAGCAACGTTCTTTGTAGAACAAGAGACTGATTAATGTCTACACAAGCTAATACATCTAATCTATTTTTATGTCTTTTGACACTATGGCAACTCACAAAGACTGGATTTTCATTGGTCAACCAAAATTCAAATCCTCCAATCAGATCACTGGTGACTTGTAGGATCCATTCACTGCTGATTTGAGTTAAAATACACCTAAGGCTTCAAAAGTAAATTTATCACAGATTTTTCGTTCAACCTTGTACATATTTATTTCATGATTTTTTTGTTATTATTGTCCTTTTATCCAAAACCTCATGAAGATTTTGCTTTTGTTTACACTTCAATTGTAATACCATTATACAATATTATTAACTTTCTTTAATAAAGAACTTAAAAAATCATAATAAACCAATGTTACTATTTACTAATTCATAAAATAAGAATATTTTCATAATTTCGTAATCACTTTTGTGTCATGTTTTGTTTTTCAAATGTGATTTTCTCTCCCTGTTTCTTCTGTTGGAAGTCATGCGCCTCATTTCCGCAGCTTCTGTTGACTTGTGATCTCAATACACAGAACAACGAACCCGTTGTTACAGCTATACTCGTCCATGTCCATAATTTTCCCATCCATAAGTGAGCTGCCCAGGCCGCTAGTGTACCGCGAATGCGAACTCCAGCCGCGGCATGATTTCTCCTCCATCCTGTTGCCCTTGCGATCGGAACCGTGCCAGAGCACCTTCATTGGCCTGAAACATAAGAATATAAATAGAGAATATTATGTGAGTGTTGGATAAAGATCAAGTTTATTATGCGAGGCTGAGAAACATGGTAGCGCGTGGCTTGCTGAGATCAAATTGATCACCAAGGCTTGTCACAGGATGTGACATATGCCCCCGAAGCATATCCTCGTCAGAGTAAGGCAGTACAATATTATGCCCTGGACAAATATCTTGAGATTTCAGCAACACAACTGTTTGTTGTTGTGACACACTGCCTCATAATGATCTTGATTCCCACCAAGTTATTACATTCCTTACATTTTGGCAAAAATGATGCTTCCTACAAAAAGTTCATTCTAATATTTGACCGTTTAAGTGTAACCTTGGACCCACAGACCTTGACTGATGAGCATGTAAGTCGTATGCGACACATCATCTGGTCATGGGAAAAAATAATCTGAAGTAATATTAAAATCCTTCAAGGCTTTGGTAGATATAGAGCAGAAAGAAAATTCGTCGACATTTGCCCTTGAATTGTGACCTTGACCTTTGACCGAGGACCATGGGAGTTGTACGGACACGACGCATCGCCTGGTCATGGGAAATAATAATCTGAAGTAATATTAAAATCCTTCCAGACATTGAGAAGTTATAGTGTAGAAACAGAAATCCTTGAACTTTGACCGTGAATTGTGACCTTGACCTTTGACAGACAAACATGGGAGTTGAATGCGACACATTGTCTGGTCATAGAGAATAATAATCTGAAGTAACATTTAAATCCCTCCAGACATTTAGAAGTTATGAAGTGGAAACAAAAATTCATGACCTTTGACCTTGAATTGTGACCTTGACCTTTGACCGACAATCATGGGAATTATACACGACACATTGTCTAGTCATGGGGAATAATAATCTGAAGTTATATCAAAATATTTCCAGGAGTTAAGAAGTAACTGAGCGGAAACAAAAAATTCATGACCTTTGACCTTAAATTGTGACCTTGAACTTTGACCGACGAGCATGGGAGTTGTATGCGACACATCGTCTGGTCATGGGGAATAATAATCTGAAGTTATATTAAAATCTATCAAGGCATTTAGAAGTTATGGAGAGGAAACGAAAATTCATGACCTTTGACCTTGAATTGTGACCTTTGACCGACGAGCATGGGAGTTGTACGCGACACATCGTCTGGTCATGTGGAATAATAATCTGAAGTTATATCAAAATCCATCCAGGCGTTTAAAAGTTATGGAGCAAAAACGAAAATGAATGACCTTTGACCTTGAATTGTGACCTTGACCTTTCACCGACGAGCATGGGAGTTGCACGCGACACATCGTCAAGTCATGGGGAATAATAATCTGAAGTTATATTAAAATCCATCCAGGCATTAAAAAGTTACAGAGCAGAAACGCAGCTGGATGGACGGTTCCACCCACCCACGCACCCACCCACGGACAGACGGTGCGACTACTAAATGCCCTCCTTTAGGGGCATAAAAAACCTTTTTAACAAAAGATTTATTTTAATTAATGTTTAAAACACGGCAATAATCATTTGTTTTTCCAATAATTGTTGAAAATACCAAACTTGAGTGATCACCTTCCGCTTTATAGATAGTGATCGGATGAACATATCTAATATTATCGATAGTATATAGCTCAACTTCATTCGATGGGTTGTTATTCTGTCCATTTACATGTCGTAATAGGATAAATTATTAATGAATGTGTGATGTGAAGTGGGACAGTTGTGATTTTTGTGCTCTAATATTTTGTATGTTGTGGACTTAAACCAGTTGTACCAGGATTATAAATTACATCAAAAGGTTTGTTAGCTTGTGGGCAAGACGATAGTGGCAATATTTTTGAAAAGTGACCTTGTAGTTTAAAGAAATTTGCAAAAAAAATGTACCAATATAAATTTTTATTTGAAAATTATTATTAGAAAATTGACTACATCGGCTACCGGCAAATGACAACAATAGGGATTAGTAAGCCTATTCTGTTGTAAAAGCGTTGATAAATGTCCATACCCGGGCATCTTGACATTTACTGTTATGTGGCTATATACAAAATTGACTAAGTGTGATACCTGTACCTGATGTGAACAATGGGCATTGACCTACAAACGTACCGTGCTAGAATTGGGAAATTTTTGCTGTGTAAACACAATCAACATGCAGTACACAAATATGAAAAATATAGGAGGTATCACTGTGGATCTGACGTTCATCTACAAACTTTTGTAGTTTGCATATATTTGATGTGGGCATTTTGCATGTTACATGCAATTGTTCAAGCTCGACACTATGTTGAAAACACATACTCAGTTGCTAATTATGACGTCTGTGAATGGGCTTCCATAGTATCTCCAAGGGAAACAACTCCAATTCTAAAATATGGTAGGGCATACATATCACATGCTCAGAGATGACTACTTTTGTCATCTTACGTAGAGCTGAACCCGGTCCTATTTCTGACTTGAACAATGAAAATACTGAGAAGATTCTCAAAGCTATAAATAGAACTAATGATGACATCCAAGAAGTGAAACATGCTGTAGATCGTGTAAAGGCTGAGGTTGTTGGCCTTAAGACAGAAATGGCTAAAATGCATTCACAGATAAGCAGTATAGAAACAGCTCAGAAAAAGGCTAATGAGAAGATAATACAATTAGATGAAAGGATTGAACACATAAATTACAACCAGGAAGTATTGCAAAGTGATATAGAGAGTTTGGCATACCATGATGAGCAGTATGAGTCAAGAATATCAGCTATAGAAGCACAATGGAACATTATAGAATCAGAAAGGCTAAAACATTCGTTAAGAGTATTTGGGATAGAAGAAGTTGAAAGCAGTAGTGCAGAGCTGAAAACAATAGTAAAGGATAAAGTCCTTAGCTCAGTCGATGAAAGTTATGACTTTAATGACTCAACATTAGTAAGGGCGCAGCGCATTGGGTCAAAGGTCACTGGTAAATCAAACAAGCCCAGAATAATTATAGTTGAGTTTGCAAGAGCAGAAGATAAATTTAAGTTATTCGGATATAGAGATCAACTAAGATGAAACGGAATTAGAATTTCAAATGATTTGACATATTTGCAGCGTCAGCAGCTAAAGGCCCTAAGACAGAAAGGGATGCTTGGATATTTTAAGAATGGTAAACTTCATACATATCAAAAGCCAGATCAACCCCGTGTGTATCGTACAGGAGTTCGACGTGTAGAAAAGCAGGATAACCATGAGATGCAACCTGAGAGCGTGATATCTGCAAATAATCTGCCAACAGAAAATATGCAATAGGAAGACGGCCAAGGCTCAGTTGAATCGGATCATGTTATACACTTTCTGAGCTGGAATATTGAAGGTTTAAAGTCAAAACTTTCTCGTTTTGATGTTGCCGGTATTATTAAGGGCATCAATATTTTTGCATTTCAAGAAACATGGGATATAAACAGCGACTATTGTTTGCAATATTTCCCTGATCATCTTCTATATACGTGTCAAGCTAAGAAGTCATTGGTTGGTGGCCGCCCCCTTGGTGGAGTTATTGTAGGAATGAAGCATATGTATACTAAGTATGTAATGCGTGTCGCGGAAAAGTTTGAATTTGGCATTCTTCTAAAACTTGATAAATCATTATTTAGTCTAGCCAAGGACATTCTTTATGTTTCTTTGTATATCCCCCCCAGAAAATTTTCCTGCATATGACATCATTATTTAGTCTAGCCAAGGACATTCTTTATGTTTCTTTGTATATCCCCCCCAGAAAATTTTCCTGCATATGACATCATTATTTAGTCTAACCAAGGACATTCTTTATGTTTCTTTGTATATACCCCCAGAACATTCTCCTGCATATGACATCATTATTTAGTCTAGCCAAGGACATTCTTTATGTTTCTTTGTATATTCCCCCAGAAAATTCTCCTGCATATGACATCATTATTTAGTCTAGCCAAGGACATTCTTTATGTTTCTTTGTATATCCCCCCAGAAAATTCTCCAGCATATGAAATCATTATTTAGTCTAGCCAAGGACATTCTTTATGTTTCTTTGTATATCCCCCCAGAAAATTCTCCTGCATATGACATCATTATTTAGTCTAGCCAAGGACATTCTTTATGTTTCTTTGTATATCCCCCCAGAAAATTCTCCTGCATATGACATCATTCTTTAGTCTAGCCAAGGACATTCTTTATGTTTCTTTGTATATCCCCCAGAAATTTCTCCTACATAATATGACATCATTATTTAATCTGGCCAAGGACATTCTTTATGTTTCTTTGTATATCCCCCCAGAAAATTCTCCTGTATATGACATCATTATTTAGTCTAGCCAAGGACATTCTTTATGTTTCTTTGTATATCCCCCCAGAAAATTCTCCTGCATATGACATCATTATTTAGTCTAGCCAAGGTCATTCTTTATGTTTCTTTGTATATCCCCCCAGAAAATTCCCCTGCATATGATGGAACACACGACTCGGTTTTAAAGCACTTAGAGGAGTGTTTAGTTGAGTTGAGTTTGGGTGATATTGAGCTGTTTTTAAGCGGTGATTTCAATGCTAGGACAGCAAACTTATTACACTTTACTGAATTTAAGGATAATATCCCCGAGTTTCAAAATCTCCATGATATACTTGATGGGGATATTGGAATAAATAGGAAATCGGTAGATGATAAAATCAAGGACATTCTTTATGTTTCTTTGTATATCCCCCCAGAAAATTCTCCAGCATATGACATCATTATTTAGTCTAGCCAAGGACATTCTTTATGTTTCTTTGTATATCCCCCCAGAAAATTCTCCTGCATATGACATCATTCTTTAGTCTAGCCAAGGACATTCTTTATGTTTCTTTGTATATCCCCCAGAAAATTCTCCTACATAATATGACATCATTATTTAATCTGGCCAAGGACATTCTTTATGTTTCTTTGTATATCCCCCCAGAAAATTCTCCTGTATATGACATCATTATTTAGTCTAGCCAAGGACATTCTTTATGTTTCTTTGTATATCCCCCCAGAAAATTCTCCTGCATATGACATCATTATTTAGTCTAGCCAAGGTCATTCTTTATGTTTCTTTGTATATCCCCCCAGAAAATTCCCCTGCATATGATGGAACACACGACTCGGTTTTAAAGCACTTAGAGGAGTGTTTAGTTGAGTTGAGTTTGGGTGATATTGAGCTGTTTTTAAGCGGTGATTTCAATGCTAGGACAGCAAACTTATTACACTTTACTGAATTTAAGGATAATATCCCTGAGTTTCAAAATCTCCATGATATACTTGATGGGGATATTGGAATAAATAGGAAATCGGTAGATGATAAAATCAATAAATTTGGAAAAGAATTGATTAACTTTTGTAAAGCTTATGCTTGTTATAATGTAAATGGGCGATTTGGAGTTCGAAGTAGTGGATTTACATTTATAAATCAAATAGTTGCAGTGTCATTGATTATTATATTGTTTCACTAGAGGTATTTGGTAGGATAAAATAACTTGATATCCTCGATAACATTGAAAGTACCCATATGCCAATACAAGTGTGTATGAAATGCCATCGTTTTAGCAAAATCAGACCTAATGATAATTGCACTGAAAAACATTTTTACAGTATTAATAATGAGAACAGTCATGAGTATCTAGAAAGTTTAGCAGAAAATATATTGACTAAACATATCGAGGACCTTGAAGATATTTTAAATGATAACATGGTGGATATTTCTAATATTGTTACCAAAATAGAAGATATAATTTTGGAGAGCAGTACTGAGTTCAAGAAGAGCAAACAAATAACTATAAACAAAAGTAAACCATGGTTTGATACTGCTTGCAAACGTGCAAAACAAGAAAGCAAAGCATGTTTACAGCGTTTTCGGACCAGCCGACTGGAAAATGACTTAAATATATATATTAACAGTAAGCAAAAATATAAAAATATGTGTAAAAGCAAGCGTGTAATATACAATAAAAATATTCTGAAAAAGCTTAATTCCTGTTACTAGGAGTTGTGACTTTTGGAGTGAAATGCGTAAAATTTCTGGTAAAACAAGGGCGGAGCCAAATATTCCAACGGAAGTTTGGTTTGAACATTTTAAGAATTTGTTTGCAGACGACGATTCTGAGGAAACAGGGTCTGAGATGGATGGTACATCAGATAGCGATTGTGACGATATTGAGGACATCCTTTTTAATTCTTGTATAACATATGATGAAATTACGGATGCATTGAAAACTATAAATGTTAAAAAAGCTGTTGGTGGGCGGATTGTACCACAACATATTATATATGGTCAAAATGTACTCTTGCCATTTCTTAGTAAACTTTCTAACAGGTTATTTAGTACGGGAGAATTTCCAATACAGTGGGCAAATTCTGTGATTATTCCAATACATAAAAAGGGGGACTTGTGTTAATAATTACAGGGGAATTGCGTTAATTGACATTATAAGTAAGGTCTATATATCAATTTTAACAAAACAATTAGCTTTTTATGTTGAGGCGTATGATAGAATTTGTGAATCGCAAGCTGGTTTTAGAGCCCCGTATTCTACAATTGATAATGTTTATGTTTTATATGCTCTTGTACAAAAATATTTGTCTATGAAAAGAAAATTATATGTAGCCTTTGTTGACTTTCAAAAGGCTTTTGATTCTGTATATCGACCTGTTCTATATAATGTTGTGCGTAAAAATAGTATAAAAGGGAATTTATTAAATGCCATCAAGTCTATATATGGAACTGTAAAAGCATGTGTTAAAACTACAAGCGGTTGTACTGATTATTTTACTTGCCCCGTTGCTCTAAGACAAGGCTGTAGATTAAGCCCTATATTGTTTGTTATGTTTATTAATGAACTGTACACATTTTTATGTTAAAAAAAACAAAAAACACTCGTGGCATCCAACTGCACCCCAGTACCATTGAAGTATTTCTCCTCATGTTTGCAGATGATATCGCCTTAGTTTCAGATACTGATATTGGATTACAAAGACAATTAGATAATTTACATACATTTTGTACTGACAAAAAACTGAATGTAACTAAAACAAAAGTTGTTGTTTTTAAAAGAGGTGGTCGTTTATCTACGAGTGAAAAATGGACATATTCTAACATACCCCTTGAAACTGTAATTGGTTTTACTTATGTCGGTTTGTACTTTTCTAGTACTTTGTCTATATATAAAATGGCTGAATCAATGTCTGTGAAGGCCAAACGAGCTTTATTAAGTGTTTTTCACTCTTTAAACCAGTTTCCATGTTTACCCTATGAGACTTTCTTTAAATTATTTGATACTAAAATTGCAACGATTTTGTTATATGGAGCAGAATTATGGGGCATGAAGCAAAATGGCATGTACTGAGAATGAACATATTTATGCCTGCAAACGATTTTTATGTGTGTATATGCATTCATGTAATAATGCAGTTGTTAGAGATTTAGGAAGATATACAATAAACATATTTGCTGCTAAACGTTGTATTAAATATTGGTTAAGATTGCTGAAATTGCCTAGTGATAGATATGTTCGTTTATGCTATGAAATGCTAGTTTATTTTGATAACCTAGGCTATTGTAATTGGGTAACCAACATTAGAACTAATCTATATGAGAATGGATTTGGTTATGTGTGGGAGGCACAAGGTGTTAATAATGAAAATATGTTCCTTTTTAATTATACCCAGAGACTTAAGGATCAATATATTCAGAAGTGGAATTCAATGTTTGAATACTAGTACTAGTCACTATGTTAATTTTAAAAATATGTTTAAAACAGAAAATTACATAAATGTTATTGATATAGCGAAATTTATAAAATGTTTTGCGAGTTTTAGAAGCTCTTCTCACTGTCTGATGGTAGAAAAAGGACGGCATTATAATATTGAAAAAGAAAACCGAACATGTGTTTATTGCGAGGATGAATACCATTTTGTTATGATCTGTCCACTTTATAATGATCTTAGAGTTAAGTATATGTCTTCTCACTATATTAATAACGCTAGTTTGGAAATGTTTTATAGACTGATGTCTAGTGACGATTGTGATATTGTACGCTAGTTTGGAAATGTTTTATAGTCTGATGTCTAGTGACGATTGTGATATTGTACGCTAGTTTGGAAATGTTTTATAGTCTGATGTCTAGTGACGATTGTGATATTGTACGCTAGTCTGGAAATGTTTTATAGTCTGATGTCTAGTGACGATTGTGATATTGTACACTAGTTTGGAAATGTTTTATAGTCTGATGTCTAGTGACGATTGTGATATTGTACGCTAGTTTGGAAATGTTTTATAGTCTGATGTCTAGTGACGATTGTGATATTGTACGCAACCTTGCTATTTATTTATTATGCACTTGAAGAGAGGGCAAAATATATGGCAATATTTAACTAAAGTGTATATTGTACTTGTTACATGTTAGTGTTAATATTTACACCATTCACTTCACCGTATATGCATATATGTATGCTTGTTGTACGTATATGGGCTGGAGGCCTACTTATACAATAAACTGAATTGAATTGAAATGAAAAAATAAATATGATTTATCTGTATCCATTCTCAATTAAGGGTTGCTATTATGAGCTTACACTGCCTGCATCTTATTTTTTCCGATTCACATTTGCATGCTCAAGTTTGTATAAATTTGCATTTTCCATTGCAAATTTGTATGAATTTGTATGTGTCATCTAATTTATAAAAGTTGATACTGAAGTTGTTTGTGTCATTTCTAAGTTTCTAAGAAGCGACTTCCTTCCATTTGAAAGTAGCAGACTAAGTCTTGAAATCTAAAGTGGCATTCAGGGGATGTTATATAATGTTTATTTCCTGGCTCATTATACCCCCTTCCGCATTTTCACACCATTTTCTATGTACACACCACTGTGGATCCTCCTTCACATTTTTTCCGTTGAAGGAGTAGATGGAAGCCCTGTGGTTGAAGGCCCCACCCCGACCGTTTAGCATGTCGTTCCATGAGTTGAACAGCACCTCATCCTGAAACAAATAATGAGTTACATGTATGTTGTGACTAGAACTCCGCAAGGCGGATGTGGCGCCTGACGGGGCATAACTCAACTGCCGAAAACCGAACTTGACCTTCCTTTTATGCCTATTAATACTTCCCTTACGTTTCATAATGATTGCACAAGAACTTCTCAAGTTATTGTCTGCACAAACTGAAGGGGCCGCCGCCGCCAACAATGCCGTCGATGCTGCCAAAAGTAACCCCTTTATGTCCCCTTTCAGGCGACACAAAAATATGACAATAAAAAGGTTTTCTTAGGCTATTTATTTTCATAGTTATTTAAAAAAAAAGCGTAAGCCGAAACGTTGAAAGATAAATTGAATTGACTGATTTCACGTGTTGTTGTTGACTTTTTCCACAATTATCATAGTTATTTTAGAAATACATTTTGTTCTATGCATGGTTCTGTAATTGCATATTAATAGAGAGGACAAACATACAAAAGTTTGTGCTTTGCATTTCCAAGCACTGGAGTACCATATCATTTATGCGCTAATTAAAAGCTTCGCAAAGACACAAAGAAAGGCAATTATATTATTCTACCTTGGTATTGACAATGGGAACGTTTCTGTCCACTGGATAATATACGAGGGAATCCAAGTTCTGGTCGGATGACGACAAGAACGCGCGGAAGGTTCCGTTCATTCCGGATTCTCGTGCCTCTCTATGACACAGATAGTCAGCACCCCGGATTCCGCGTAGCCCACCATTCTGGGGACTGTTCAGAGCAACCAAGTGAAGCTGAAAACGATTTTCAAAATTGTGACAAAAGTCAATCAAATATTATTCATATCTCATGAACAGTTATCAGTCTCCGAGGAAGTCCCTAATCCATTACTGGCCATGACGGCTGTTAATCTCTTACACATGTTTAAGGTAACATTTTGAGTGTTTTCATTGGCTACATATTCTTGGACATAATTGCCAAACTATTCTGATGAAACTGAACTGAACAGGTTGATTACAAAGTACAGAAGTACGTTAACATTTAAATTTAGAATCAGTGGAAAGACAGTTTATTAGTTATCAATGTTTTACTTTTTGTTAAACACTAATCCTGGTTAGATATCTTGAAGGGCTGATGTCAGAAAAATATTCTTTACAAAATATCAGGGCTAACTTGTTAAAGGGACCTGGTCACATATTTGCAAATTGACAAATATCATAGATCCCAAAAAGAAAAACACATTATATATAAACAAGCGAAATAACACTACTGGCAAAGAGATATACTGGAAATAAAGTGTTGTTTTGTGAAAAATGACATGAATAAAATTATAAAGCGTTTGTTAGCCTCTTTATCCGTATTTTGGAAAACACTTGTAAGTTATTTACATAGCATTAAAAATTCACTGCCGTAAATGTAAGTCAGAATGGCCAAGTGGTTAAAGCGACAGATTTTTTAAACTGGCGCTCGTAGGTTCGAGTCCCGGCGAGGGCAAATCATTGCATTACTTTGTTCTTTATATAATACTTGCTTTATTTTTTTGCAGTTAAGACATTAAATGACAGTTTTGAAAAATACAAATATTTGTGAACAAGTTCCTATAAACAACAAATTCAAGAAATACCCTAGGTGATCCAGTAATTCTTCCATCTGACTGGTTTTCAGGTACTCTTGTAGGGGGCAATGTTGTTGGGGGCTGAAATGTAAACCAGACTGTACACCAAAACAGGAATTCGAACACGGAAACACGACACATGCTTGTTTGTATGGTAACATTTTGCCGTATTGGTTGATATTTAATGTGTTGATTTGGGGGCAGATTTAAACTATGATAATTTGGAAATAAAAATAAAACACTTTTTTCGTCAGAACAAAATGCAGCAATAAAATGTATAAAAAGACACAGGACTTGAGTGTTTGTATAGTAACATATCTGTTGTATTTTTTTATTATACGGTATATTTAAACAAATGATAGTTCTGCAAAAACATAAACACTATTATTTTTCTTGAAAACAAGATGCAGTAATTTTGTTCAAAAAGGGGCACATCGTTCAATTTGTTAGTCAACTATCGTACTCTGTAAAAGTTTAGTGTGCAAATTGTATTAGTTCAAGTTACTTTTTCATGAAAATATTCACATGCAAGATAATGATAGCAAAAAGCATTCTAGTTCAATTGTATGACTGTTCATTCTATTTTGGATAAATACTTTAAAAAGTTGAAGTTTAGTTGAAGATGTAATGAGTACACTATTATGTGAAGTTGGAATAAGACGTCAAACATAGAATGAACTGCTTTATTATACAAATGTTTTATATGCAGTTAACCATGTGGAATTTTAAATTTTTGCAGAGTAATAAGTAAAATAGGTTACTACATGTATAATTACATCAATAAAATTGATTTTACCACAAAACTGTATACTTGTATGCATTTATAAAATTTTCACAGTAAAATAGAAACCGTGTCCATGGGCGCATGAACACAGTTTTGAATATAGTAACAATTATTAAAGACATAATAAGTTTTTACGAAAGAGTTATGGAAAAAAGCAAATTGTACTGTATGTATTATCAGAATATAACAAATATACTTAAACAACATGAAATGTGCAGTTTTATGGAACAAAAAATGTATGTCCATTCTATGTTTGATTCTAACTTCACATTATAGAGTGTTTAATGTCTTTCTTAATGCGGTTTATGCAAATGTTATTGTGGTTTATGCAAATTATTGTGGTTTATGCAAATGTTATTGTGGTTTATGCAAGTGTTATTGTGGTTTATGCAAATGTTATTGTGGTTTATGCAAATGCTATTTTTGTGATTTATGCAAATGTTATTGTGGTTTATGCAAATGTTATTGTGGTTTATGCAAATGTTATTGTGTTTATGCAAACGTTATTGTGGTTTATGCAAATGTTATTGTGGTTTATGCAAATGTTATTGTGGTTTAAACAAAAAAGGTACATAATGAAATTGTAAAACTAATAGTTTCCTATCTAAAAATAAAGTGTTTTTTCTCTGACACGCATACAACTTCACAGCCATTAATATTATAACAATAGATCAATGCATGATACAGTTATTAATCTAGCATTTTACACACCTAATAAATAAAACACTGTATTATGTGAAGAAAGAATAAGACATCAAACATAAAATGGACATGATTTTTGTTCTTTTTTCACATTAAACTGAGTATTTCATGTTGTTTATGTATGCTTGTTATATTATGTCAATACTTTTGGTATAAATAGCATTTTTCCATGACTTTTTCATTAAAATTGACTGGGTCTTTGATCATTTGCACTATATTTATAAACTGTGTTCATGCACGCATGGACAAAGTTCAATTTTTTTGTAAAAACTTTGTAAAAGCATATAAGTACACAGTTTGGTGGTAAAATCAATTTTACTGATGCATTTATATATGCAGGTGTCTATTGCACTAATTACTCTGCAAAATTCTTAAATTACAAATGGTAAACTGCATATACAACATTGCTGTAATAAAACAGTTTATTCTATGTTTGACGTCTTATTCCAACTTCACGTAATAGTGTGTTATAATTAAACAATTAATTACACATGCATTCTATTTTAATTGCATACAGTTTTACTATATGGTATGCCAGACAAAAGAATAAGGAAATGTCAAATTAAACTAAATGGAAAAATAAATATTAGTTAAAATTAATAACTGGATATAAAGTAACAAACACTAGAAAAAAAACTATACTAATTGTTACATGTTTTTATTAATAATGGACTAAACAGTCGGCTAACTAAATACCAATGAAGCAATTAGTATGCAAAAGCAGCAACAATGTTAAATATTAGAAATAATGTAAGTTTAAACAACACCTATAAAACATGTGCAAATATGAAAGGTGCTGAAGCGTTAGAGGTTAAAATTAATATTTAAAAAATGTATAGTAATCCGGGCAAGCATTTCAGCATTCAAAGAAAGCAATAGCAAATATATAAATACTTGTATAATACATTTTAAAATTATGGCATTTGCCTCAATGATACTTTTAACATCCAACCATAAAGTTATTAGTTGTTATATTTATTTCATCTAATTCATCCAAAATGTGTCCATTGCTGTATACAGTGGACTCCTGACGGCTTGAAGTCGCTGGGACCGACAAGAAAACTTCGAGCCATCCAAACTTCGAGCTAAACATAGTTTGAGAATGTGTACGTTTACGTGTATGGGCAGTAATTTGTCTGCCTTGTTTTGAGATCTCCAATTGAAGAGTATTCAGATGTTTAAAACGGTTATTAACAGACATCAAACATTGATTTATATATTTTATTAATGTTATTTGTTTTAAGTTTGAAAAAGCAGTAAAATCAATTATATACTCAACACTTGACACTTTTCGAGGCATCTTATCTATTAACAACTCAGTGTGGCCGATGCATATTCAAGCCAAACAATTAATGTGTGAAAACTGTAACTGGGACAGTGACAAACACTTCAAGCCATCCAAAAATTCAACCCTCACAAATCTGAGCTAAAGGATAGAAATGTATATGAATATATTGCAATAAAATATCGGTCTCTCGAAGAAACTTCGCGCCAACGAAAAATTTGAGACAGGCGAGTTCGAGGCATCGGGAGTCGACTGTATATCAAGAAATTTACTGATTTTATTTGAGTGATTTATTAAACTCTCTGGGTTGGTAAGGCCTAATAAATTAATTGTTGGTTTTTTCTTACATCTCCAAAAAAGAAACTGTTACAGTACCTTAGTTATAAATGAGGTCATAGAAAAAGAGATAAAATATTTTCACAATATGAGTTTGAAATTTACTTTTTCAACGTATGAATTACAAAAAAGCTCTATATTAGCGAAAACTGCTCTTTTGATCGAGAGTCAGAAAAAGTTAAATAAAATAATTGTCAATGGATATAAAATTATATATTAGAAATAGTATAACATGATAAATAATATGACATTATTTTATAACAAATGAAACCTTTAATAATTTATCACGTCATTTGTAAGGACCATGTGTAAACTTCAATAGTGGCTTTTGTTGGGCATCTTTTAATGCACACACACACTTCAAACATTTTTAAAACAGCAGAAGATCAAACATTTTAAAACCATATTAGAGAGAATTAATTTAACTGCACAGAACTCGTCCTGAACAGTAATATTACCGAGGTTGGTGGATGAAAGATCTGTAACAGTACAGTTGTCATGTTACGTTTCAGGCCCAATTTTTTCATGCATGACTGGAGGCCAGTGGTCAAAGTTTCAAAGGTTATACATGTTATGCATATTGAGAAATTTGTATAACTGATAAAAATAACTTTTACATACACTGGTATTCTTCAAATGTTTTGAACAATAAAAATCACTTCTACATATTTAACATACAAAATTTGTTTCTTTGTTCATTTGACAATAACATTTTTGGTTCAACTAATTACTAACTTTTGTTGACAAAAATTGGTTCTGGAAAAGACATATAGCTTGTGTATGTCCGTTACACAGACTAGAACATGGTGTTTAGTCATTCAAGAGCAATGATTTTTATTACATACTAAACTTTGACCAGTAAATTATTGAACCATCACAAGTATATATTGTTTACAAAGTTATCAATTAAATATTAAGGTCATCATTGTATAATACATAAAGCTACACAGTCACACCAATGTCCTGGACTGTGGCAGAAAATCCCGGACTGGATCCGGGGTCTGATTCATGTTGGGTCCTTGGTTGACCGTATTGGGTCCTTGATGGTCCTTAATGCTCCGGCGTGGTCTTTCTTGGTTCAGAAGTTTTAGACATGCTTAAAACTACCAGGGTGGTTCTGGAAGGTCGATCAAACCGTGTTGGTCCGTGTAGCAGCCGAGTTGGTCCGTGAAGCAGCCGTGTTGGTACCGTGCAGGTCCGTAATGTTACCTTGCTTGTCAAACCGGCACGTTATGTCCAACAAGCCCAGGATCACCCTGGACACAAGACGGTGTCATTACGGACCTTCAAGGACACAGCACGATTCATGCCAGAGCTACTAGGTTTGATCACGGATGCTCATGATCCACCACGGAACCAACTCGGTTTCAACATGGATGCGCACGGATTGTCCAGGAATATCACGGATAAAGACGGTGACAATACGGATAAACCGTGTTGATACCACGTTGATCCGTAGTGTTACCGTGTTGTGTCATGCATGGCCCTGGACAGTCCGGGTGAGTCGATCGTCGAGGGGACCGTCCACGCATTTAATACGTAATTTTATCCAGGTTCATCCCGGATCAAGGCCCCTCTTGATCTGGGATTATCCTGGGTAATTCCTGGATTGTCCGTGTATGGTCCGGCATTGGTGTGACTGTAGCTTTGTCAACTGTTTAACTATTACATTTGGTCGATCATACCATTAAGGGTCAAACAATTCCAACGAACGAAGGAACAGCATCAGTGTGTAAACATAATAATGTAAAAACAAGAGACAAATTAATGGGTTTGTGGGGAATAAAATAAAATAAAGCACCAAAAAAGACAGTAAATTACGCCATATTAAGACAAACAAGGACGGACATTGCTTTTAGAACGTCATATTACCAAAGTTGGAGGAAGTATAACCTGAAATGTGAAAATTCTTGTATCAGCGTCATCATGCATAAAATGGTTGTGATTTCCATAAAATTTCTGGCTAAAGATCCTTAAAGATTATTCATTTTACAAGCCAACGTCCTAGTCTGACATTTGAATATAACAAGAGATGTTTGTAAAACATGAATGCCCCCCCGACTTGCAGCCAAGTTGTGGATGTGTGCAATTGTTAAGAATGTTTTTAAATATGCAATCCCAAGCGAGGTCTCGATATACCGTATCTATGTATGAAGTTTCATTAAAATATCTCGATGCGTTCTCAAGTTATTGAGCGGAAACCGTTTTTCTATTTTTAGTAATGGTGACTTTGACCTTGACCCCACCCACCCCATATGAAATCCCAAGAGTGGTCTCAATATAAGGTATCTATGTATGAAGTTTTATTAAAATATCTTGATACGTTCTCAAGTTACTGAGCAGAAACCGTTTTTCTATTTTAAGTAACGGTGACCTTGACCCCACCCACCACATATGCAATCCCAAGAGAGGTCTTAATATAAGATATCTATGTATGAAGTTTCATTAAAATATCTTGATGCGTTCTTAAGTTATTAAGAGGAAACCATTTTCTATTTTTAGTAACTGTCACATTGACCTTGACCACACCCACCCCATATGCAATCTCAAGCAAGGCTTCGATATAAGGTATATATATATGAAATTTCATTAAAATATCTCGATGTGTTCTCAAGTTATGGAGCAGAAACCTTTTTCTGTTTTTAGTTATGGTGACCTTGATCTTGACCCCACCCACCCCATATGCAATCCCAAGCCAGGTCTCGATATATGGTATCTACGTATGAAGTTGCATTAAAATATCTTTATGGATTCTAAAGTTATTGAGCGGAAACTGTTTTTCTATTTTTAGTAACGGTGACCTTGACGCACCCAACCCATATGCAATTCCAAGCGAGGTCTCGATATAAGGTATATATGTATGAAGTTTCATTAAAATATCTCAATGCATTCTCAAGTTATTGAGCGGAAACCGTTTTTTCTATTTTTAGTAACGGTGACCTTGACCTTGACCCCACCCATCATATATGCAATCCCAAGCGAGGTCTCAATATAAGGTATCTATGTATGAAGTTTAATTAAAATATCTCGATGCGTTGTCAAGTTGTTGAGCAGAGACCGTTTATATATTTTTAGTAACGTTGACCTTGACCTTGACCCAACCCAACCCATATGCAATCCCAAGCGAGGTCTCAATATAAGGTATCTTTGTATGAAGTTTCATTAAAATATCTCTATACGTTCTCAAGTTACTGAGCGAAAACCGTTTTTCTATTTTTAGTAACGGTGACCTTCACCTTGACCCCACCCACCCCATATGCTATTCCAAGCGAGGTCTCGATATAAGGTATCTATGTATAAAGTTTCATTAAAATATCGCGATGCGTTCTCAAGTTATTGAGCGGAAACCATTTTTCTATGTTTAGCAACGGTGACCTTGACCTTTGACCTCAAAATGTATAGGCATCTTCCTTTCCTCCCAAGTAACCAGCATACCAACTTTCATGATCGTAGGTCAAAGCGTTCTCTAGATATCGGCGGAAACGAAATGGTCTACGGACAGACCGACCATCCGACCGACCGACTGACATCCCGACCGACCGACGGACAGGTGCAAAGCAAGATACCCCCACTTCTTCGAAGGGGGGCATAATTATGTACTATACAATTATTGTTATGCTTTTCTACCATTCCGCAACATTTTATCAAACCTTGCTGCCCAAGAGTTACGGGTCCATGCAGCACAAATGTCAATGACAAAACTACACAGAAAACAGGCAACATAAAAACTTCTTATTTAATAGCATAACAAGTTAGGCCCTGTGCCAATATTGAGCTACTTTATATATGGGCAATATTGGCGGGGCCAAACCGGGGAAAGACCAATTCTGTGGTGGAAATTTCTCCCTATATGTCTATAGAGTAGCGACAGGATTTTCATCGCTACTTTCACGCACTGAAATGGCATGGTTAGCATTAATATTTCTTAATAAAATTTACATACCTGCAAAGAGAATTTATTCCTCAATAATGTTTCATAAATATTGGTACGATAGCACTTCCATTTTGGATGCAACACCAATTTAAACCTACACACTATTGCATTTTCAACACATCTCGCTGTCCTTCACTGTGTAAACTTTAATCGATATTCTGCTACACTTAGACGATTGCATCATTTCGATTGGTCATTCAATTCTATCATTCATCATCCGATTGGTTGAAGCATATTTGAAGGGTTAAACAAGGCAAGGTAAACATGGTGGACTGCACATGAACGTAGATTTATTCGCAAGTTTAAATCAGAATTAAACGCATGTTCTAGGTAAATTTCGGCACATGTTAAGCAGTTTAGGTGTTGTTTAAGTAAAATACGTTGATTTATAACTTTATTGTCGCAAATAATGGAAATTCATGAAAATTTAAACTTTTAGGTTTCCACCAAATAAATGGTCTTTCGGCGATGAGACGTTCCAGCGAATTTAGCCCTATATAAAAAGTAACACTAAATTCGCAGCACGTCTCATAAATTAGACTACTTATTTAAATGCTTTACACCTGTAATTCCTGTCACTATGCAGCATAGTGGTTTATCCAGACTTAATCAGCGCCGCGCCGCGCCCCTTTATTGACCCGCCACCCTGCCCTTTTCAAAGGCAATTAGCGCCTCGTGCCTCCTTATCTATCGACTGTAAATTTGCCCTTAACGAGGTCCCTTTGTGGTGGCAAGTTATCATATGGTGTATTAATCTGTCACCAACTGATAAGATCGTAGGGGCAGTCAGCTGACGAGTTTGTGCCCAGATACAATAAAACAAGTTCATTTTGTTTTTAAAATGAGCGTAAATTGTCTGATTTTAACAGCCTCGTTTTTATATGCAATTGATAAAATGTTTTTGTTTTGTCAATTTTTATGATAAACTTGATTACAAATGGCAGAATGCATATAAATGTAAGCTCCATGTGGTATCTAATCACCAATAATTAAAAAAAAAACACGTGTTTACAATATTTATTTCAATCATAAACAAAATTCCACGAAAAAAACTAACTGCAGAACGAGCTATCATTTCGGACAAAATATTCGGATACATCATTTCAATCCGAATTTAAATTTTTGTTTTGTTAATTTTCAAATTTAGCTTTTAATCAATAAAAAACTATTAGTAGCAATATCGTTATCAACAGCAAAAACATATCAACCATAATGGTGAAAATTAAAAAAAATATTTCCGACAATAAAAAAGATGAAAAACAAAAATAATACCAGGTTATATTAAATAAACTTATAAGTATTTTAAGATTAAGTTTTCATTTATGAATGCCTAACTGGCACATTGAAAATTATTATGAATAATAAATAAATAAATTTTCTGATCTTTGCAATTATATAACTTAATAATAATAATAAGAAGAAGAAGAAGCAATAATATTTTAAAATTAAAATGTGTTAATAATTTCACTTAAATAATCATCAAACAGATAAAACGAATCAGTAAGTAATATAAAATTTCATAATTGGTTTGAAATATTACATAAGGAAAAAACTACTTAAACCTAATATGCCCTTTTTAACAGTATCACCGCTCATAAAATGGCCTTTTTCCAAGACCAGCACCTCTAGGTTAAACATTACAGCATTTCAGAGATTCTTAAAGGATAAACACACGTCAAAATGAATGTCTTACAACAGCCTGTTGAAGTATATTGCATCTATTTTCAGAACTTGTGGCCTATCCCCAACTTGTATTTGTGTTTTACATTCTAAATCTTTTGGATCAAATGATCAAATTTTAGGAACATTTTATGGTTTTGAAAACTTTACTGTTTAAGTTTGTTGTTGACGATGGGCCCAGGTAAACAATCACTATTCCACTTTCTAATATCCCATTATGTGCTCGTATATGGGCTCAGATAAACAATCACTATTCCACTTTCTAATATCCCATTATGTGCTCGTATATGGGCCCAGGTAAACAATTACTATTCCACTGTCCAATATCCCATTATGTGCTCATATATGGGCCCAGGTAAACAATCACTATTCCACTGTCTAATATCCCATCATGTGCTCGTAAATGGGCTCAGGTAAACAATCACTATTCCACTTTCTAATATCCCATTATGTGCTCATATAATGGGCTCAGGTAAGCAATCACTATTCCACTTTCTAATATCCCATTATGTGCTCGTATATGGGCTCAGGTAAACAATCACTATTCCACTTTCTAATATCCCATTATGTGCTCGTATCATGGGATCAGGTAAACAATCACTATTCCACTTTCTAATATCCCATTATGTGCTCGTATATGGGCCCAGGTAAACAATCACTATTCCACTGTCTAAAATCCCATTATGTGCTCGTATATGGGCCCAGGTAAACAATCACTATTCCACTGTCTAATATCCCATTATGTGCTCGTATATGGGCTCAGGTAAACAATCACTATTCCACTTTCTAATATCCCATTATGTGCTCGTATATGGGCTCAGGTAAACAATCACAATTCCACTTTCTAATATCCCATCATGTGCTCGTATAATGGGCTCAGGTAAACAATCACTATTCCACTTTCTAATATCCCATTATGTGCTCGTATAATGGGCTCAGGTAAACAATCACTATACCACTTTCTAATATCCCATTATGTGCTCTTATATGGGCTCAGGTAAGCAATCACTATTCCACTTTCTAATATTCCATTACGTGCTCGTATAATGTTGTTTTAACATCATGCTTGTATCGCGATATTACTATGTTATTCAGTAAAATGCAGTAAATTAGTTGTTAAATTGAGCATGTAATGTATACATAAACGATACACAGAACTGTTAAATTGAGCATATATTGTAGAAACAGTTTCAAATTTTCGAAATGTTAAATTGAGTATAATATACTGGTACAGTAATATAATGGTACAATTTTAAAGCCAGTGATGCATATATAGCAAGATTGTAAGGCCTTTTGCTACATTGCAATAATGCATAAAAATTGTTAGAAACTAAAATACGGTAGACAGTGCATGATTTATATATCAACCGCACAAAAATAAAATACCATCATTAAAGATATATAACAAAACTTAAGTGATCCAATGAAAAAAAATACATGGACAGGAAAAAAGTTAAAAGTTAGAAATAATACTTGATGAAATTATTGCCACTGATGACAGCTACAAAATTGGTCAGAAACAGTAACAAATTTGAAAATAAACAATGGGCAAGTGTTACTTTTTTGTTCCTGTTATTCAAACTAAAATACATGATTTAAGCAAACATTTTCAAAAACAATTAAAACATCACGCTGAATATCTTGTTTTATGGTGATATTGGCAGTTCAGAGATTATTGTCTATAGTAGAATAAATGAAATGAGCACATCATTAAGTTATGAATTATACTAAAACCAGAATAAAAGACAATAGCTATTGATCACTGAGTATTAAAGACAAAGAAGCGATTGCACAAGTTGACAGAAATACTTGTAAGAAAGCATGATCGTCAAATATTAATCCAAAGTTTTGCAGTAAAATTTATATGAACTACCGTATTTATTCATGTTTTCAGACACACTGTGTTTTCGAACACCCTTTAAATTGGCCAAAATAATTATTTGTTGTGTCTCTATGTTTTTGGACACTTTCAGAAAAGGAATTAAATTGACATCTATGTTTTCAGACAGATACTAATTTGCATTTAACACCCATTATAATTTAATGTTTCCTAGGTAGCTACAGTTGTTTTCACAGGCTTCTAATTCCCTATTGTCTGTCAATTTAATATTGTGAAGTGTTTGCTGAACCATGAATGCCTGTTAGCAAGTTGTATAATGGCTTCAATATACAACAACGTGTCATAAATTAACAAGTTGTATAATGGCTTCAATATACAATAACGTGTCATGAATTAACAAGATGTATAATGATTTCATTATACAATAACTTGTCAATAGCTAACGCTTCAGGGAATAAACGAGAACATCATTGGAGACAAGTTATAAGTCCGTAGTTAAATTGCAAGTTTTATGACAATATTGCAGTTAGTATATTTTCGGACAGATTTCGAATAATTATTCTTTGTGACTCTAAATATTCAGACACTGAAAAAAAATATTTTAAGTGTCCGAAAACATAGCATAATACGGTACATAACGAAAACAGTGCAATTCGACTGAAAGCAGACTGTGCCACCACTGCCATGCCCAGCCTAACCCGATTATGACTACGTGAAGTGATTTAAATACTAGTATAACAGAGAGCGTAAAAGCAAATGTAACCTTTCTAATTGGGCGGATAATATTCTGAAATAATATTGGTTAGCATGTCATTTGTTACAAAGTGTAGAAGTAAGGGATTTCTATTATTATATCGACAAGAGTATTATAAGAGAAATACATGTTAAAACATTTCACACTGTTATTTCACAGGTCTATCTTTGTATTATAGGACAATATTAAAGAACTTTTTCATAAAAGTGTTGTTACTACTTTCCATAGAGAATTTTTACATTATAACAGAAATATGAATATATAAAACCAATATTGCTTATATTCTGATTAAAACATTTTATTAAGATATGCTGAATCTAGTAATCAAAAGTTGGCATTTTCTAATCCTAGCAGAAAACCATGTAAGATTAATACAATTGTATAATGATCTAAATAATAAATATATTGCACTAGAAAATATTATTGCAGACATAATCGGAATGACATATGGTAGATGACTTTGGAAACTGTCAGAGGTATGTACATGCTGGCACTTGTATATACCCATCTAATCAATGCATAATTATGAAATAATTTTTGATTGATCGTTGTTTATTGGCCAATAACCAACGATTTGGAGTTCTGATGTGTAGGAATTTAACCATAAGGGTGTCAGTCTGAGTGGTTTAAAATCCACACATCAGAATGACAACTCGTTGTTTATTGGCTGATAAACAATGATAATGCAAAACTTATTTCGATTCTGGCATGATCTCACAAATATTTTTGAAATTACATGTTACTATGCTGCGCTCAGAATCAGGAATACTTTTGACGTTGTTCATTGGGTAGTTTAACAACGATAATTTTGCTCTTTGCCGATAGACAAATCGGACAGTATCATGTTAGAATATCAAATACATCACAATACATCACATCATAAATAAGCATAGTAATCTACAACAAATGCAAGTTGACAATGGCTCAATCATTCTATTACTAGTTTACAGTAATTCACTCATTCTATTACTAAAAAAATGTGTCTGTCAAAACAAATCTCACACCAATTTCTTTCCAAAATCAAATGCTACTTTTCCTACACCACAAGTTATTTGGGTCAAACATTCCCTACATCTATTGTGTCCATGTATTTTAATTACTTAATTACTGATGTGTGGCTGTCCATGTTTAAGTAAATTTATGTCAATACAAGAATAACGTTTAGCAGTAAATGGCAAAATTATATCAAAGGGAAGTAACTTACCTCTGGTGTTTCTGCAGGCAAGGGAACTAAGTCATTTCCAAGCTGCAAAAGGAATATAATAGAGAAGTACAGCAATTTGTAAACATTACATTTACTGCTTAATGTTGTTGGTTTCAAATATCACTTTAGAACAAGGGTGGGTTTTAAAAGGAACTATATGCACATTATTTGAATGGAACTAACAATCTTAAGGCCAAATGATCAGTTTTATTGTACACCAGCTCTTCAGATGTTTCAAACTGGACTAAGGAAGGTCAGTATAAGGCCTGACATAATAAACTAAAAGAGTTAACTCAGCAATACTCACCATGACAGTTCTCCATCCCTGGGAGACTCGTATGTAGAGATACATATTAATCTAAGGGAGATAAATCTGTAATATTCACCGTGACAGTTCTCCATCTCTGGGAGACTCGTATGTAGAGATACATATTAATCTAAGGGAGATAAATCTGCAATACTCACTGTAACAGTTCTCCATCCCTGGGAGACTCGTATGTAGAGGTGTTCGGTGTTCAATACAAATGCTAGTGTTCCAATCGGGATCGTGCGAGCCATGCGCTGGAGTTCAGACTCGTCAGCAAACTGAACTGGGGTCTGTAATCAAGATAAAAGCAGTGTAAATATAAACGATGCAAAACTGCCAAGTTATGGAAAACACAATACTATTACAGTTTCATAATACAATTACATGTTGCAGAAAGAATCTGTGTAACTGGGCATTCAGTTATAATGAAGCACTCAAATAAATATGATTCTGAAATTATGCCCATCAACTGATTTCATCCTCAGGCAAAAACAAATCGAAACAAAACACATTGACAAAAACTCACTAAAACTGATATGTTTTAAACTGGAATAATTTTTACAATCTGAAAGAGAAACAAATCTTTATCAGTAATAAATTTATTCAACTCTTCACAAAAACAAATCTTTATCACTCTGTTGCGCACGTACTAAAGTACAACATTATTCACTACTCACCGCTGCTCCTTCACCATTCGACCCGGATCCAGACCCTGGCAGGCCTGGTGGTCCAGGTGGACCAGGTGGGCCCCGTAATCCGGTTGTATCTCCCGCGGGCCCAGGAGGTCCCATGGGGCCCCTCTCTCCCACACCGTCTCTTCCTGGCAGGCCATCTCGACCTGGATACCCAGGAGGTCCCTGAAAGGTCACAGCAGTGACACCTGTGATTTATATGTAACAGGAAGCATGAGATAGGTCAGGAAGAAGAGGCTATGATTACATTTGTCATATGACAGTGTTCAGGATCCCATGTTAATAAAATATGTGCATGTAGACTCAGAGACGGCAAAGTAAATTGTACGTATTGCCCAGCTTGCCCAACGCATGTACGGACAAGAGGAATTTTGCCAGAATTTGCTACATGATTACTGTAAGAACAAATGGCATACAGTATTTGGCCAAAACAGGCAATACCAGATTGTTCCACCACTAAGACTGATCATGATTTTGCAACTTTAAGACAGATGTATGAAAATCAGTAGCATAGCTCCTTTAGGCA
The DNA here is from genome assembly GCA_027627225.1 of Congeria kusceri. Classification (NCBI taxonomy): domain Eukaryota; kingdom Metazoa; phylum Mollusca; class Bivalvia; order Myida; family Dreissenidae; genus Congeria; species Congeria kusceri. The sequence goes on along the minus strand of CM051040.1, from coordinate 40,211,646 downwards.
CTATAGGCATGTCCCTATATATTTTTGCAGAGATGAAAAATACAAAACCATCAAAAATGCATAAAAAACAGCTCTCTTAATTTATTTAATTTTTTAAAATCAGGATTTAGCCTTAAATAAATTGTAAATTACCATAGATAAAAATACTCCTGTTATTAAAAGTCATCTGTGCCTACTGTGCCTATACATTTTTATATGCAAGTTACGCCCGTCACAATATAATATGGTTTAAACCAAAATTTATTATCAATTTTTTGTTGTTGAAAAGCTGTGAAATTTTCTGGCGAATTGAAAAAGAAATCATATCACACCTGAGTACAATATAACAAACTTCCTGTCAGAATAAAAGAATATACAAAAAATACTTTTTTATCAATTCAAACACAGCGTAAAAACATACATTCTTCACGATAGGCAGTTTGTATAAATTTTACAAGCAAGCAATAACGCAGACTCACCCTCTCGCCTTTGGGTCCTTCAGGCCCTGGCGGCCCCTGTTGCCCCAGTATTCCCTCGTCACTCTGGATACCAGGAAGTCCTGGTGGTCCGCGGGCTCCTGGCTCTCCCTTAGTTCCCTAGGGGTCACAAGAGGTCAATTACATCAGATTATCAACTTTTTTAAGTTTAAAAAAAATGTATGCTATTTTTAAGATGGCCTGTGTCCTAGCATTTTTTTTTTTTTTTTTTTAAAGAATTCGAATGTCTATTGAATAAATAATACTAGAACTCCACAAGTCAGATGTGTCGCCTGACGGGGCATAACTCAAGTATGATATGAGCAGTTATGCCAAAAACTGAACTTGACCTTCCTTTTATGCCTACTAACACTTCCATAAAGTTTCATAATAATAGCACAAAACTTCTCAACTTATTGTCTGCGCAAACTGAAGTGGACGCCGCCACCACCAAAAGTAACCCCTATATGTCGCCTTTTCAGGCGACACAAAAATTAAAGCATGCATTTCCTTAAAATACTTTTCCAATTCCACATAGATACAATAGGTTTCTAAATGTCTTACAAACAATGAATCTCACAATCCTTTGAAAGCCAGAAGGGGCCATCAACCTTCTTTGCAGATATGCTGCTGACACCTTCTGGCTTTCAAGGAACGAATTATGTAGCATGATACTTACATCTCGTCCATTCTTTCCATCATTACCAGCATCTCCCTGGAACAGAGGTTGTTGTTTTTTTTCGGATTTTTCGCCATTTTTAACAGTATTTCCGTCAAATCACTGCAGTCAGTTAACCTAATCACAATTTTCCTGGGCAAGCTTAGCCGATCTAAGCGGTTTACCAGTACTAAGTGCACATACTTATGCCAGTAATTGACAACTGCCCTTCTTGAATCAGAGGTAGGGTGAAAATGGCCCTAGAAATAATTTCATGACCAATCCCCACACAAGTTATGTGGCCGGGCTGGGGTTAATCATGGCTCACACAGCTGTGCTATAGTTACAAATGCATAGAATAGATCAACACAAAGCAACAGACAAGGATTTTGCCAGAATTGAGTATTAATCTTTTTTCGGTAGCTGTCTAAGATCACTTTTGACCCAGATTTTCTTGCGATAATTATTTAGCGGGAAAATTGAATGCCAATAGAATTGGGCAAATTTTCTAATTCTAGGGAATGCAAACTTCAAACAATGGTTTAACGTATACCAATAACTGCTGCATACTTTTGAGGATTAAACATTTACATAATTGTTTACATAAGCGGTTAAAATGAAGATATAAATATATCTTCAACATATACTCTAGAACAGAGGCTAATTATGAACGTATTTTCTCATTGTATGCAATAAACAGAATGCTATATTAATTCACGTAACGAAATAACTGTTTTGTTTAGCCTACTGTTATATAAGCTGTACGCTCTATAAATAGCAATTGTGCAATGTTCCCATTCATAAATCTCATTCACAGTGTTGCTGTTCCATGTAGACCATTGATTCTAGCAAGTTCATCACATTCCAGAAACAGTAGTGTCATTCTAAAAATAGCGCGCATAGCTAGCAACCGTTGTATAGCTGTGTTAATATATTTGTACATGTATCAATAATAGCGTTCAGAGAATCATAAACCTAAAAATTTCAATAAATGGGGAATTTATATTTATAAACTTACTGTTAATATGAATTAAAATTGTGGTTACGATTTATAAAGGATTATTTATAATTGCATCTTTCTATCAACTTCTCCAGTAGATGTTATTTAAACTATAAAAAGATGCTACATTTTCTATAGATAAAATGTTATGAAAGAAGATTCGGAATACGTCGAATTGTTATTCGCGTAGCATGAATACACAATTTGCAATACTAATTATACACAGGAACCCCTGATATATCATATTTCTACTGATATAATTTTAAATCGCCATAGTCTAATGAATTTGTATGGTTGCGTTATCAAATATAAAGTCTTAACATTTCAAAAATCGCTGAATGCTCCCTGACTATTGCTTTTTATTGGGATACACAGTATAAATGCTTATTTGACTTCAAATCGTTATTATATTAGATAACTAACATGAATGGTATATTACTGGTACTATAAATAACTATATAGACTAGTCTGATACATAATAATTTTAATTCATTCCCGAAATTATTTTCTGACATTGTTAATTTGTTAAATTAACTTGACAAATTAAGATAACAATTATGTTAACCTAAATTATTTTGGTTATTCATATATCACTGGTGGAAACATGGAGCTGTATGATTGGTTTATTCACAGCATAGATATTAATTATAATTTTATTTAATTTTTAAATTAATAAATTTATCTTAAATTAACTTTTGGGTCCGAGAAAATTTCTTATAGTGTCCCGAAATATCTGGAATCCAATAAGTCTAATATTGGCGGAGACCAAAAAATTTGGGGTCTGAGAAGTCACGTAACCGATCATCTTGCCGTCTGTTTAGGTAATTTTTAAATGACATCTCAATATTAATTTCAACGCCGATTGTCTTTTTTAAAGACATTTCTTGTTTTTAATAATTAAGTACTGAGAAATTTTAATGAGTACTTGAAAAAGTCTAAATTACAGTAAAACCCTGTTAATACAAACACTTGCAGGCCTTAATAAAAGTGGTCTTAATAGTGGGGTGGTCGTATTATCGAGGTAAGGCAAATCACAGAGTCAGTACATGCATTTGTCTGTGTTATTTAAAGTTTTCTTGAAAATAATAAATACTCTATATATGACAAAATGTTTAGTTTGTTTCTACATAATGTTTAATTGCATACAGATTTTGTAACTTATAGTTATGTATGTAAACTTCACATGAAGTCGGAAGTTGAATTAAAAAATTATTACTTAAGTCCGTTTATAGACTATCTACTTCAGTATTCAGCAGTGTTATCCCTATCTGTCAGATAGTGTCAATTAACGTAATCTGTTACAGAGTCGATGTGCTAATCCCTTATCAAAACACAATGTCACATTGTGTTTCACACACGCCTTTTATACCACAAAGCAGTATTTAATTATCTCCATGGTTTATTTTGTTAAGTGTCGTAAAGTGTCAAGGACCAAATGAAACTAGTCGCAATTTACAGGGTTATTTTGAGCGTTATTGGGTACTTTTGGTCTGGGATTAGTGGTCGTTATACGGAATAGCGGGGTGCCTGTATAATCGGGGTTTGCGACCATTGAAATATATAGAAAAACAATCACGTTTTTAAGTGTCCGCTTTAGCGGGGTGGTCGTAAAATCGAGGTGGTCGTAAAGCGGGGTTTTACTGTATGTTACGCCATTTACATTAATTGATTGTTGGATTTACCCAAATTGACTAAAACCATAACACACAGACTCTATCAATATACCTACCATTTTACCAACATGCACGAATGATACTACAGGTCATGTGTCATATTTGAGTTGAAACACATTTTCACTATATAGAGGATATTTGTTGGTTTCGGTAAAATTAATTAATGTGTGACCATAGAAATTTATATTTTCATGAGTGGCGTATAGAAATGAGCTATACTAAGTCATTTGAATTAAATAAAAACAATTAATTTAATATACAATGAGTATTTGATAAAAAAAAAATTGCCAAAAAATTTGAAAGAATTAAAACCCCAAGTGGTTATCGAACTCACAACATAGGAGCCATACGAAGAAATGACAGTAGCCAGCACTTTATGCAACTGCGCTATTCTGCTTGGTAATAAATCGTGTGTAAACTAAGGTTAAACGGCCTATGGTGGATCTATGTTTAGAAGAGACTTCCTTGAAACAGAAAAATCATTACCATAAAAGCGGAAAGTATCCTCCCGGATCAGTCTGTGCGATTTGGCTGATTATCGAACTTGACCCAGATATTATTATTACAAACACTGTCATGAAGTTTGGTGAAGATCGGATGAAAACTATTGGACTCAGAGAGCAGAAATGGCAAAAAAAGGCTAATTTTAGATAATTCAAGGGCCATAACTCCGCAATTCATGGGGTGATTTGGCTGATTATTAAACTTGACGTAGATATTATTATTATAAACATTCTCAAGAAGATTGGTGAAGATTTGATGAAAACTGTTTGACATAGAGAGCGGAAATGGCTAAAAAGGCCAATTTTAGATAATTCTTTGATGGGGGGCATAATAGTTTAAATCACATAAAATCTACCTTCTCTCCCTTGACCCCAGCACCGGACACCTCCCCGGGCAACCCGGGCGCACCGGGCGATCCGGGATCTCCTTTACGGCCCGGGGTTCCAAACCCGCGCTCACCAGGGAAACCTCGGACTCCTCTCGGACCCTGGAATAAAAAAAATATGTAGTATACGATCAGAACTTCAATTTTTACAGAAGATGAAGGTCAATATGGCAGAGATGTGTTTCACACTTTTGTGAATTACAGATGAAATTGTTAACTCGAAGTTGCCGGGAGCTTACAAATGACTTCAAGATATCCGAAATTTGACATTCAAATACAGACCTTTTATAAGTATTTAGTCAAATGTTCAATCAATCCCATTATAACATTACAATCCTGTACACTTTAACTGAACTGTAAACAAGTTGTTAATTATTAAATTAAAGTAAACCCACTATTGTGCAATGTGTGACAAGTTTGTCGTGGCTCAATACGTATTGTCACAGGCATCAACATGAGATAAACAGATAGAAGTAAGTGTGAAAATACTTGTTGGGACATAAAACCACTTTGACATAACTGAAAATTTGAGGTAAAACTTTGAGATAAGCGTATTCATTTAATATAAACTAAGTAGGAATATAGTCCGTCATAAGTTTCCACTTGCACATATCAGGAACTTGCACTTAAGTGAGTCTGACATAACAAAGTTCAATAGCAATTGTTTCTCCCCCAATTTTCCTGTGCTGCACATTTAGATGTGCATCACGGACGTTGCAGTGACAGATTTCAGTAAAACAAATTCATTTTTATGTTTGGCTTCAGTGAAGACAAATGACCAGATAAAATCAATTTCTATTTTCTTTCGGTGGTTACTGCAGAGAATCAACAATGGTAGATTTTGTACTTTGTCTATACAAATATCAGCATAATTATGTAGAATGATAATTTGTCAAATGATAATTTGTCAGTGTTTATATTAATATTATGTAAGTAATAACATAAGGATCATTTCTGTAAAATTATTTGAACATCTGCCCAGGGCTTTAGAAGGAGATGTCGTTTAAAGATTTTTCTGTGTCCATCTTGTGCAGCGAACCAAAACCATTTGAGCAACTTTGTTAGAGGACCACCTAAGAAACATTTCTGTGAAGTTTCATCAAAATCGGCCAACCGGTTTAAGAGGAGATGTTGTTTAAAGGAAAATTTTACGAACACATGACGGACAAACCGCCAATGCATAAGCTCGCTGGCCTTTGGCCAGTGGAGCTAATAAAAACACTATATTACAAACAACCCTTACCGCAAACCCTGGGTATCCAATATCACCCTGTTTTCCAGGAGGACCCCTCGGTCCCGGGGGTCCCATTGATCCGGGCTCTCCAGGCTCACCCTGCAACAAAGGGGAATAACTCTTGTGAACAAAGGAAAAAGGGGAAGAACTGTGTGTAATATGATCATAATATACATATCACCCTTCAATACATGGAAATAACTTGTTGTTTCAAGATAAAAATAGGCTGCTGTTCCAAAATCAGGAATGGGAAATAACTCTGTTTTTCCAAGATCAACAAAGGGAAACTAACTCGGTTGTTACAAGATCAATAAAGGATAAATAACTCTGTTGTTCCAAGATCAATTAAAGAAAAATAACTCTGTTGTTCCAAGATCGAAAAATGGAAAATAACTCTTTTTATCCAAGATTAACAAAGGAAAAATAACTTGTTTGCTCCAAGATCTGTTGTTCCAAGATTAACAAGAGCTGTTTGTTAAATAGTTATGCCCCCTCTAGGATAAAAACAATCTTTAAAATATCAAACGTGGTGATGATCGGACAAAACTGTTGGACTTATAGAGCGGAAAGAGAGAAAATTGTCATTTTTAGATAATTCAAGGGCCATTACTTCACAATTCCTACAGCGATTTAGCTGATTATCAAACATGGCCGAGATATTACGCCCACAAACATTTTCATGAAGTATACTGAACATTGGATGAAAACTATTTGACTTAGGGACTGGAAACAAAAGTGGTCTACCAGCAGATCGACCGACATTAGCAAACCAATATATAACAGAGCTCCAGGTAAGACGCGTATCCGCGTATTTACGCATTGAAAAAAAAAAAACGCATTGAAAATCTGCCCAGTGCGTAATGTTAAGCAGTGCAAATCTTGGTACGTATTTTTTAATTGCTTAAACTGCGTAACCGGTTTTACTAATTATCCAGTTCAGCTAATGGTGTAAGTTAGCCTTTGAATCGATTAAAAGTGAATCAAGCGAATCTTTCTACTCAAAATGGCTTCGCATCGAGTATGTGGGTTGAAAATGGAACCTTTTTAAGCTCAGTCAGCCAGTTCCAGTAGGCAATATCTTGAACAAGAGCTGTCAGAGGACAGCGCGCTTGACTATTCGAAGCATTTCAGTTGGTACATATTTTGGATAGTGGAAGGGGCATAAGTTTGTTAAAATACAAAACTTTTAAGTGAAGCGTTGTATATTTTATAAAGTTTTGGAACAAAAACTTTAACAACAAAGTCTATGTAATAAGTAGGCTAACTCTGCCAAAATACCAAACAGAGTTATGGGTAATGTTGCCATTGATAATAGAGTTTATGACAAAGGTTAGTTCCAAGTTTGAAGTGAATAATGTAGTTTTGAAGTTACAAAACTTTTGAATATAAACTTATAACCAAAAATCTATGTGAAAAAGAGGCATAACTCTGTCAAAATACATAACAGAGTTATGGGGAATGTTGCCCCTGACACTGGAGTTGATGACAAAGGTTTTAAGTGAATAACTTATGTAGTTTTGAAGTTACAAAACTTTTGAATATAAACTTTAACCAGAAAATCTAAGTGACCAGTTTTCTTTCATTTCTCAAGTAACTATAAAAATCGTGATAATCCCCTGATTTCAATACATAGAACACACATTTTATGGCCCCAATGCACTGTAGGTGCGAACTCCGGTGAATCAGTGATGCTTGAATGACCCCAGTCGTGTCACTATCGATCAATAATTAGAGTGCTTTTGCTGTAGCTTGTTGACTGTTATATAACTGACACCGATCAGTCTCTGATATCAATCTCAGAGTGTATTTCTCCACCATAAAATTGTGTCTGGTTACTATAGAGACTAATAATAGCAGCAGCATGTAATCTTCGTGGAAAACCTGCATTTGCTGCATAATAATTTACGTACTGTGCTGCATTCATAATGACATAAAATATTCATAGTAATATGAAATCTAGCTAAACATTGTAGTTAAAACATAGTTCAATATAATTAAAGTTTATTTGTTAGTTGGCTTAATTGATGTTCATGACGTCACTTAGTTAATTTTAAAGTACAAAGTGACCATATTGTATTACATTATATTTTAACTTTAGTTCAGCAAAACTCATATAACATACATAGAAATTAAAAGTTTATTGAATATTAAGGTATGGAAACTTTGTAGTTTATAATTATACTTAAAATACACAATATCGGACATACCTTATTTTCTGATACACATTATTCAGATACAGAATGGGCATTTTTAGTGTACTTCTTGAATTGCATTATCTTTAAATTTTTGTGAATTTAACCTAACAAAAGATGCAACATGAGCGTAATCGGCGGACCTCAGGACCGATGACTTTCTAGAAAAATATGATCCCTGATAATTAGCATAACAAAGGGAAATAATTGTTTTGTGCATGATTAACAAAGAGAAATAACTGTTGTTCCAAGATGAACATAGAGTAATCAACTCTGTTTTACAATGATCTACCACCCTGCAACAAAGGGGAAATTACTTTAAGGTAGAAAGATCCTAATGACTTCGGAAATACTCGCGAAATATCGGTTAACTTCGGCCCATTCGCCACTTACCATAAATCTAATCGATCTAATCCGAAACAGAAATTATTTTTGCAAAGTAAACATTACTTTTTTTCGAATGTTGAGTTATTTTCAATTAAATGTGTGAAATAAATGCTTATTTGTCTTTAAAGATGAAAGTAAAAATGTAATTTGAAGAAAAACAAGGTACTCTGACATGGGGAATACCTTCAAATGACGTCATTGTTGGGATTTTCTGTGTACATTTAATCATGACATTTTCGCGATATTTCTGGTGTATTTCCTTACACTTAAGTTATAAATAAACGTCCAAGGATTATTAGTATTATTGAACATAATTATTCGTATGTAAAAACATATCTGTGTAAAGGAGATACGTGCTCCTTGCTGTGAAATAACATTCATTCACACCAAAAACTTGGAAAAATAGTCAGTCGAGATGGGTGGAGAGCGGGATGTCGGGTGATCGAGTTTGGTTTTCTGTTGGATAATTTGAAATACTGTTCATTGTGTAAACTTGGGCCTGTTCCACTGTGGAATTTTGACGAGATCTACCGCTGTAAAAACATCTGATAATTATGTATCGGCGAAATAATGAGAATGGTCTAAGAGACACCTTTTTATCCAAAAACAGTGACATTTTACCAATAGTCACAAGCGTCAAGAAGAGTCTTGATGAAGTTATCACACAGATTTGCCAGTGTTTTGAAACTTGTTAACCCAATGTAATGACAATGTCCATTGAATTTTCTGAAACACACACTTATAAAAAACGTTTATTATTTTTCTGAATTTGGTAACCAAGGATATGTGAACCTCAGCTAGTTACATTTGTATTTAAAATGTTTACACAAAACACTATTTCTTTAACATTAATGCAAAAATAAATCATTTAATATCGACACTGCTAATAGATTATAATTATAAGAGAAAAAAATTATTTTAACATAGAAGGAAACTATTTGCTTTTTTACTTGTCTTATTTTTCTTTTTTTTTTATAACATAGGGTTGCTTCAGTCAAAATGCTATACCTTGAGATTTTTGTGGTGAACCTATGTCAATTTATACCCTTTTCCTCTCAGATAAGGTTATATTATATTTTGGTATTACTGATTTTGACATACTATGAAATAAAAGTAAAAAAAATTACAATAATTGGTGTTTGGCGTATTTTTACTGTAATGAAATCTGTTGTTTTTTACCATATGCTTAGCCAAATTTAATGTTATAAGTATTGTTGGTCAACTTTAGTACTTATGTTTGTTATACTTTTTCATAAGATACACCTTTAACGTATAAATTAAAGCTATTCGGGAATAAATAAAATACATTTTGACAATATGTCAGTCATTTTTGTAAGTGTACCCCATCAGAATTTTAGGTTGAAGTAGAAAAATTAGGGGTTATAAGAAAAATCGCATTTTTGTCAAAACGTGTGGTTAGATTTTGTTTATATTTCACAGTTTAGTCTCATAATAGATTTAATTATCAAAGATAAGAAGAAAATCAAGGTCTGAAAAAAAGTCCCATTAGGGTCTTTCTACCTTAAGTCATTGTTTAAATTTCACAAAAAGCTACCTTGACAGTAATAGCCTCCCCAGTAACAAGATTTGCAGGGCCTGGCGGTCCTGGGGGTCCCATGGGGCCAACTGGTCCCAAGTCTCCTTTATCTCCTTTAGGGCCCTGAAAAAACAAGCCATACATTAAGCATCTTACCAGTAGTATGCTGACAAAGGTGGAAGGTAGAACTAAGTAAATGACACCTTATCGGCCCTACAACAAATAGCACATAGTAAGATGTAATAACAAACAAAATTCTGCAGAAACCTGAAACAACTTTATAAGTAAGCATGATGAAATGAATTATCAGAACCTGGTCTGTTTAAAATAGTTAGAATTTATATAAAACAAAATACATACCGTAAAATAAATAGGACATAATTATGAATTTATAATTTATTTATCATGACATGTAGATCTACTCACCATGACCCCTGGCAAACCCGCCTCTCCAACTGGTCCTTCCAAGCCATCTCTACCCGGAGCCCCAGGCTCACCCGGAAACCCGGGTGAGCCCCGTTCGCCATTCGGTCCCATTAAACCATCATCTCCGGGTTCACCTTTCATTCCAGGCACGCCCGGCTCACCAGACACACCCGGTTCACCCTTCTCGCCTGCTTCTCCTTTCTGTCCGGGTAATCCGGGTACACCCCTCATCTCACCACTGCCCTCCAAGTCGAAGCCCAAATCCGGTCCGGCATATCCTGGCGGTCCAGGTGGGCCAGGGGGTCCTGAAGGACCAGACAGGCCCGGGGATCCGGTTGCTCCCACAATGGATGCTCCGGGTAATCCGGGTTCTCCTTGATCACCTTTGGTACCCTGTAAAGTGGAAATAATAAAAACTGTGACATATTCTCATTGGTTTCTCTTCTGTAATTGTAGACTGGAAATGGTTAAAATTGCCTCATCAAAATTTGCACTTATATTTTCGTGTTCTGATAAACATTTCTGAAGTATTTTTTTCAGTATTATCACTGATAATCACTTGAGTGCATTCTCAACAATAAGCATCATTCTTTTATGCTTTCATTAAAGTCATATCATCCAAAAACCACTTGAAAAAAAAACAAAAAAACTCACGCTTATGGAAGGATGAAACCACAAAAGTTGCAATTGAAGATTGTTTACTATTTTACCATTTTGTAAACAGAAAACCTTGGATATCTCATTTAATTATGTTCTAAAAATTTCACTTCAGTACAAATTAATTTAAGATTTCCCTTCGGATTTTTATGAATACCAGCCCAGTACAGAAATAAATGAATTAATCATAATCAAAATTTTAATAAAGATATTAACACATAAAGATTCAGGTTAACTTTTCCCAGGTTTTCCCTACCTTCATTCCATGGTTGCCTGGGATACCAGCTGTGCCCGGGCTTCCAGGCAGGCCTTCCAATCCTGGGGCTCCCCTCTCACCTGGCATTCCAGCAACTCCGGGCTCTCCAACATCACCCTAGGGACAGACAAAAAGATTGTTTTGTAGCTATTTGTATACCTATGTAGGCCTAAAAAGGATAGTTGTGTTTTGGATGGCATGGCCAAAAATAAAGGGGCAGTAGGTCCAAAGTGTTGTTTTTTTGTTTTTTGTTGTTGTTGATTTTACAAGACTTTGGTTTGCATGAATTATATATGGGTAAATTATTGTATGCATGTTATGACCACTACTTTCAAGGAGAGGGATTCATCTTCTCTTGGAGCAGTTTTATTTTATTGGATTATAAGTAACAGTTCTACTTATTGAACTGCAGAGCTCTTGAGAAAATATTTGGATGTGCATGCAAAAGTACGGTTGTTCGGGTTCTCTTTTTTTTTCCAAAGGCCATACAAATTTGATTTTCTGTTTAGCGTCCTCATGATTTTTCGAAACCTGCCAACCAGGCAGGAAAAAACAAACAATGAGTCGATAAAAAACCTTTTTCTTTCACAACTTATCCATGGCAGTGGTACAAGCTAAAGCAAATGTTTACCTGCAGAACTGTTATATATCATCTTCATATTGGGAACCTACTTTAACACAGTATTTTAACTGTGTAAATTGACTAGTTGCACACTGTTTTTACAAATATTGGTAAAAACACCTAAAAGTCTTTTTTATTCAAATTTTAATATGCTTTCCAACTAAATTTTTCACCTTGTCAAAATTGTTGTTTTTTTTCGTTCAGGCATCCAAAAACCTACCAGCCCGAGGACGCTAACATAGAATCAAATTGGTATGGTCTTATCAGAAAACTGCTTCTCAGTGTAATTGTTTGGCATATGAAAATATTTTCTCAGAAGCAAATCGATCATTAACTGCCACATCATTTTAAATGAGTTGCAAAACAATTAACAAGCACACAAGGGCCAGGAAACACGGTGTTAAAATATTTATCAGATATCTGATTTTTTTTGTATATAAAATACTATAAAATGTCAATTATGCTACCAAAACAGTTCATTTCTGCTTAACAAATTAAAGAAGGTATTGTTAAAATAAAACAAATAAGGAATCTAGTATTGCCAGCTTAAGATCTTTTTATAATTACCCAACATACTGGGGCATTTAGAATAGTTACCACAATACTTTTCTTGTCCCTACAAGTGGGACATAAACAGTCATTCCAAAATGTGTTCCAAAATCTAGGAGTATCCTAATATCCTAAAATTTCGACGTCCCAAAACGTTTAGTAATTATGGTTTTATAATAAAGAAATAATGTGTGATTTAAATCGCTAATAAACAATGAATTGGAGTTGAGATGCACAGGAATTAAACCATGAGGGCGTTAATTATTCCGATTATAACTTGACCTGTCAACATATTTTGCAATTACAACGCGAGTTATATTTTACAATTTAGGAAATATTTTTTTTAGAACTATAGTTTATAGAAGATTTAACAACGGCAAATTTTATTCTTTTGTCTTTAGAAAACTCTGCGCATTTCATGTCAGAATATCATTTAAATCTTCAAAATCCGCTTCCATCCTAAACCATCACTTACCCTCTCCCCCTTGTAGCCATGTGGCCCTGGAAGCCCCTGTTCTCCCTTCTCCCCTCTGACCCCGGCAGGCCCCTGTGGGCCGGGAAGACCCGTTGGGCCGACAGGACCTGGCAAGCCGCGGGGTCCTTGCGGTCCCTGTGGTCCCATCTGACCTTCAACTGCCTTTCCTGATACCTGTGAGAGCAGAAAAAATACCATTATTTTTAAAGGCCAATTTGAGGCCAAAATAGGGCCTCATTCCCCCAGCTCTGGCCCCAATTTCTCAAACATTCTTAAGTACAGGGTTGCCAGCACCTGGGCAAAAAAAAATCCCTGACTTTTCACTGACTTTTCCCCGACTAAATCCAGTTTTTCACTGACCAAAACCACCCATTTTCAACGGCCTCCGCCTACCCTTATAGCCGTCAACATCTTCAGAACGGGAAGTCCATGAACAAATCATACTTAAGTCACATCTACAAAAACTGTTAAGATATATATTTTTGACTAAAAATCAACATATTATGTATTTATACATACATTTTAGTAATTCAAAACACATTTAGACTGCTATAGCCATAATCTGCTTATTTGTATAAATTATTTTTTTACCTTCAGGTATGTTTTTCCCTGACTTTTCGCTGACTTTTTTTGGAATTTGATTTTTCACTGACTTTTTTTCAAAATTCCCTGACAATAAACTGACCTTGAAAAAATTTCAAATTTGCCTGACTTTTCAAGTCTGCTGGCAACTCTGTTAAGTATGTTTAACAAGATTAGCCTAAGCTCACTATTTTCGTATTTCAATAAAGTGTGCATACATACTATTGACACGACAAATTACATGTCGAATACAAATTTCTATCTCAGATAATCATGATAAATAACATTTGTGTTGGAAAATCAATTTTAAAACAATAATTTTGATTGATGAAATGAGAGACTTAAGCTCGTTATCCTTAAGAATTTTCGAGAAACTGGACTCAGGAGTATATATTTTATCCTAAAATTTCCCCCTTCATGTCTTCCGTATTGGCATGATAAGGGAACCAACAGGATTATCAGTAGTTTCAAGTTAAAACTTAGAGAAAAATCTATGTAAATTGTTTGTACAATGGGAGACAATAGTAGAATATAAACTAAATCTTGGTGAAATCGATGTAAATTGTAAAAATACTGAAATTAGGTTCCCGAAATATTGAACGCATATACTTGATTATAGTTTACATGGGATAAAACTATCAAAAATACTGAAATAGATCTTTATTAATACTGCATGTCTAAATACATTATTTCCCGTACGACAATCGATTTTCCCTGTCCAATGGGCCCTACCACCATTCCCTTTAGGCGTAAAAAAAAATAATTTGTTCGTTTCAGGTTACATGCCCAAAAAATTATGGTAGGTAGGTTGGGAGTTTTTATTTTTTATTTATTTATTTGGTAAATGACCAACTTGAAGATTCTAAAACTAAATAAATATTCAAAACATATCAGTAATATGCTTAAACATTGTTTTTAAGTGGATACTATCAAAACAAACACTTATTTATCCAAAAACACATTTAATTATTGAAAAAGGTAAATAAAACAAAAATCAATCCGACAAACACCCAAAAAATGTCTAGGGTCGGGGCATTTTTTTAGGGTAGGTCGGGTAACCTGAAACAAACATTTTTTTTTTATACGCCTAATGGCTGATAAAAACACAGCCTTAGATGCCATTTGCTACCCAACATGCAACCACATAAATCATGTAACAAACACATACACCATAAATGTTATATTCTAGAAATGTACGGCAGAATGGTAGCAAGCCTAAAAAGTAATTACAATTTTCCAATTTTGTTAAAACAACAAAACCTAAAGAAGTCTTCATGCAACCCTTAAAAGCCGACGACCAGTAGAAATCCAGAAGCCCAGATAATTCAATAGTTTTCGGATAAGTTAATTTAGACAATGCTAATCTCGCCTGGTGAGCAAAGAAGCTTAGCTACTAGTATCCCATACACCATGATTCAGGTGGTGAGCAAAGAAGCTTAGCTACTTTAATCCCATACACCATGATTCAGGTGGTGAGCAAAGAAGCTTAGCTACTATTATCCCATACATCATGATTCAGGTGGTGAGCAAAGCTTAGCTACTATTATCCCATACACCATGATTCAGGTGGTGAGCAAAGAAGCTTAGCTACAATTATCCCATACATCATGATTCAGGTGGTGAGCAAAGAAGCTTAGCTACTTTTATCCCATACATCATGATTCAGGTGGTGAGCAAAGAAGCTTAGCTACTTTTATCCCATACATCATGATTCAGGTGGTGTGCAAAGAAGCTTAGCTACTTTAATCCCATACATCATGATTCAGGTGGTGAGCAAAGAAGCTTAGCTACTTTATCCCATACATCATGATTCAGGTGGTGAGCAAAGAAGCTTAGCTACTTTTATCCCATACATCATGATTCAGGTGGTGAGCAAAGAAGCTTAGCTACTTTTATCCCATACACCATGATTCAGGTGGTGAGCAAAGAAGCTTAGCTACTTTTATCCCATACATCATGATTCAGGTGGTGAGCAAAGAAGCTTAGCTACTTTTATCCCATACATCATGATTCAGGTGGTGAGCGAAGAAGCTTAGCTATTTTTATGCCATTCACCATGATACAGGCAATTTACTGAAATAATACCCCCATTCCAAATACTGACCTCCACAACCTGTCCAGGTGGGCCAGGGGGACCGGGCGGTCCGGGTCGCCCATCATTTCCGTTAATGCCCGGAACCCCGGGTGCCCCACTGGGTCCCTGAGGTCCCACAGGGCCCATATCTCCTGGAACGCCTTGCTCTCCTGGTAATCCATCTTCACCCTGTAACAAAAAACCTCATTCACAACCATGTGACTTACTTTTAAAGGGACTTATTCACAGATTTTTGAAAAATGTTTTTAAACTTCTTAATATAAACAAACTAAAGCATCTGGACTGGCCAAAAACAAATATTAAATGAAGAAAAAATTAAAGTAAAAAGGGTTTGCTTCCGCCAGTGCTCAAACCTACAACCTCTGGGATTAAATGTCTGTTACGCTATCCACTAGGCCAGGCGGACTTACAGGAATGAACATATCATTTTAATGCTATGTAACTGATGTTTCCCAAAATAGTGACAAAAAGCGTTAGAAACGCTTAAAAATTGTATCAAGTTCATAAATGAATTATTATATCTTATACATTTCCGTGACAGGAGTGTTATATCGCTTCTTTAATGTTTAAAAAATATTCTTAATTCTTATGTCTTAAGTCTAAGAATGGGTTGGTGAATATGGACCCACTAGTGGCTAACATTATACTCACCCGTGATATGGACCCACTAGTGGCTAACATTATACTCACCCGTGATATGGACCCACTAGTGGCTAACATTATACTCACCCGTGATATGGACCCACTAGTGGCTAACATTATACTCACCCGTGATATGGACCCACTAGTGGCTAACATTATACTCACCCGTGATATGGACCCACTAGTGGCTAACATTATACTCACCCGTGATATGGACCCACTAGTGGCTAACATCATACTCACCCGTGATATGGACCCACTAGTGGCTAACATTATACTCACCCGTGATCCTTTCAGGCCATTGACACCAGGCAGGCCGGGTTCTCCAGCTGGACCAGGCATTCCCTGAAAACACAGCATCCAACAATGACATACCCTATAGTTCTGATAAATGCACCTGGGGGCTTTCGTATGTTCCCTAATGAACGCCCCCGGGGGCTTTACATTTTCCCAAAGAAGGGCTTTTACTATGTGTTCTGTCATATACATCAGCATATGGAAGACTTTATTATATGAATCTGTAGCTCATTGGTAGAACATTTCTGTCAAAGATTTAGCAGGTGTCCTAAATGCATTTGCATTCAGTGTTTAATATCAAAGTGAGGGCATAAGTTAGGTATGGAGGTTTAGGTGTTATTCAAAATTAGGGGGTCTGGGGCATTTATTAGGCACTATACAGTATTTGTAATTCTAGAAGAAAATATAGTATACCTGTTTTACCTTAGAATACACACTGTGCAAGCATAACACTCAACAACAGGGCAGCTATGAAATTCTGAAGTAAATTTCTCTGACATCTACTAGATTTTACCCAGACTGGTATGTGATTTTCCCTGATATGCAATTGTTATTACCATTACAATTAGTGATCAAGCGGTTACAGTGTATACTGCCATTTGGCACTGATAACTTTATTACAGTTAACATTTTAATACTCCACAAACATGATATTTTTATTGTGTTTTTTTTTTGTCAAAGGCATGTATTTATTTCTAAATTTCACTTTCTCATTCGTAATTTTTCGTTCACTTTTGGTCAAAATCCTTGATTTTTCCCTTATTTCTTCCAAATTTTCAAACACCCCAACTTTTCTCTGCATGGAATTTTTTCTCCTCAATTTTTCCCTGTTTTCCAAAATTGGTGGCCATCCTGAACATTGATATCTCTGGGCTGGTAAAAATAAACAACCTACCATCATCATTATACTTGACTTATGAGGGTTGTCGCAGAAGTTTGTGGACTTTTCTTATTATGTGAATACATTTGAACTAAAGCATATACAATGTACATTGCGTTGTTATTCATTTATTTCTGGACATAGGGTGAAAATTTCACGATGATACATTGAACAGTTACTGTTTTACATATCTAATAAAACAGTCTACAAAGGCACTTCGGTGCACACAGTACGACGTTTGTGACTTGAACGTCAAAATACATCAACACGTTTCCACCACTTATCGCGATACATTTCTTGTGTCACGCTACCTTCTTTGTACCATTCACTGTCAAAATTGGAAACAATATCCTGAGTTGCAGTACACTAATCATGAGCAGATTCATCGGCCAACACTCAAACCGTGTACCGCTTGTCATTATTTATTATAAATAGTTCACTTTCCCAATCATTTTCTATTTTGAACTAGGAGAATGATCAGACCGCGCATCATCATCCTAACACCCATCTCGAAAGCCTGTGCCACTGAAAAACTAAGGATCTGCTGCAATTTCTTCCAGATTATTTTATTAACTTTAATTAATGTCAGAGTCGGCGTTTTACCTAGATCTTCACAAAACTTAATAATTGACCGTATCTCCATGTCACCCGTCGACGTAAATTTTCTCTTCACATCTAATGACAACCGTTGGTTTTCTTGTGTAGCACAGCACCGGGTGATGATACAGAGTTGAAATTTTATGAAAATGATGTCGTATTGTACACATGCAAACAAAATCCAGCGTTATTTGCGTGTCAGAAAGTACAATTAATTGTTGCAAAACGCAGGATAAAGATTTCAATTAACTCCAATTTTCGGCAAGCGCCGGACTGACGTTACTGTGTTTCCATAGATACGTATTTAAGACATTTCCGAAACAATTACTATTGTTTTTTTCCAACAGCCGAATCGATAAGGTATCAATTTGCCCAAAATCTGATGAAAACGTGAAATTGACAAAGTTATAAGAAAAGTTCTCGAACTTCTGCGACAACGCTCGTAATTAGCCTTTTTTATCTTAAGAGTTTTATTTTTTCCAAACTTTAAATTAAGTTGAATGCATATTGTATCAATGGTTTTTTTTTTATATTATTGTCTAAGAATTAGGAAAATTATCAACTCTCTTAAGATATCTTCTTAATGATCTTGTTATCTTTTCTAACAAGTAATTTGTCTCATACATACAGTGTGTATACATTGGTTGTCTTAACAAATTGGTGTTTTTAAATGGTACATACTAGATGTATTGTTTATTGTTGAAACAAACATGTCAAAGTAGAGTATTTATTGGTATTGGATTGTTTTTTAATGATATTTTTAAAGAAACACTTGTCTGTACATACAGAATCCACAGATTTATCTTGCTGGGAGACATGATCTTTGTTTCAACATAACAATACAAAATTTATATGAACAAACAAACTCATTAAAAAGTAAAATATAAAAGCGCATGCAAGATAATTTCAACCACATTTGACAAATAAACAAAGTAAAAAAGAAATGTAACAATAATTTCTGGTCATGAATACAATAAAAATGTATACAAACAGTATTTCCAAAACAACACGTCTTTTAATTTATCACTTTTATGCAAAAACACTTCACTAGAACATGGTAGCATTTAAACTAACCATTTGCCCTAACTTAATATATGAACTTTTTCGTTAAAATCCGCGAGCAAAGATAATTAATAATGAAAAATATGTAATTTATCTGCTTTATGATATGATATGTTACATTAATACCCGAGGTAAATGTGATGCTCTTTGATAAGGTCTTTGTAAATTTATTTTTCAGTTCACATGCAAATGACCATCTACTATTACAACTATACCCTGATTTCTTAACTCAGGTGGTCAATCCTCATACCAAAATATCTAAACTTGAGAGAGTCATGGATACCAACAACAACATCCAACACAAATGTAACAAAATAAAGATCAGATGGAATTTCATCTTACCCCAATCCTTTTGTTTGCAACTTAAGACAGTCATAAAATGATCAGCAAGGACAATGCAAAAGCAAGGTTTGTATCCATTAATGGTACATCTTGTTATTGTTATGTGTAATATGGCGTTTGTAACATTATTAGTACATTTATTAATTTATGTTATAATGTTCAAGCCATGTCTTCTAGAAACTTGCATAGTGTAACTCAACCAAAACAAACACATTTCGCAATTTGCAGTTTGTGGATCTTGGAGTAGATTTTGCAAAATATATATCACCTGAAATTACGTGGTATCACTCGCCATCAAACATCTGGGTGAACACCACATAATTTCGAGTAGAAGTGTCCAGTAGTTATGCAAATATAAAACAATCTGACCCTCTCCACCTTTTCAAAAAAATGTTTACATCTTCACTGAAAGTGTTCATGTATCAATACACGAAAGCTGGATGTATTTGCAGATACAAAAACTTACCGGTGTACCCGGAGGTCCCTGCAAGCCCGGCTCACCGGGGTCACCCCTCAGATCTTCTGGGTCACCTTCAAACACACCCGGGGCTCCTGTAATCCATGGAAAAACAACCTAGCATTTCACTCTAGTTCAATAATTAAGGAGTGAATTAGAATAACATTTTATACCATTTAATTGATACAAAAACATACATTTATAAATCTTCATTAAACATTGACAAAAGCAAGTTTCCTTTATGTCAAAAATGTAGTCTCAGCAATGACCTTTGTTTCTGCCTGTGCACTTTTAACACAGCATTCTCCAGAATATTTATGAAATCAAAATTAAGTATCATAATTTTTTACACCTAATAACTATAATGTAGTGTAGTTCATATTTTCATTAAACAAAAGCTCCTGACTACTTAGTTACAAAATACACAATCCCGAGTCTTTACTAGAAAAAGTACAGCAAAACAAATGAGAAATGTGGCCTAGTTTTGTACCAATGATAAGAATTCCTCAAATCCTTACCAGGTGGTCCCTGTGGTCCGGTTTCACCCTGGGGCCCTCTTGGTCCAGCCACGCCCGGCACTCCGTTAGCACCAGGTATTCCAGGTGGCCCCTGGGGCCCGGGCTCCCCACGGTCGCCTTTGTCACCTTTTACCCCCGCCTCCCTGACCTCTCCCGAGCCCTCAAATAGGTCATCGTCACCAATCAGAGGTAAATTGCTGGCAGGCCCAGGGGGTCCAGGTGGACCCTGAGGACCAACCGGTCCGGGTTCTCCGGGAATTCCAGGGCGACCAGGCTCACCCGCAATAAATTGGCCCTGAAATAAAACCCACATTTATGTCATGGTATGAATTAAGTTACTATAGGGCAGATGCACAGTGGTGGCTCAATTAACTTACTCAGGTGATTTCTCCCCCTTTTAAGGTAAATTAGTTTGGAGAGTACTTTCCTTTAAGGTACAGGTCCTGGGTTCAAATCCTGACTGGCTGCACAGTTGGCGCCCAACATGGGACTGTGACAGCATGGTATTAGCTGCATGCACTTTAAATTATATTACAATTTCTGTGTCTAGATCTTTAAACAATGCATTTCTTCACCAGAAAATCCAGTCGTTACATTTTAGAATTTTAAGGTTTTTTAAAATTACTTAATAGGTATTTACCGGTGGTCCCTGAGGTCCAATGGGGCCCTCACGGCCTGGGACTCCATCTTTTCCATCTTTGCCCGGAAGCCCGGGCTCTCCCTTCGGTCCGGGCTCCTCAATGTACGGGCGTGGATCAGCCGGAATTCCGGGTTCTCCAGGCTCACCTTTCTGTCCAACAACTGCCAGACCAGGATGACCCTGTTGGAATAGTAAATTATTAAAATATATTAACTATTGTTCTGTATGGAAATATGTAAATTGTGATTTAGTATTGAAACAAACTAGTGAAAGGCCATAAAAATGCTTAGATAATACACTAGGCTGATTTTGTACACAGAGGAATGTTTTCTGTCAACTAACTGCAGGGCCTGGATGACCCTGATGAAATATAGTGCTGTAAATGTCTGCGATTCCTTATATTGAAACAAAATTATGAGTGATTATTTAAAATAATTTGCATATTATGCTGGACTGATTATAAACATGGAAGAACATTGTTTCTTTTTATAAAGAACAAAATAAAACTTTAAAAAAGTTTTATGTTGATTTTGGCACACTAAGACATTGGCCAAAGCAACAAGCAACAGGCAATAATCTGAAGAGCTCAATAAGTAAAAATGACCCATGTTGAACATAACAGTTTTTCAGCTAGCGTTAAAATGGTTACAAGTTCAATCAATACCAGTGTATCCAGTTCTAAAAATAATTAAAACCCTCACCCTGTCTCCCTGTGGTCCCTGAAGCCCAGGAATGCCCATATCTCCCTTGTCGCCCTTCGGCCCTTGAACTCCCGGTTGTCCTGGTATCCCAAGATCCCCTCTGTCCCCTTTCTCCCCCTTGGAGCCAATCAGGATGCTGGGGTCGGGCGGGGGGCCAATAGGGGCGGGGGGTCCGGGCAGGCCACGTTCCCCTTTCTCTCCTCTAGGCCCGGGCTCGCCAGGTTCTCCCTTCATACCGTATTTTTTTTCCACCTGGAAATAAATGATCACAGGACTATTTGCTGCTGACGAAGAAAATAGAAGAAATTATCATTTGTTTAGCCAGAAATACCCCTACATAAATAATAAACGCAACCATGTAGGACAGAAACCAAATGACCATGTATTGGTACATAAAGCTGATTGCTGAATTTGAAGGCATTCATTTTCTGAAATTAAGATATTTAAATTGGCATATAGTAATGGTAAAAATATTTTACTCACATCACGGCCTTCATCGATGTCAATATTGAAATCTGAGCCGTCTCCAGATCCAGAGCCTGCATACACATTGGAATCATCCTCCGAGGTCCCCAAAGCCTCAAGTTTATCCTGGTGACAAAAGAAACAGGGTAGCTTTTCAATGTACTTTAAGTGGCTTTATGTAATATACAGCTCAGACACATTAACCTGACACTCATGAACTCTTTTTACCATAATCAGGCACTTGACTTATTTCCTGTATTACCCAGATTTGTTTGTGCGCATGTTTTACGTGCTTATTGATACCATAACTATCTTTTCAGTTGATATCCTTTCCTCAATTTAACTGTATTCCATTATCTAAACTAATATATTAATTGTAACGGATTTGTAATATATTCATGCAATTGCAAAACAGGCAGTGTCAGGTAAATGTGACAGAGCTATAGAAGCATTTATCTTGCAGTGATACATTTATGGTCCTACACTATTAATACCCTTATGGGACAATTGTATTTCGTTTTGATATCTACTGACACTTATCACGTGGTCGAAATTAGCACTAGCCCATAAATCCTGCAACGGTAAATATTGAATTGGGTTTGCTCAGATCTAATTTTTAATTAGGCGGGCTTATTACATTTTCTAGCTTACAAGTGATAATATTATAAAGAAGTCGGGCTTGCTTGCTTGGCAAAACTGCTAATTTCGATGACTGTCTATCCATTAAAAACATTAAAGCAACATTAAAACATCTTGGGGTATGTTCTACATTGCAACCTGTTCTCTTAATGGTGTCAATGTTGATATATATATTTATAGCCATTTTCCTTTAATTTCTAATTAAGAATTCAAAACAATAGTTGCTTACTACATTGTTATGGGCCTGCTGGCAAAAGGAATATTCCAACTTTAAACAGGTCAACTCATGGTGCTTTCTGAACATTCTTATTCTGATCAAAAGAATATACCTTTTGTTTCTCTATGTAAGGCAACCAAACAATACAAAATCATCAGGCCCCCCCCCCCCCCCAAAAAAAAAATCGTGGTTTCCAAGTACATCTCCAAACAAGAGCTATCGGAGGACAGCGCGCTTGACTTTTCTTGTGCTTGTCAGAGTTACTGGCATTTTTTTTCTAAAACAAGAAACATGGAAATTCCACAAAAAAAATAATTTCAAACCAAATGCATTGAAATCAGCACATCAATAAAATCTTAAGTAATGGTAAACTTGACCTTGACCCCACCCAACCCACATGCAATCCCAAGCAAGGTCTCGCTATAAGGTATCTATGTATTGAGTTTCATTAAAATATCTCAATGCGTTCTTAAGTTATTGAGTGGAAACCATTTTTCTATTTTTAGTAACAGTGACCTTGACCCCACCCACCCCATATGCAATCCTACCAGAGGTCTCGATATAAGGTATCTATGTATTAAGTTTCATTAAAATATCTCAATGTGTTCTCAAGTTATTGAGCAGAAACCATTTTTCTATTTTTAGTAACAGTGACCTTGACCCCACCCACCCCATATGCAATCCCAAGCAAAGTCTCGATATAAGGAATCTATGTATAAAGTTTCATTAAAATATCTCAATGCGTTCTCAAGTTATTGAGCAGAAACCGTTTTTCTATGTTAGTAACAGTGACCTTGACCTTGACCCTATACGCAATCGCAAGTGAGGTCTCGATAAAAGGTATGTATGTATTAAGTTTCATTAAAATGTCTCAATGCGTTCTCATGTTATTAAGCGGAAACCATTTGTCTATCTTATGTAACAGTGACCTTGACCTTGACCCCACCCACACCATATGCAATCCCAAGCGAGAGGTCTCGATATAAGGTATGATTGTATAAAGTTTCATAAAAATATCTCAATGCATTCTCAAGTTAATGAGCGGAAACCGTTCTTCTATTTTTAATAACAGTGACCTTGGCCCCACCCTCCCCATATGCCATCCCAAGCGAAGTCTTGATATAAGGTATATATGTATTAAGTTTCATTAAAATATCACAATGCGTGTTCAAAATATTGAGCGGAAACCATTTTTCTATTTTTAGTAACAGTGACCTTGATCTTGACCCCACCAACCCCATATGCAATCCCAAGTGAGGTCTTGATATAAGGTACCTATGTATTACGAATTATTAATATTTCTAAATATGTTCTCAAGTTATTGAGCGGAAACTGTTTTTCTATTTTTAGTAACAGTGACCTTGACCCCACCCACCCCATATGCAATCCCAAACGAGGTCTCGCTATAAGGTATCTATGTGGGAAGTTTCATTACAATAACTTAATCAGTTCTCGAGTTAGAGAGCGGAAACAAAAAGTTGAGAAACTGGCTTACTGAAAAACTTTAACCTGTCCATATAGCTTACATGTCAAATTTTTAAGTGTAAAAAAGCCCATAATTTTGACAAATTTCAAACTAGAGTTATCAAAATTGGCCTATGAGTTCCTTTTAATATAGGGAATAAGTGTTCTAAGTTTGAATGAAATCCCTCAAGCCATTCCTGAGAAACCTTACCGAAAAACTTTAACCTGCCCATATAGTTATATGTAAAATTTCTAAGTGTAAAAAGGCACATAATTTTGACAAATTTCAAACTAGAGTTACCAAACTTGGCCTATAGGTTCATTTTAATGTGGGGAATAAATGTTTTAAGTTTGAATGCAATTCCTCCGGCCATTCCTGAGAAACTAGCTTACCGAAAAACTTTAACCTAGCTCGGACGCCGACGCCGACGCTGGGGCGAGTAGAATAGCTTGCCTTTTCTTCGAAAAGTCGAGATAAACAAATCTAGGGGACGGTAGGTACTTTTTCTTCGCGTCATATTCACAACACAGTTTACGTATATTGGACTGCATGTAAAATATTTAAACGTCTCACCAAAGAAACTGTACCTTAGCTATAAATATAGTCATAGAAAATTTTACACCTCCTCATCATCAATGGTTATTTTTGATTAACGTGCAGATGAAGGAGCATTAGACCACACAACTTACAACATACAACTTACACAATTTAGATAATCTCTTGGTACGCTTTCCAATTTTGTGTAGAGTGTTAACTGGGCCAGGCTCCCCTGAAACAAACAACAAATCAGGTCTTACGACGGCTTAATGTATGTGACATGTTTAACCATTTCAAACAAATAAACCAACAGTTTAAATGTGTATAAATAGCCGTTAGCACAAATGGTGATCATATACAAAGTAATTGTTTTATCCAATCAATGCAGTCAGGTAGCACACATTTAACTGTTAACATTGTTCACAAAAAAGACGACATGAGCTCGATTTAGCGGATCTGTGGTCTTTTGGTAACACACTGGCTTCACAACCCAGGGGTAGCTTGGTAGAACTCCTGCTACACCCTTACCTACTAACTGAGATACAGTGTGCCTCACACCGGGCATTAAAAGACCCATGGTCGCCTCTGGAACGGAGCGTCTCCTGTATCTAGCACTATCCCCAACTAACAAGTCTTCTGGGGGCAATGGTCATATAGGAGAGAATCCCGGTGCACTCGATAAACATTCACCACACACATATAAACATGAGCTTGATGGATGGAAACTAATCGTTAAACAAAGGTTTATTATATGTAACCCATGAACTTACATGTGAGCAGTAACTAATATAAAGGACACAATCCGCAACTGTTTATGCAACAGAAGATAAAGACGGATAGAGAAATTAACATGCAAACACATCAGCATTCACTATATTTCACAGGTTCAGTGCCCTTGATTGGATATTAATATAACAATATGATCCGTTTGAGGAAGTTTATGCTTAAATGTAGGGGCATGGATGCTTTTAGTATCAACTAAACCTATTACAACAGAAATGGCACAAACCTTGAATTCATTGTGAGGAAGATATCCTGATCTTCCCATGTACAGAGTGGACCCTTCTTCAAATGAGAGCGAGCCGCCACCCCCCATAAGATCATCGTCAGCCGAATGCTTGCAGTCAAAATAGACGCTAAATGAAGACCGTTTCACCTGTATATCCAACTTAGCCCACTTGTTCAGAATATCCGGTATCGTAACAGAACTAAAACTTGACCTCGACTGTGTCCGTGTATTTGGTGTGTGATAGAGTATCACCTTCGTCATTCGCTTCCCACCTTCTGTGATTGACTGTAACTGAACACCTAAAGATTTTAAATAGTTTGGGCTTTCGATAGAAAACAGCATTGCATCCGGCACCTGCAGTTTTAAAACGGCGCTTATATGGAAGTCACTCAGGGGCTCACTGATATATTTTACGACGGGCTCGCTTATGGTGACCCCTTGAACTGGCCGAAGTGTGAACACCGGTCCCTCTGTTGCAAACGGCGTGAAGTCTATGCCTCGGGACAAATCTCCCGTCCCTAATGCTATCAGGAGGTCCACCACTCCATGCTCTGAAAATATCATAAGAAATAAATGTTAATTTTAACTTTAACATTTACCTATGTAATGCTAAAGGGCAACAACTCTGTCTGTGATAGAAAGCTTGAAATCCAAGCCATCTATTTTAATCTATTTAATAGCGACTGCTTTTTTAACAAATGTAATGTAAAAATACTAACTGTAATATGCAACTTTTACCTACATAATTATTCAAGAGCAACAACTATGTCTGCTATACAGTGCTTGAAGTCGGAGCAATATATTTTAATCCATTTGATATCAACCATTGTTTAGCAAATGCAATGAAGATACTAATTTTTCTGTAAAGCTGTACAACTTTAATTTTGTTCACTATCTAGCTGTTTTGTGTGGTAATATCATAAATGCAATCTTTTGAAAATATGTCTAACATAGATACAATTCTTGAACATTCTTAAACATGTCGTTAAGGGGCCACAACTCTGTAATATAAGAAAAAGAAATATGCATTTTACCAAAAAACATATTGTTAAAGGGTCGCAACTCTGTCCACTATACAATCAAAGACACAATGCATTCAAGGGCAATATTTTTAATAGCAAATGTAATGACAAGACAAACTGTTTTATAAAGCTGTAAATTTGATAGTTAACAAGCAGTTTTCATACTGTTTTTTATTTATATTTGCATTTTTTTATATACATTTGTCTAATGCAGACACAACATAAGTAGCAATAATTCTTGTTTAGTGGCAAAAGAAAAGAAAGTGCAATAGGTAAGGTAAATGCTGTGGCATCAGTCACTAAAATTAAAGTCGCATTATTTGAAGGCTTCAAAGGGTTACAGGGTTAAAATAAAAAAATGAGCCAATCACAGTGACCTTGACCTTAAATCAAGGTCACTGAATCAGGAATGCTGCACACCTACTTGATACATAATTAATACCTTAGAAAGTTATTTGAGATTCCATGCAGAGGTAAGAAAATAACTATTGTGCCAACATGAATTGATATAGCACATAAGGTGACCTTGACATTAATGAAAGGTCAGTGATTCTAGCACCGTGCAAATAATTTCAGTGTCAATGTGGTCAGCTTAAGCGCTACTTATTATTATATCCAGGACTGAGAGCGTAAATCAGCTGAAATTAATTGATGATGCCAATGGAATGACCTTGACCGAGAAATTACAGCAAGGTCAATGAAGATTCATTATTATGCAGAGAATATGTGTGCGAAGTTATTTAGGTTTGTAAGCTGACGAAGTAATTTCACAAACAACAGGCATTATCATGACGGACAGATGCATACAGATCACATTATTCATATATTGTTTCAATGATTGCAATCTAATATAGGATAACATAACTGTCAACTTCCTTAACTGACTACAAAAGTGTACCAAACATTGATCATGACGGGCAGATGCATACAGATCACATCATTCATGTCTTGTTTCAATGATTGCAATCTAATGTAGGATAACATAACTGTCAACTTCCTTAACTGACTACAAAAGTGTACCAAACATTGATCATGATGGACAGATGCATACAGATCACATCATTCATGTCTTGTTTCAATGATTGCAATCTAATGTAGGATAACATAACTGTCAACTTCCTTAACTGACTACAAAAGTGTACCAAACATTGATCATGACGGGCAGATGCATACAGATCACATCATTCATGTCTTGTTTCAATGATTGCAATCTAATATAGGATAACATAACTGTCAACTTCCTTAACTGACTACAAAAGTGTACCAAACATTGAGTTAAAATGCCCTTTACATCAAGAAACCAAACTATTCTCTGTTGCACAAAACCTTTAGACAAATGATAGACTCTTATTAGTCAATCACTAATCCACTTTTGCCAGTATTTGCTAAGAGTGATTCACCTAAAAAATCTACACACTCATATGGTATGACCCTGTCAACATGTTGGCCATATATATTCTTTCAAAACCTTCAAATGAAAAACTCTTGTCAACAAGCAGGTGTCCATATTATATAGGACCACTCAAATCATGCCAATTTATAAACCTAATTTTACGACAGCTATTGATTGTTGCGAAATCCAGGAAAGTAAATTTAGTCATTCATATAGAAGTTTCATTCATAAATTGAAAATTAATAGGTAGAGTTCTAACCTTATGCTGATTTGTGCCTGAAATTTATTTCTACAGACAAAAAAAGAGTGTATATATTAGCGAATTGGAGACATTGTATAATCGCTTTCACATAAAACCAAGGTCACACTACACTCCCATCAGATTACATGCAAACACAGACTGATATGTACCCTATGGAACACACAATGTAAAGGGGTATAGTAAGAATTATGCAAAAAAACAGGAACCTTTTTTTTCTTCCAAGAATACATATAATTTTAACAAATGTTTTAATTTGATCAAAACTGATTTTAAAACAAAGGTCTGTAAAATTTTAGATTGCAGTAATATATTTTTAAATAAAACCATAAATGTTGCACAATTAAAAATGGAACGTGCTAACAAACAGTCCAACATTTTGAACCATTTACACTGCAACAACGGGATTATGAAAACTTTAACATTTCCAGTTACCTCCCTTGCAATGCCTAATTCGTTGTTAATTGTCACAAAATTTCAGTAAAAGTTGAAATACATTTTTATACAAAATGCGAGCCTGCACTGAAATAAACATCTGGGACCGTATTCGAAAAACATCTGAAGTACAGTCTTATCCTTGACCTTAATATCTTTATTTTTTTCAAAAGCATTTTATTCCATGTGCTTCGTGTTATTTATTATCTTATTATTATTATTCATAATTAATAACTTATTATTCATTATAATATACTGAACAGAAAAGGGATTCATAAATTAATATGCAGTTGTTAAAATATTACATTGCAAAAAATAGAACCTTGAGTGAAAATTGTTAAGATAAACTTAAGATGTTTCTGGAATATGGCCCCAGACTTGATTATAAGCCATAGCTTTAACATCACCACAGTTATATCCCTTGCTATATTGAAAAAGATCAGCTGGGCAACAATATTTCTTTTCAGTTGAAATGTATATATGCATATCAACTGTATCAGTTTACGAATAGAAGTGTATCAACCAACATAATCAAACTGTTCATTAGCCGAACAAACCATAATCATTTCTTTCTTTCATTTAATAAATTTCACATGGCCAATTTTTGTAATGTGAGCCAAATTGTAATTATACTCCTTTTTTGTGTAAAAAATAAGTGCTACATTGTATGATAGGCAGAAAACTTTTGATTAATAACTTCTGGTAGAACTTGCACTGTCTGTAATGAAAAAATACACGCTCACTCCTTTTAAGTATATTTACGGCAGCCTATAATTTGTTAAACTGTTTTTTCTGCCAGTAGTTGCATTCAGAATGACTACCATGATTGATCGCCTATTTGACTGCCTTATCAATGTCGTACAATCTACGACAGGGGCAGCAGGCTCGGTCATCGGGAATTAATGTGACACCAAAGCGCGAGAAAAAGTGCTGTTCACTGTATAGATAAAGGAAAATGAGGATTGCTACTGCTTTATGAAACATACCTCTAAGATTGCAGATAATAAATTTGCAGTTTTTTCTACTGCACAGATAATGGACAATGACAATCGTTGTGGCTTTATGAATATTACCTAGATGATTAAGGAAAATAAACTTTCAGCTTTTTTCACTGCACAGATAATGGGTAATGATGATCGCTATTGCTTTATGAAACATTTATATAAGATTGCAGAAAATAAATTTGCAGTTTTTTACTGCACATACCGTAAATGTCCTTATTGACGCCCATGCCCTAATAGACGTGCATGGGGTATTTTTTGGTCCGAAATATTTTTTGTCAATCTAATTTTTTTTAACATTAATGAAAAACTAAAGTTAATTACGATGGAAACGATCATATAGACCGCCATATTTATGTATCTGGAATTGCCTGTATATAAATACCTATGCCCCACTATACGGATTACATGCAACCATATATGACGCAAGTGAGTGGAACCACAACAATTCATTACGATATTATGAATATTAATTATAAGAACATGTAATAACAGTTTGCGCACGCAAAGCAAGTTTCACGCTTCCCACGTGGAGGTTTCAACAACAAGCGCTGTCAAAAGCAGTCAACCAGAATGTTGTGAACAGTGCCATTATTATACATGTACCGTTAGCGTACATGTACTAGCGTTCTAGGTGTAAAGCGTTATGATTGACAACCAAACAAGAAATACTGTTTTAATTCTGTTAAACAGGGAATATAAATGTAGGCAAATTGTGAGGAAACGTTTTCCATTGTGCATTACGTTGTGCGAGTGAGCTCGTCGTGAATTTTCTCATGCGGACAAAGCGCATCGCCCGTTTTTAGACTGTACCAATGTGTATAACTTCATTGGAAAGTGCGCATCCATGAAAACTTGATTTCTGGATAATGGCAAAATTAACAAAAAAATGGCTCCATTTAAACGCACAGGGTTCCTAAAATGACACGCGCCATGCGCTTCAAAAAGGACATTTACGGTATATAATGGATAAACACAATTGTTGTGTTTTTAAGAATCATACCTATAAGATTGCACAAAATAAATTTGCGGTTTTTTTTCCCTACTTAGATATTGGACAATGACAATTTTTAATGTTTAATGAATCCTATAAGAATAAAGGAAATATATAAAGAAAAATGACGAATGCTTAATGAAACATTCCTATAAGATTGCAGAAAAGAAATTTGCAGTTGCTTTTTTTTTCACTGCACCAATAATGGATAATGGACAAGTTGGCAACCACTACAATCGTTATGGTACCTTAGATAGGATTGGCGAAAATAAATTTGCAGTTGTTTTTTTTTCAGTTCATAGATAATAGGCACTGATGATCCTACTGTATTATGAATCATAATTATGACATCAAAAAGATTGAAGGAAAGAAATTTGCAATTTTCACATTCTCTTATCTTCAGTTGCTTACTTTCTGTCTGACTTAGTTGAGATAAAAAAAAATTGTATTAAGGAAGATTTTCCTTAGAATCTGTATGAATACTACTCCGGATCTCTCTGAACAATTATTAACGACTCTGTTGCTAGATTATAATTTTAATTATAAATCAAAATAGCAGACATTATATTTATGTAGATATGTGAATAAAAACGAAGATATTCATATATTTTGTTCACATTCTCTAATTTTCTATCTACAGATTGCATACTTTATTTTTAAACAAAAAAAATCGTTTAAATTTATCATACAACTAATCAGCATTAATCAGTGGCATAACACCATTTTGCACGTTTTAATATGATCTTGTTCACTGAAAAGCTTGCATGCCAAAACACTTTTCCAGAATACCTAGAAGCTTGCTCATGCCTGTCTTTCATCCAGATTGTTGGATATCTCGATTTTATCACTTTCATGAGCAAAAAAGACAAAAAAACTTATGTTTCAAATGGCAATAAAATCAACAACAATCATCATTATCTTTCCTAGGATCTCCAAAGGAATGCATTTTATTTGCAACAGAGTAAAACTTGAGAAATTATATGAAAGCATGTAAATTGAGTACAATTATTAAATTGCTTTGTAAAATTAATGAAAACATTGTTTTTAACTAATCGCTTTTTAAAATTAATGAAAATATGTATTAATTAATTATCAGCTCAGATTAAAACAGCTAAAGCAGTTCAACTATCCGTAGACAACACATTACGTAGTCATATATTCAAGTGCCTTTTTGCGCTTACCAATATTTTCCCCCAGAAGGGGAGCGGCAGGCATATAAGGGACTTTCGACTGAAAGTGTTTCCTGACAGGTGAGGATTTGACATGCCGAATGATTCCGGATCCCGGAACTAGACTTTGGTTGGATTTTAGATCCCGGTCCATTTGATACACCAAGCATCTCCCACTGTGGGGATTTAGAAACAAATGCTTGGCTCTAGTGTGGGGAATTAGACCACATAACATAAAATTAGTCAAATTCCCCTGGGTCAGCATCCCCCCCGCCTCTTCCCTGGGAAAATTTTGATAGGTGTATTATGCTGGCTAGCATACACATTAAAGAGCATGATTTTATAGGCGAGAAAAAAAAAATGTGCATTGCATATATTTTTTTCTTACTGCTTCTATTAATATATTATTGCTACTACAAAAATATATTCGTGAACAAATGGGAATATGTGTTGTATTAATATGTGTCTATATTTATGGGAAATACCGTCGATATGCCCCTTTAAAGCAACAGGCAGTTGATTTCTTCTATATTGCAACTAATTAACATTCTGCGGTAATCAACTGTGAATATTTTCAAGATATGGGTAATATGTGAAGGTGAAATGAAAGTTGCCCTGCCAAATTTTATCAAATTAGTGAACGACTGCCAAGTACACTATTTTCTGCCATGCAAAAAAGGGCACTCAACGATTTCCAGGCAGGTATAATCTTTGGTTTTTAAAAGCATTTCATCATTGGCTATAAAGAATGCACAGTAAATCTAATTTTGAACACTTGCAGGTCCTTGATTACCCCAAAACATGTGCCCCAAAATGTCAAATGAATGTCTCAATCGTTTTTACAATGAAGATTACCAAAAAAAAAAAAACCCCCAAAACTCAGAAATCTGAGAGCATGAATAAATTATTACAACAACCTGTAGTTGTTAAAGATAGAAGGAACTTCTGAGACAAGTAGCATTCTTAATATGCACTGTGCATTATTTGGTTAAAGATGCATCATCCAACAGAGACGTACAGCACAGTGTTTAACTTGAATTCAAGACAACTTTCCCGACATCCATTAACATTCTTGTACCAGTCATAATGTGCTAAGCAATGCTTTCTTAGCTTACATAACCGCAAAAAAGGACAGCACAGCAGATGCTTTGGTAATTAGGCAAAATAGGCTTATGATGACAAAGCAAATAAACATATCTACATTGATTACCAAACAAATAATACATTTCACATGATATTTTGCCTTGGAAAATAAACCTGTCCTTTTCAATTACCCATCCCTAAATCAAGAGCATTCTGGCCTATTCCTAATTGTTTATTATCTCATGTCAAACAACTTCTTCACAGAGAAAATTTATTGCTGATGATGCAATGTATTATGAATCACCTCACAAAATGAACCATACTATAGCACAGTACGACAGACTAACACATGACCCATACTTTGGTCAATTTACCACATAATCCATACTTTGTCATTCTACCACATGACCCATACTGTGGCATTCTACCACATGACCCATATTTTGCCAGTGTACCACATGACCCATACTTTGTCAGTCTACCACATAACCCATACTTTGTCAGTCTAACACATGACCCATACTTTGTCAGTCTACCACATGACCCATACTTTGTTAGTCTAACACATGACCCATACTTAGTCAGTCTACCACATGACCCATATTTTGCCAGTGTACCACATGACCCATACTTTGTCAGTCTAACACATAACCCATACTTTGTCAGTCTAACACATGACCCATACTTTGTCAGTCTACCACATGACCCATACTTTGTCAGTCTAACATATGACATATACCTTGTCAGCCTACCACATAACCTATACTTTGTCAGCCTACCACATGACCCATACGTTGTCAGCCTACCACATAACCTATATTTTGTCAGCCTACTACATAAACTATACTTTGACAGCCTACCACGTGACCCATACTTTGCCAGCCTACCACATAACCTATACTTTGCCAGTGTACCAAATACTTTGTCAGCCTACCACATAACCTATACTTTATCAGCCTACCACATAACCTATCCTTCGTCAGCCTACCACATGACACATACTTTGTCAGCCTACCACATAACCCATACTTTGTCAGTATAACACATGACCCATACTTTGCCAGTCTACCACATGATCCATACTTCGTCAGTCTACCATATGACCTATACTTTGTCAGCCTACCGCATATCCTATACTTTGTCAGCCTACTACATAAACTATACTTTGACAGCATACCACATAACTCATACTTTGTCAGCCTACCACATAACCTATATTTTGTCAGCCTACTACATAAACTATACTTTGACAGCGTACCACATGACCCATACTTTGCCAGCCTACCACATAACCTATACTTTGTCAGTGTACCAAATACTTCGTCAGCCTACCACATAACCTATACTTTGTCAGCCTACCACATAACCTATCCTTCGTCAGCCTACCACATGACACATACTTTGTTAGCCTACCACATAACATATACTTTGTCAGCATACCACATGACCCATACCATGTCAGCCTACCACATAACCTATACTTTGTCAGCTTACCACATGACCCATACTTTGTCAGCCTACCACATAACCTATACTTTGTCAGTGTACCAAATACTTCATCAGCCTACCACATAACCTATACTTTGTCAGTGTACCACATGACCCATACTTTGTCAGCCTACCACATAAACTATAGTTTGTCAGTGTACCACATGACCCATACTTTGTCAGCCTACCACATAAACTATAGTTTGTCAGTGTACTACATGACCCATACTTCGTCAGTCTACTACATGACCCATACTTCATCAGTCTAACACATGACCCATACCTTGTCATTCTATCACATGACCCATACTTTGTAAGTCTACCGCATGACCCATCCTTGTTCATTCTAACACATGACCCATACTTTGTCATTCTAACACATGACCCATCCACAATTTGTCGGTCTACCACATGACCCATCCACAATTTGTCAGTCTACCACATGACCCATCCATACTTTGTCAGTCTACCACATAACCCATCCACAATTTGTCAGTCTACCACATGACCCATCCATACTTTGTCAGTCTACCACATGACCCATCCACAATTGGTCAGTCTACCACATGACCCGTACTTTGTCAGTCTACCATATGACAGATCCATTCTTTGTCAGTCTACCACACCATCCACAATTTGCCAGTCTACCACATGACCCATCCATATTTTGTCAGTCTACCATATAACCCCTCCATAATTTTTCAGGTATAACTCAAAGTTCATCTTAATAAGACTTTAATCTGTCTATAGTAAGGCCCCTACTTGCATAACATTGGTTTCAATGACCTTTTGTGGGAAAGTTCAGCCTTAAAAACACACAACTGCATGAACCCCCAATATTGTGACCTGGCAGGAACAAAACCTCAGTATGTGTCATAAGGCCAAAAAAATTAATGGTTGGTTTCCGCTTTACATCTCCAAAAACATCTAGGAGGGGAGGTAAAATATGACTTTGTTTTCTTTAACTTTTTTTTTCTTCGCCGTATATTCACCACACAGTTTAAGTATATTGGACAGCAAGTTAAATTGTTTAAATGCCTCCCAACAAAGAAAACTGTATCTAACTCTAAATAAGATTACAGAAAAAGAGATTGTTTCCCAAAAATCAGAAAAAGTTAACTATTGATAGGCAAACAAACTTTTAGGGTCGGCGGAAAAAATGGGGGGGGGGGTCGGGTAAGCGGAAACCAACAACTTTTTTTACGCCTAAACCTGAATCTAGTATTTAATGAATGAACCCAGGAGATAACATTCAGATACATAATACACAATGAACAAAAAACACTTGGGCTATATTTGCTTTGCGATAAAGAACTTCCACCATTTTGAGTCATCTGCTTTATATATCTGACACACTTTTTTAAAGATTTTTTTGCTGAGTGTGTGTCTTTTTTATCGTAATTTTGCACTGAACACAGCCATAAATCTAAAATCTACTACAATGCAATACAATCTTTATAAATCAAGAAAATTTACAACTCTGTTAATCTCCATTTCATTACATTTACTGCAAATATTTGATGTGCCAAAGTTGTTGCATTCACTGGAGGAGTTCTTTTTAATGGCAAATAAACTTATGCAAATGACAACACAGAACTTAAACATGATGGCACATTGTAAGTTTGAACATCTTTGGTGGTAAAGAAAGCATTCTACTCAGAGCTTTCTTTGATAGGGCTTACAAAAAAATAATGTTTGTTTCAGGTTACATGACCAAAAAAATTAGGGTAGGTAGGCAGCGATTTATTTTATTTATTTATTTTTTAATTGAGTAAATGGTCAACTTTAAGATTCTAAAATGGAATTAATATTCAAAACATATCGGTAATATCCTTGAACATTGTTCTGAAGTGGCTGACATCAAAACAAAACACATTAAATTATTGCAAAAAAACACACACACAAATATCTGATAAGCTCGATAAAATGTTTAAAGGTTGGGGCATTTTTTAGGGTAGGTCGGGTAACCTGCATGATATATTTTTGTTTACGCCTAGATTTGGGATGAGGCCCAGTCTTTTGCTTAATTTGTTCACAGCACTAGCCCATTAGGGCTAGTTCTTAGCAAAATCACAAGCCCGAAAGCTCTGTTACTTGCCCGAAGTCTTGCTATAAAACACTATGCAAATGCAGCCAAATACACTGAATTATGTTGATTTTAACAGTAATCAAGTATCAATTTATTCTTTTAAAATGGGTTGTTTAAATGTAATATCTTCATTTGGTTAACTCTTGGCAATGTACTCTACAGTAGAATCTCATTGTTATTCATTGACTTTAACACTTTCATCATAATTCTTCATAACATTCTGTCATAATAATTTTCTGAAAAAAGAACACTAGCCCAATCGGGCTACAAATTTCCACTATCCCAGATATATAAGGACTAGCCCGGGGCTATGGGCTAGTGGGTTAGGGCAAACACTGATAGGGCCAAGTGAGGCCCCAGGTTTTGGTGAAAATGACCGTAATAGATTTGCTAAAGAGGAACACAAAATTCAGGTGTAAATTCAGTTTTGGGGAAAAAATGCAGGATTTTAAAGAAATTTTGCTTGGAGTTAATGCGAATATTCGGCTATTGCTATATTCAGTTAGAAAGCTCATGCTACTGCAAAAAGAATGCTGTTTAAAGTTCCAAGCATTTTCTTTTATTTACAAATTGTAACTCCAAGGCATAATGCTTAGTTTGTTTAAATAAATTATGTGTGCATGGGTCTTCAATTATATGTAAGTCATGCACCGCTAATAAAATACATTTTTAAAAAGTTCCTGTCAATGATTTAAATCTATTAATTATTATTTGAGATATCTTTTTAGCTTAGATATTCAATTGTTCCAAAATGTTCAGCTTTTGCGAAGATGTGGCACCAAGATGTGCATGCAAATGTTTTAATTCTTTATACCAGGTACCACATCAAACATATTATAATATCTAAGCTGCTGACAGAGTGTTACAAATTACCAAAAGTCCTGAAATTATCGCAAAAACAAACAAAGAGAAGATAAGAAATCATAAGAACTCATGCTATGATTCATAATCATGAACATCTAGTACATCTGTCAACTCCAGTGGATTGGTTCTTGACACACACCAGGACATGGTTGTCTGAAATGTCACTGTCAACTGATGTTTTTCATGATATTTCCTAAATGGGCCTATTCACCCGTGGCAAACTGATAATTTCTAATTTTTTTCCTACTGTATTTTTGTCTTAAATGAGCCTATATTCACAGATTTGACTATTCAACGATCCGCAAATGTTATATTTCCAAAGTTTGGTCAAAGAATCCAAACAGACTGGATTTTGTTTCCGGAATTTGTTTAAACGAGCCTAATTACATATTGGCAAAGGACACAATGGTCACATACTCAAAAAATAAAAGAACATTATCTATATAATAATAAAGAACCAAAATTACACTCCTGGCACAAAAATATATAAGAATTGATGACATACAAATTTATGACTTTCAAGCACAAATATTGATGCTTTCAAAACATTGATACTAAATTGCTGCCACAAAGCATGATGGGAATTAAACAACAACAACAATGATAACAACATCAGGGGGCTCTGCAAGAAATCAACAACAGTTATAAGCAGATATTGGGCGAAAAAAGCTTTTGGAAGAACAGACACAAACACAAGTAAACGACGAAGGTGGCATGCGAATTACGCTTCTCTTGCATGCTGAGGGGAGATTACTCTACTCACGCTCGCATTTTGATGGCCACTCATCGCTCCCATCATCGCATTGTGGTGTTCCGTCACAAAACTGAGCTGCTAACAGACACACAGAATTGTCTGTGCAAGGGCGCCCCCCCTCAATGCAGACCCTTGGCCCTAATGAGAAAATACATACCACCCGATCATTGTTAACTGGTCATTTTAAATGATGGCAAGTTGTCCAACCGACGTCCCACTTGTAAACTTGTGGTCATGCATGCATACTGGGGCGCACGGATGAACTTAAGGGCCAATGATAATAATATATACATTCATAGGTAAATTACAAGATGAAATTATGTTGCGAGGGTTGAGCATTAAATATTTCTATATCAGATACAATAGTTTCACGCTATACCCTCGGTTGTTGGACACATTTGTATCTTCCCTGTACAAAATAATGCTGTTGTGACACATTTAAGTTTGCATTACAATAGTTCTACAGCAATTTGCAACCTTACAACATAATTACAACAACCATGCATCTCTTTACAATACCTACCATGACAAATGATAAATGAAGTAATATTTATGGACAACATGATACAGAAAATGCAAGCTCAACTTTATTAGCCTTACATTTTAAAACAAAACTGCATTTCTCAAAGATGAAAATGACACATATTATATCTTAAGAATGAAATTAAATTGTTTCTGCCTTATTTATTCATTATTATATCATATCTGCTTTTTTTCCAGACACACTATAATAACATAACACATAATTTAAATAATAAATGAATGAGAGGTTAATAAATTGTGGCGCGGGGGCATGCCTCGATAATAGCCCCGGCAAGGCGATAATGGCCATTTGCGACTTGCCGGGGCTATTATCGAGCCATGCCCCCGCGCCGCCATTTATTGACCTGTTTAATACATATGTTTTCACTGTCATTCATATTTGTTTCTTATGACATTTGTGTTCTCTTATTTCTTTCCAATTTAGATCTATAACCTATTCAAATTGTTGTCAAAAGAAATGTAAATGTAAACAGTTTTCACGCTTTATCATGTTTATTTACATATTAACTCATAACCAGTTCATGTTATGGTATTTTAAGTATTTTTTTAATTCTTAGAAGCGACCACAAACAATTTTCATGATGCAACAAGGGTGAACGTAGCTTTAAAATGTATTAAATTTTACCTTGACATATCTAAATTTGCTATACATGCAGATCTGGAGCATTTCGATAAATCTATATCTCCGTTAAATACAAAACGTTTAACAATAGGAAAAATACATTTGTAGATTTGAATTCCAATTTTATTCCTGTGTAGCACAAGCAATGCCCAAGCAATGCAAAATGGCTTAGATATACCCGTGTTGGTGCTATCAAGGACATGTAGATTGTACACGTCATCACTAGTGATGTCATTTGTTTCAAAGAACTAGAACGTAAGATTGCTTTTATTTTTTCTTGTGGATTTTAAATTTGGATGTATCATAATCTAGAATGCATTGGTGTGGATTTATTATAAGATTTGTGTCAAAAAGGTGACGTGTTAATAAATCAAAAGAAATTTACAGGACCTGTTAAACTTTCAGCCTAGGAATTGTAATGTACAAGTGGTAGGACTGTAGACTAGGTCAGGAGCATTCACAATGTGGATTTAGTCTTACTAGCAAAGCACCTCTAATGCTAAAGCATTGATAGTGTTTGGTGCTTGTTGGCTTTATCAGCGGAAATAACAGATCTCCTTGATGCCAAAGGTATGTCTGTTTCTCTTTACTTTCTATTTTAGTTTTGTGGCGAT
Organism: Congeria kusceri; assembly: GCA_027627225.1. Taxonomy (NCBI): domain Eukaryota; kingdom Metazoa; phylum Mollusca; class Bivalvia; order Myida; family Dreissenidae; genus Congeria; species Congeria kusceri. Next base: position 40,171,161 of record CM051040.1, on the reverse strand, counting down.
ATGTTCTATCCAGTGTAGTGTCCGCCATTTTAAGCTTTGTAAAGGTGTTTCAGACTGCTTTAAGGCTGTCTCAAAATTTTGAGTTTCACGTTGTCAGCCATCTTTTTCGTGAAGTGACATCAAAGTCGCGCGTGCGAAAGATCGGCGGGGCAATTATCATAATCTGCCCCGCTGTGGCGGGGCACTTTTCGATAATAACATGTGAGGAGCAATAATGGGAATGTTTTAAGTACAAAAATGTTACTATATATAGTAACATATGTATTAATATACATTATACTTATTTATCAAACATGTCTTAGAAACGAAAAATAAAGGAAGACAATGTTAAATACGAAAAAACATGCATTTCAAAACAAGACAATCTTTCATATTGCAGGCAAGATTAAATGACACAATATGCCAGACAAAAAGGGACAGTACTCTAACATAATCCATAATGTCAGACAAGGGAGGCAACTACAGATAATGAAAAACATGTCTTGCGAAGGGAGACAACTATAACAAATGACAACATTACACAAATTTATGAAGATTGATAAAGTCTAAATAAATGAATTGCAGGCCAAGAGGCTGACAATCATCAATGACAGAATAACATGCTTAACAACAGAACATTATACTCATTCCACTTACCCGAACAATATGCCACATAAAGTGAGACATCGTTATCCAGAAAAAGGAGTCAACATTAGCCAGATAAAGTGAGACAACATTAGCCACAAAAAAGGAGACAATGACAAAAGCATGCCCAACAAAGGGATACATCCTAAAATAACCAAAAAATACACAAGACAAAGGTTGACAACACTGAATATTTCAACCAAAAGGAGAAAACTATTAAAAGAACATGCTGGACAAAGGGAGACAACTATAAAAGAACAACATGCCGGACAAAGGGAAACAACTATAAAAGAAGAAAATGCCAGACAAAGGGAGACTACTTTAAAGAACAACATGCCGGACATAGGGAGACAACTATAAAAGACCAAAATGCCAGACAAAGGGAGCCAACTGTAAAAGAACAATATGCCGGACCAATGGAGACAACTATAAAAGAACAACATGCCGGACAAAGGAAGACAATAAGAAAAAGAACAACATGCAGGACACAGGATGACAATAATAAACAGAACAACATGCCGGACAAAGGAAGACAATAAGAAAAAGAACAACATGCTGGACAAAGTGAGATAACTGTAAAAAGAACAACATGCTGGAAAAAGGAAGACAATAATAAAAAGAACAACATGCCGGACAAAAGAAGACAATAATAAAAAGAACAACATGCTGGACGAAGGGAGACACTAATAAAAAGAACAACATGCTGGACAAAGGAATTGAATAATGAAAAGAACAACATGCTGGACAAAGGAAGACAATAATAAAAAGAACAACATGCTGGACAAAGAAATTCAATAATAAAAAAAACAACATGCTGGACAAAGGGAGACACTTATAAAAGAACAACATGCTGGACAAAGGAATTCAATATTAAAAAGAACAACATGCTGGACAAAGGAAGACAATAATAAAAAGAACAACATGCTGGACAAAGGAATTCAATAATAAAAAGAACAACATGCCGGACAAAAGGAGATAATAATAAAAATTACATGCCAGACAAAGGGAGACAACTATAAAAGAACAACATGCCGGACAAAGGGAGACACTAATAAAAAGAACAACATGCTGGACAAAGGAATTCAATAATAAAAAGAACAACATGCTGGACAAAGGAATTCAATTAATAAAAAGAACAACATGCTGGACAAAGGAAGACAATAATAAAAAGAACAACATGCTGGACAAAGGAATTCAATAAAGGAAGACAATAATAAAAAGAACAACATGCTGGACAAAGTAAGACAACTATAAAGAGAACACCATGCTGGACAAAGGGAGACAACTATAAAAATAACAACATGCTGGACAAAGGGAGACAACTATAACAAGGCTTGTCACAGGATGTGACGTATGCCCCCAAAGCAAATGCTTGTCAAAGGAAGACAATACAATGTCAGTTACATGTTAGCAAAAATTATGCTTCCTACAAGAAGAGTTATGGTCTTTGTACTCTGCACTTCCTCTCATCATCCTCTATCAATATATGTGGTTTTATTTTAAATCACTTCAATACTGCACAAGAAAATTAATTGAAGGGCAATAACTGCATAAATATTGAAGAAACGGTTGTGGTCCTTGTACTCTGCACTTCCTCTCATTGTCCTCTATCATTATATGAAGTTTTATTTGAATACTAATTGAGTTATGCTCCACATAAGAAAATTAAACAAAGGGCGATAACTCTGTAAATATTGAAGAAAAGGTTGTGGTCCTTGTACTCTTCACTTTCTCTTATTGTCCTCTATCATTAACTGAAGTTTCATTTGAATCCGTTCAATACTAATGGAGTTATGCTCCGCACAAGAAGCGTGACGGACGGACGGACGGACAGAGGGACGGACGATGCGATTACTATATGCCCCCAAAGTTCCCTTCAGTGGCATAAAAAGAACAACATGCCGGACAAAGGGAGATCACTGTAAAAAGAACATCATGCCAAACAAAGGGATATGTCCTTAAGTCATCCAAAAAACATACCACACAAGGGTAGACAACATTAAAGAACTACATGCTAGACAAAGGGAGACAACTACAAAAAGAAAACCATGCCAATTAAAGGGAGACCACCTCACCACCACAGTTTTGTTCATCAGATTCATCCACACAATCAGGATTGGAATCGCATCTATAACTACTGCGGATACACTCTCCACTTCTACATAGAAATTCACCACTTTCACAACCTGAAATATCAAATTGTTAAATTGTCCAAATACCATAAATACTGTCAATTTCTAGCATAATCTACTGGCTTACTGATTCCATACAGAAAACCTAGTCATACATAGTTACTACTTATAACCCATGTAAACAGGATAGATGATTCTAACATGATACTCGCTAATTTTTCTGTAGACAAAGAACACAATTATTGTTGTTAAATTACCCAATAAACAACGCAAAAAGTAGTCCCGATTCTGAGCGGAGCGTAGTAAAATGTAGTTCTCATAACAATTGCAAACATATTTGTCAGATCATGTAAGAATCGAATGTGTGCATCATCGTTGTTTTTGGCCAATAAACAACTCTTTGTCGTTCTGATGCATGGCTATTAAACCACTTGGGCTAACGCCCTCGTGGTTTAATTCATATGCATCAGAACTCCAAATCGTTTTTATTGAACAATAAATAATGATAAATCGCGAAATTATTTCTTAAACAACATTTCATAGTTATTGGAATGCACATGTTCCTTACTTTTTAGTGTACACCTACATTTTCTTGCAACACATTTTTTATTTTAATTAACAAATATTATAAACTTATCTTAACTATGTTCAACATAATGTCTAGTTTACAGCATCTTTCTTTAAAACAAGAGGAGTGTAAGGCCCTAGGTCGCTCACCGAGGGGCCTAGCAAGTTGATTGGGGAACAAATGTGGCCTCTAGAGTGTTCACGGGCTTTTCTTTAATTTGCCCAGGTAGCCTAGTTTTTAACCCCACATGACCCACTTTCGAACTCAACCTAGATATTATAAAAACAAAATTTAATGTTCTGAGCAATATTCAGAATGAACAAAAAATGTGTTCCCAAGCAATTTGACCTAGTGACCAAGTTTTTGACACCAAATGATCCATTTCAAATTTGTCCAAGACATTATTGGAACAAATGTTCTGGGCAAGTTTCATGAAGATTGGGCAATAAATGTGGTCTATTGAGTGTTCACGAGGTAAATGTTGACTACAAACGATTAATGATGGTCAACGGACAAAAGGCGATCATAAAAGCTACCATGAGCATGTTGTGCTCAGGTGAGCTAAAACTCAAGTACACGGTGTCGTAAAAGGTTTATTGTATAATCTATCAATCAGAAGAAATTTCATTATACTAAAGGACCTCTCCTTCTTATTTATCAGTTTCTGTCTGTCTAGACATCATAAATCATTCTGGTTTGTGAATTCAAGGATATGCACCAACAGGTGTTTAAATAGGCAGAGGTATTAAATACATTTTTTTTTTTTATTGAATCAAATAAAAGCGCTTGTAACTGCCATTAATCTTTATTGGGGTAATACAGTTATAAGCTTATAAGCTTATGGGTTATATAAACGATTTTGTAGACAGTTAAGACAGCCTCAGTGGGTTTTAAGAAGCTTCTAAATTGCAAAATACTGTAAGGCTAACCATAATATTGAAATTTTGTAAAAAAACAACAAAAAAACATGTAGTTGTATTAAACATCATAAATGCACAGCTGCACTTTTAGACTACTTAGAAATCCATCGTGACAATTATATATGATAGCATACAAGAGTTGATAGCATAAGAGAATATAGTAAAGTTATATTCGCAATCTAGTGATCTACAAATTCTTGGTTTTAACTTTTAACCCTACAATGCCAGGTTTTTGTAAAAGTTCTTTCCCCTGCTATATGATCTGTCATTTCTTTTCTTTTAAAAGGGACCAGCCATGCATATTTTACACCATTTAAGACTTTTCGGATATTGTCACAAATCTGACAGAAACGGATAGACAAACACAAGGGTAAAATATGTATTCAACAACAACAAACATCCAGTGATATTATTATTCATACAGCATGTGTTTGGCAATCAAAATTGCATGTTAAGAAAAACTCCCTATGTATTATCAGCGGGCAATTAATAAAGAATGGTAGATATTACAAGTGTTTTTTTCCTTCTATAGTATGGGCTGTTTTAAGGTGTCATCCCCTCAGAAAAATTCTTTCAAATCATGCGGTTTTCCCCTAAAACTGATCTTAGTCCAGGATGTTTCATTCCCCTGCTATAAAAAAAAATCCCCAAAATGCAAAAAAATGAAGTTATTTTTCCCCAAAATGAGGACAAAGGGCCCCATCCCCAAGAGGGGAAAAAAAAGCCCTATTATGCTATATTTTCTCTCATTTATTTTCATATAAAATAGACCAACCCTGCATATTTTACAACATTTATACCAATATTTCTTCTGACTCAATTTTTTCCATCACTGTCACAAATCAGAATCGGACGGACCTACAAATGGACAGACAGACAAGGGGGCAAAATATGCATAGATCTAGCAAATATTATTATTCATACAGCATGTGGTTGGGAAAGCTGTAATCCAAATTGCATGTAATGAAGAACAAATTCCCTTCGTATCATCACTGGCAATTAATCCAGAACAGTAGATATTAAAAGCTAACCATGCACAAGAAATGCGCAAAGTTGACATTTTAACAGTACGGAAAACGATATGCAGGAATTTAGTAGCAATTCGACTGAATCAGCATCCATAACTTTTAAGTTTTTCTCCATTTTTTCTGTAATGATATGTTTTCTTATGTTCTAATGTTGATAGGCTGTTTTTAATACGATATTTTGTACCATATACTAGCACAAAATATGAAAACCTAAAGGTAGCTTTTGTGTAAATCGAGGTTTTAAACAATTGACTTTAATGTGCATGTGTGTTAAATATGGAAGAATAAGATGTAATAAAGTTTGTTCATGCTCGCTAGAATTATTCAGAATATTTGAATTCAGATAATTATTAGTAAAGTAAATAAATAAATATAAATCATTTTTTGTTATTTTTTTATGTTCACTAAATAAAATTCACAAAACTCATCGCTGTTTTAGTTTTAAAATTACCAGTAACACAAGATAAGTCCTATTTTATACAATGCTACATACAAAAACTGAAAGACATGACACTTTCTAATTATCAGAACAGAATAATCATTGACTGCTGAAAACCTATAAGACCTGGACTATAAACAAAGATATCATTCCTTCGCCCAAAATCTATGACTCACTCAAGACTCTTTAAGAACAGAGCGAAGAACAAAAAAAAATTGTGTTTGCCGAAAAACAAAGTCCCCAAAGTATCCTAGGTTTAATATCGGACGATCGCAACCCTCGCAACGGAACTATGTGTGCATATAGACATACATACATGCAATTCGTCCCCACTAAAGACTCTCCCATATTCTGTCTACACCTTGAATGAATGCTTAACCTCGTTCGAGGTCTTTCGATCCACAGACGTACGCCTGATTAGATAAAACTCGATGTCCTCATGCGTTCCTATAATCCAATAATACCAGTTTTATGAATGGGACCAGTTTTGAAAAGGTGTGCCGTAAGTAATCCATTTAAACCGTCAAAAGACCAGCCTAAAAAATTGTTTGTTACCCGTAGCGTAGAGGCTATAACACTACAAAACGCTCTTCAAACTGAAATGATTTTAAACTTTCAAAGTATTAGCTGAAAAAATGTAAATGGCACATTTTAGGACAGGAAATACAGCTGATTTTATTAAAAATGTAATCTTAGGTAAGCCATAATGGGTTCCTTAACTCAGCCTATTGTTCCCAAACATTATTAGATACTGTAACTTAATGTTCACAAGGCAAGATGTAAAGAAGCAAACATGACCATCAGGGGCGTAGCTTCCTTTAGGGACTATATGCACGTGCCTATACATTTTTTCCAGGGATAAAAAATTTAAAATGCCAAAAATGCCAATAAAAACAAGGGATGGGGTGAGGGGATCTTTCTTGGCTGTGTTGATACTTCATTGTTTAACGAGTAAAGTACGTTAATATGAAATAAATTTCACGAAACACATGCTTATTTTACAATTATTTTGTAGAATCAGGGTTTAGTTGAAGTTGGTTGTTTGTAGCCACATACGAGTATAAACACTCCTGGCCCAAATTATCGCTTACAGCATCATTTTGTAGATTCTGCCTATTGTGCCTATACATTTTTTAAACCCAAGCTATGCCCCTGCTCATTGTAACAAATTTAGCTTGCATAAATTCTCATGTTCGTTTTTAGAGTTTTTAATCTTAACTCAAATTAGTTCAAATGTTTCAAAACCTATACCTTACAGTCATCTTTGGAATTTCTGGTTTTGCTACCGAGTACTGATGTAACAGTAACATTATATTAAAGTTACAGTCTCAAGCCAGTATACGAAGAATCACTGCGAGTGTTTGAAAACTTTGGTTGTCCACTTGCATCTGTGGACGTATCATATCATATCAACAACAATGACTTGCATTTTAAGCCATTAGTTTTTTTGTCCATCACTTACTAGCTGTTACATTACACTAATAGTTTGTCCCGACTCATAATACTAACAAATAATAAAAGTTAGGTGTTGTTTTACGAGGGCATATGAGCTGTTCACATTTGGATGATTTCTGAATAGCCAGCAGTGTCCTTTTTTTTTCACAAATGGTGTATTAAGTGTTTGCACTTGTCACAATCTATCTGATGGCTGAATCATAAAATTAGAAGAGATCTCAACTGCTTCAACCATTTACATACTAACAAAGCCCAGCCCAATTACTAATGATACCAATTGCCTGCGATTTACACAGATAATGGGGGTCCATTTTATCTCCATTTACATTTTTTGAAAGGTCAGCAGGGGTAAAGGTCAGTGACCTTCAAGGTTGAAGTCGTAGGCGCAGTCTGGTATTACAATTGTTCTTGTCAGATTGCTTGTTTTTTTTAACATCAATAATCAACCAGTCTGCTGGAAAATGTGGCAATGCAGACAAGACTGGTACACATTTTTTTTTTCAAGGGCCAGACTGGTTTGGACACGGTGGCTGGATTAACATGGTATTGTCATGTACCAGAGGTGTCCTGTTACCGATTCAGCAGTGATAAATGACATTAACAGCCCAGAATTGCAATCAGACAGGCAATGGGGTCAGCAGGTCAATAAAGGTCAAGGTCATTGTTGATGGTAAGATTAAACCCTTAAGATTCTGACATAGTCACTTATCTGAAAGCCATGTTTAAATAATTACTGCACTTCTTCACAAGTTTGTTAAAGGGACCAGTTCACAGATTGACGAATTGACCATTTTTCAACTTTTTGTCACCGATTCCAAAAATAAAAGAACAGTGATACAAGGGAGCAAAATAATACTACAGACCTAGAAATGTACTGTTAACCCCGTTTTGTTAATTAGTAATCATCAGCTACAATTGATAAAATTATAAAGCGTTTGTAACGCTAAACGATGGAATAATTTGGAGTGTTTCTGTTGTTTTCGTTGAAACTGTTGACATCATGCGGAAGACTTACAGAAGTACATAATGAAAGCAAAACATAGAAGTCGGAATGGCCGAGTGGTTAAGGCGATAGCTTTTTAATCCGGAGGTCCCGGGTTTGAACCCCGGTGAGACCAAAGTTTTTTTTCTGTTTTGTTTTTCTAAATACTTTTCTTGTTATTATACTTAAGCTTTTTAGTTCCGATGCTGAAATCTGTCAAGTTAAGATATTTAATGGCATACTTAAAAAAATGCGAAAATCTGTAAACAAGTCCCTTTAAAAAAACAATTCTGTTGATACAAATGTTTTGGACATTATAAAGCTGAACAAGGAACGAGACAGGAACAATTAAAGATGCGATACCAATGCTGTACTAGTTATAGAGTCATTTGTGAAGGTTGCAGGTATAATCCTTTCGCTTAGCACCAGGGTTTATTTCTTAATTAACATAATTATTATCATTATACTGAGTCCTTTTCATGAGATAAAGTCTGGAATCTATTATAAGCAACAAACATTTAAAACATGTAAAAACTGTCAAATCATTTTATTTTGCATGGTCTTATTTAAGCGTTTTCATGGTCCTAATGTAAGACCCCACATAAATTTTCTTTTTGCACGATTTTAAATAAATATTTAACAGACATAAAAGCGCAATTGAAAGACTGCGCAAGTAGGCCATTTTTCAAAAATACCTGAAATCTAGGCACTGCAAACTAAAATGATTTTACAGTAATTATCTACAAAGAAAGAACAAGTGTACAGGTGAACATGACAATGTTGTCTGATTGGCAACAGTCCAAAGTGTAATATAATTTTAATTACAACTCAGCATACACACATCCCTATCAAAAGATGGTATTATTTACTGTATAAAATTGATAAGGATTTCATACAAATATCATCCCAGACAAGGGCTTATAGTTTTTCCCATGCAATAAGTTACCAATAACTCTATGTCTATGTCAATAAAAGTGGAGCGAGACAGGTTTTCAAGTAGAGAACACTTAGTTAAATATCTGCAAACCTTGTAAATACTCATCACACTACAATCAAGTAATTTAGAGGAAGAAGTTGGCCATTTTTTGGTGGAATTTTGAAATATATTCAACAGTTTTTGGTAATAAAACTCTTGAGAAATATCTGCAATCTTTCAACGAAAATTCCAGGAAATTTAGCACACTTTTTCTGTTCTTTCTGCCAATGATGCTTTTCCAGAAAACTAAATGATAGAACCTCGGATTTATATGAGATGGCATCTGGTAAAACAGTTTGTATACTAAGTACATTTCTCACAAGAATAAGATTTGCTTATCAGGCACTTTTTTCTATTTACATGTACACTTGAGAATAGGTTTTTCACCTATATACTTATTGAATGTGAAGCCGGGCCAAGCTAGTTCAGTTGGTAGAGTGCTGGACTGTCAATCCGGGGATCATGAGTTCGAACCCCAGCCCGGCCACATAACTTGTGTCGGGATTGGTCATGAAATTATTTCTACGGCCATTCTCCCCCTACCTCTGATTAAAGTAGGGCAGTTGTTATATCAGCTAAGCTTGCCCAGGAACAGTGTGAGTAGGTTAACTGACCGCTGTGATATGAATGAAATACTGTTAAAAACGGCGAAAAATCCAAACAAACAAACAAACTTATTGAATGTAATACAATAGCCAGTGATTTGTTTGTTAAAATGGTAGTTTTTTGGCTAGGGCAAATAGTCCATATTCGGCACAAAAAAATACTCCCAAAAATCACTGACAGCAAATCTGAATCCACCAGCTATTTGGGCCATGCACACTTGAGATATGACTTTTTCACATATACTTTTATAATGTAATCATGACATAGTAATCCATCGGTCACTTGTGTGTGTTCCCTCCAACAGGTTACAACACACCAAGTTTGTTCTTAAATGGATGTCAATGCAATATCATGTTGAAGTTGACACAATCTATTAACAACCAAACCTAATGTTTATGTGTTCTAAAATATTTTGTTTTGTATTATGGGTGCTCTTTTAGTTTTCAGTATAATACATATATATATATATATATATATATGTATATATATAGACCGATAGATAGATAGATAGATATATTAATGTTTTTTGTATCAATATTATCTACCCCCCCCCCCCCCACTCTGTCTCCTCCCAAAATAACAACATGATATTTCTAGAATTCTTATCTTTTAGAATAGCAATTCTCATATATCACACTGACAGATGCCTTGTAACAGGTTTAACACTGTTACTTTTCCATATGGCTAATTATACTCCTACAATGACAAGTTTTATTTAGGAAGATTGCTATAAATTCTGAATATTATGCATAGAAAATGTTTTAGACTTTTTTTTTTTAACAGATTCAGTGATTGTAAAGTTTTAAAACCAGGAATGGTAATGACATAGAAAGCATTCTGAGGTTACAGATCTTAGCCAAGATAGGTAACTACTAAAAAGGGACCTGTTGACAAATTGGCAATTTCACAATTTTCAAAATTTTTGTCATAGATTCCAAAAAGAAATTAAACATTATATACAAACAAGCAAAATATTACACTCATGACTAGGAAATATATTGGAAATATCATTTAGTTTATGGGTAATCATCAATCGAAATGGATAAAATTATAAAGCTTTTGTAACGCTTTTCATTGGTATTTGGAAAATACGTGTATATCTTACATTATATATAGCGTTAAAAATGAACACCCAATGTGAAATATTTTTGCCAACATATTCAGAGGTATTTACTAATAGTTATGGGCTTATTTCCAATGTTTGCATTAAAATAATATATCAGGTGTCCAGGTACCTTAAATAACATACATTCTGCAAAGAAAAACGAGGTTAACATAATTTATCTGTTACAACCCATAATAGACTGATAAATTGATGGGCTTTTACAGGGATGGAAAAAACATCCCATGAATAACAAACAGATATACAAAAGGTGTTAAATGTTTAAATGAAAGGTTTGCAAACAGCCAGGTACAATCTATCCATCTCTGTCACTGACAGCAGCATCCCTACAGTGGCCGAATGACAACCACTGGTTTCCAACGACAACTGCAAGCGCTTGGTTTCAGCCAATTTACTGTTAATTGTAAAATACGATGCCCCATAGTTGTGTTTAGATGCATAAAGTATAGCATTACATACTGGCCATCATACTTCATGCCATTTTGAATGCCTAAAATGTATGGTGTTACAAAGTTATGCATTTAAAACAAACACATCCAACAAACTGATTGTATCGTTTGATATGTTTTTAGTTTTACGTTGTACTGGTTGAATGTTTTTAAATCCTATTGCTAAAAATAGTTACTCTTGAGCCCATTTCCTAGGGGTAGAACCAGTACATTTAGCATATTTGTGCACAACTGAAATGGGTCAACATAAATCGATGGACAATTCAAGTCAGCACCACATTGTTTGTTGGAAAAACAAGACATATTTTGTGCACTGTTTATTGGAGATTAAACATCTGGGCCCAGTTGCACAAAATTTAAACGGCCAGTTAAGCTAACAGCATGTTAACTTTAACTGTAAATAACATTTATATTAGGAGCAACTAGTTTATGAAACATTACAAAAATTATTCCAGGGGGGAGGGGTCCTTGGCAGAGGTCTTCACTCTGGAAGTGCTTTGTTTTTGCTGATCATTTGAAATGAGTCTTTTTCGGCATAGCTGTCTTAAACCACTTTTGACCTAGATTTCTTGAAATAAATCTATTGTTTAGCCTACATAATCATTTTTTAAAGACATTTTTTGTTCATTTATATTTTGTACCTTACAGACCCAGATGTTTTTTGCTGCTTGCAAAAATCCACTTTAATAGCCATTAACATAAACAAGACCAAAATGTAAGACACTTACAAAACATTTGATGCTACAGCCACAAGGAAGTTTTCCAGTTGCCATAAATGTAAACATTTACACAAGCTTTCAGGCGCGGATCCAGGTGCGGATCCAGGATTTCGAGTTAGAGGGGGCGGAAATATTCAGTAAAGGTAAAAGGCTGCCAACAAATTGTTTTGGTCTCTCTCACACATTGGAATAGATTTTCGAAAGTACAGAAGAATGTTTTTGATGCTTACAATAAATTGATTGAAGAACATGTCATTGGCAGCAACAAAATGCATATGTTTCAAAACATTGTGAATTTTCAAAATCAAATGTTGGACAATTTTAGAGGGGGCGTACGCCATTCCCCCCCCCCCTCTAAAGCCGCCTATGGCTTTTCATGATGCAGGTATGTTTTGTAGTACACCAAACTTTACCTACAGCAATACATTAATTATATTTACCTGAACAAAGAGCAGAGTGCATCTGCGTTGACGGAATGTCATCATCAACATAATTATGTTTCACAGTTAAAAATCTAAACTCATCTGCATGGAAGGTTTTCTTGATATTTAAATAATATAGTTTGCAATGTTGTGGGCCTACGACTATGACAGTTCTCAATCTCAAACTTTTAGTTTTAACTTAAAATAAGGGGCATCGTGAGAAAACCGGTCTTAATGCATGTGCGTAGTGTTGTCCCGGATTAGCCTGTCCAGTCCGCACAGGCTAATCTGGGATGGCACTTTCCGCTTTTATGGTATTTTCTGTTTCAAGGAAGTCTCTTCTAACCATAAATCCACTTTAGGCGGAAAGTACCGTCCTGGATCAGCCTGTGCGGAATGCACAGGCTGATCCGGAACGACACTTTAGGTACATGCATTAAGCCCGGTTTTCCCATGACATGCCTCAAATATGCAATTCAAAGATGACAAGATGTAACAACCCTTTTTGTATTTGTCAATCTTTCAAGTCTAAGAAGGTGAGAACATTATAGTCACACATGAAAACTTTTTATGTTGATTCTCACAGGAGCAGTCCAGAAATATGTTAATAAAAATATAACTTTGCACAAATTGTTTCTAATGGACATCTCACTGATCAAAATACAAAAGAAAACACATTGAAATCGGTGCACTAATCACATTTTGGTAAATTTTTGGTGATGCCTCTGGAGTAAATCAGTATGTAGATTATTGTATATTACGTTCGTACCAAGCATTTTCGAACTTACACAGGATATAATGCCTTTCGTAAATAAGAAACAGTTTTCAGTCGAATAAACACCATTAACATAAAAAAAAACTATTGCAAAATTACAATTTATTGAATTAGATTCCTTGGACAGCGACTTTAAACGGTATGTCAGCCATTAGTACTTCATTATTGCAGTGTCACTAAGCGACTTTAAACGGTATGTCAGCCATTAGTACTTCATTATTGCAGTGTCACTAAGCGACTTTAAACGGTATGTCAGCCATTAGTACTTCATTATTGCAGTGTCCCTAAGCGACTTTAAACGGTATGTCAGCCATTAGTACTTCATTATTGCAGTGTCACTAAGCGACTTTAAACGGTATGTCAGCCATTAGCACTTCATTATTGCAGTGTCACGAAGCGACTTTAAACGGTATGTCAGCCATTAGTACTTCATTATTGCAGTGTCACTACGCGACTTTAAACGGTATGTCAGCCATTAGTACTTCATTATTGCAGTGTCAGTAAAGAATGACAATGTGACAACATTTGATCATTCAATCATTTCATGATCACAGCAGTCGGACAATGTGACAACATTTGATCATTCAATCATTTCATGATCACAGCAGTCGGACAATGTGACAACATTTGATCATCAATCATTTCATGATCACAGCAGTCGGACAATGTGACAACATTTGATCATTCAATCATTTCATGATCACAGCAGTCGGACAATGTGACAACATTTGATCATTCAATCATTTCATGATCACAGCAGTCGGACAATGTGACAACATTTGATCATTCCATCATTTCATGATCACAGCAGTCGGACAATGTGACAACATTTGGTCATTCAATCATTTCATGATCACAGCAGTCGGACAATGTGACAACATTTGATCATTCAATCATTTCATGATCACAGCAGTCGGACAATGTGACAACATTTGATCATTCAATCATTTCATGATCACAGCAGTCGGACAATGTGACAACATTTGATCATTCAATCATTTCATGATCACAGCAGTCGGACAATGTGACAACATTTGATCATTCAATCATTTCATGATCACAGCAGTCGGACAATGTGACAACATTTGATCATTCAATCATTTCATGATCACAGCAGTCGGACAATGCCAAGGTTAGAGGCAACAACAGCAACAAAGTTTTTTTATTTCCCAGTACACATCAACAAAGCTTGAAAACATGATGTTTATCTCAAACATTACAAGCAGAGCAAGTTAAGAACTTGTTCCTTCTATTAAATGATGACAATTTGAGCCTTGAAAAACAAGATTTGCTGCAAAAACAGAAAACATTAAAAAGATATCATCTGGAAATGTTTTTTTCAGTGTAGCTGTCTAAGACCACTTTTGACCTAGATTTCTTGTGATAATTATGCAGCGGGAAAATTGAATGCCAATAGAATTGGGCAAATTTTCTAATTTTAGGGAATGCAAAATTCAAACAATGGTTTAACGTATACCAATAACTGTTTATAATAATTTATATAATTGTCACATAAGCGGTTAAATTAAAGTTATAAACATATCATTGTTTACATAAGCGGTTAAATTAAAGTTATAAACATATCTTCGAAATACACTCTAGAAATGAACATAATTATGAACAATTTTACTCTTTGCATGTCATGATTAGAATGTAATATTCATTCACATAATGAAATAACTATTTTGTTTAGCCTACATAATCGGCACGCTCTATAAATAGCAATTACAACGCTACAATTCACGGGGACGACAAGCACAAAATATAAAGTGGTAAATTTCTGGTATTTTTCTGACAAATAAGCAAAACAAATATTAGCAAATTTGATTGAGCTTGTATTTCCTATTATTTTATCATTGTGTTAAAATATTATTGTACGCTGTAACCGACTGTCGTCCCCATGAATTAATTCTAGTGAGTACAACTGAATCCTAAACCCGAGAATTGCAATAAATGGGGAATTCATAAACTTACTGCTCATTCATAAACAGACTCTGGGAGGAGTATGTAATAAAGAATCCCACAATTTAATCTGATGTAATTTCTTAATCGTATACAACTTCCGCAATTTCTGTTTGTTTTTACTGCTTTTCGGGCAGGAAAGTACAACCACCATACTTGAATGTCTACAAAATAAAATGTGTTCCTTTCTTTAGAACAAGAGGGCCACGATGGCCCTAGGTCGCTCACCTGAGTTAAAGGCATCATAATGGCTTATAACAAGAGGGCCAAATGGCACTAAAGCACTTACCTGAGTATAAAGATCTGGGCCTTGCAGTTTCAGAAGATTTGTATAGTCTATGACCCACAGGGCATGGCCACTTTCTACCCCAGGGGTATAATTTAAACAATGTTTGTAGAGGACCACTATACAATATTACAAACCAGATATTAAACTACTGGGTCTTGCGGTTTCAGAGGAGAAGATTTTTAAAGTCATTTTGCTATTTAAGTCTATATAAACATTGTGACCCCTGGGGTGTGGCCAGTTTTGACCCCAGGGGCATCATTTGGAAAATCTTTGTAGAGAATCACTATACAATGTTAAGCCTCAGTCACACATTCCCGAATATGGCTTCCGACAGCGTCCCGAGAGCGCTACAATACAATTGATAAAAACTTCGGGAATATCGGGACGTTGTCGGGAGTTGTCTGGACGCTTTCGGGACGCTGTCCTGAGAATTGGGCATCATCGGAACACTTTCGGCATGATCGGCCAAGCACTTCCGACAGTTACGGTTTCCCTTAACATTCGGGAGACTCAGCCGAATTTGTATAGTCGGGATTCTGTCGGGATAAATTCGGCTATATCGGATCAAATTCGGAACTTTGTCAGGACGCTGCCGGGACGTTGTCGGGACAATATCCCGTAGAACGGGAATGACATTGCATAAACATATATATACATATATCACGTCTGGTGTATATATCGTGTGCGTTGGGCGTGTTTGTGGGCTTCTGTCATTCATCGACAGAACTTTTACCGACCACCATTCATGCTTTCCGATTACGGCTCCTGACAGCGTCCAGACGGCACTACAATACAAATATTTAAAAAGTACGAAATGCCGGGATGCTGTTGGGACTCTGTCAGGAGCTATCGGGACACTGTCGGGACTCCATCAGGACGCTGTCGGGAAAATCGGGGCTCTGTCGAGACGCTGTCGTGATGCGGTCATGACCATATTCGATCTTTCGATCAAAAATTGAATTTCCTGCCCCGAATCTCAGAATATTGTCCGGACTTTTGAATTTTTTTATTCGGGTGCTGACGGCTCAAGAACGGCAGGAAAAATTGGGAATGTGTGACTGAGGCTTTACACACCAAATATGAAACCTCTGGGCCTTGTGGTTTCAGATGAGATTTTTAAAGTCAGTTTGCTATTTAAGTCTATATAAACCATATGAGTAATGGGGTGTGGCCACTTTTGACCCCAGGGGCATCATTTGAACAATCTTTGTAGAGGACCACTATATAATGTCACATACCAAATATGAAACCTCTGGGCCTTGGGGTATCAGAGAAGATTTTAAAAGTCATTTTGCTATTTAAGTCTATATAAACCATGTGAGCCCCAGGGTGTGGCCAGTTTTGACCCAGGGGCATCATTTGAATATTCTTTGTAGAGGTCCACTATACAATGTTACAGACCAAATATGAAACCTCTAGGCATTGCAGTTTTTGAGAAGAAGATTTTTAAAGCCATTTTGCTATCTAAGTCAATATAAACCATGTGAGTCCCAGGGCGTGGCCAGTTTTGACCCCAGGGGCATCATTTGTACAATCTTTGTAGAGGACCACTATACAATGTTACTTACCAAATATGATACCTCTAGGCCTTGCAGTTTCAGAGAAGATTTTTATTGCATTTTGCTATACAAGTCTACATAAACCATGTGACCCCCGGGGCATGGCCAGTTTTGACCCCAGTGGCATCATTTGTATAATCTTTGTAGAGGACCACTATACAATGTTACATACCAAATATGAAACCTCTAGGCCTTGCGGTTTTAGAGGAGAAGATTTTTAAAGTCATTTTGCTATTAAAATCTATACAAACCATGTGAGCCTCAGGGTGTGGCCAGTTTTGATCCCAGGGGCATCATTTGTACAATCTTTGTACAGGACCACTATACAATGTTACATCACAATAAAATCAGTTAGTATGTTTTTAAAACAGTTACATCTACTTATTCCATCCTTCAACCTTACACTCAACTGTGCTAGAAAAATGCAATTAAATTCACATGCCCTACAGTAACAGTTAAAACACAATACTGGTACAAACAAAACATTTGTATGTCAGTGATACAGCACACAGCCACCTGTTTAATTGTAATCAATACAGAAACTCCTGGTAATAAATCAGAAATCAAAGAAAGAGCTCATGAAATATGACGAAGAATGATATCTAGCCTCATTACAAAACCATTGGGCTAACACCTACCTTGATTACTACCAACTGGAATTGTTGCACTTATTTTGAAACCGATACCATAATAGCCAACGAGTACAAAGCTAAATTAACCAACATCCAGTAAGCTACAGCATTTTACAAAGTTAAATTTTAATGATGTGTTTGATTCCATGATAAAGTTGCAATATGTATATGTATCATGACTATCATGACTCTTTAAAAAGATTTTTAGTTATATTTAGGTATAATAAATTGGTACAGTTATTGAAATTAGCAGTTTGACCTGTACGCCTGCAGGAATTCTTATTGAAATCAGTGAGTCATATTGAGAATTGTTTTGAAACAGTGCTTTTAGAATAAGTAATAATTTACATTTTCGCCAATACTTTCAGATAACCTGTACTAGGTGCTAGAAATCAATCACAGACCCAGTGAACTAGTCTGGTACTATATACTTTTGTTCTTAATCAGCACATTTTAGAAAAGAGAACATTGCACTTTCTATTGGCCATTTTTTTGCACATGATAGCGATAATGATCCCTCTCACTTAGATGCTGGTATTTACTTCTAATGGCAAATAACTGCAGAGCATCATAGCTGACATTTCTGCAGCAACTGAGGATTACAAGTATCCTATCTTACTGCATGGGATTGCATTCCAGGCTCAGTCCCTCAGTGTAAGAAAAAACATAGTAATTATTTCATTAATTAAAAAGCAGGAGCCATATTCCAGAAATCCCTTAAATAAAATCTTATCCTTAACTTAGAAATCATGTTTTTCTGTTATATTTTATTTCGTGCGTATATGACAATAATATAAATTGCTCAGTGTTTATTAATTATTAGCTATATTGTTTACTCTAAGTGTTTATCTCACTGTAATGGATTTCGCAAATGTGTATGTAGTTTTAGAATAATTATTTTTAATTTAAAAAAAATTCAACTAAAATGATATTATTTTTTATCTATGTTTACGCAATACGGACCCTGTTGATAACAAATGTCCATCATGCTGGTAATAAAGCATACCTAAGTTCAACAGGGGCTTCAAATGCAACATGCACAAACTGTTTCCTTTAATTTCTGTTTTCAATACCATTTACAATTGTGTAGTATCTTTTTCTTTTGAAAACTCATCGTATTGGATGCACTGAAGGTATTATGATAAAACTGATAACGACTTTTTATCACCTCATAACTATCTCATGGAAGAATGCACTTTCATTCATTCACACCTTAGACGAATACCTAATGATTATGCAAATATGCTGTACATAAAATTAAAATAGAAAATATTGCATATGTCAACCCTCTGCCTCAACGCTTGTATAAAATGCGGTTACATATGATAACATCTGACACTAAGAGTATCTCAGGCCATTTTTTTAATAAGTTGTTTAACAGATCTGCCGCCAAATTTTTTAAAAACCTGAAAGAAAATAAAATCCATTTCCATGCATATTCACAGAAGGTACAGAAAAGCTGAAGAGTGTAATGTCAGGAGAAATACATTCAACAACTGAATTGGCCATTTTTAATGATAATGATAAAAGAATTGAATAGTATTTTTCTGCATTTCATGGGTGTATGAACTGTCAGGAAAATTACACCTAACGACAACGATAATTTTCCCGACAGTTCATACAGAGATGAAATGCAGTAGTACGGTCAAGAATAATGAAGAGGTAATTTGCATATGCAGCCTGTTCATCGGGGTATGAATGACAGGTCACGTGGGCAGATTATTCAATCAGAATGCAGCGTTTACGTAAAAATGCATAAAGCTGTAATTATTCAACTTTTCACTTCTTGGATTGTAAGACGGGAGATTTTCTTTTTTTTACACCACCCACCCAATACTTTTGCCAAGACAATCCTTTTAACAATTTGTATCGAATTGAAAAAATAACACCCCATAGTATAAACTAAGCTGTATTTCCACACTGAGAAATACAGCAAACACGCGCAGTTTAATGACATCATTTTGTAGACTTTTCGTGACATCATTTTATGTTTTAAGTGTTACTTACTGTGTTTTCTTTTGTTATTTTCAAAATAAAGGCCGACTAGAACTCCGTGAGTCGGATGTGTCGCCTGATGCCAGATAGCTTACGTGAATCCAAATGAAGAAGTACTTAAGGTTAATGCTCAAATTTTTTTAAACAGATTTATTGAAATCTTCAAAAGAACTTATTAAAACCAAAAATGCGACACAAAAATAAGTATGAAAATTTACAAAGGGCAATAACTCAGTATCAGTATCAGGTGCAGAGTAACGGTTCTTGTGCACTGCACTTCTCCTGAATGAGATCTATCTACCTATGAAGTTTCAAGTTTTCATAGTCTTAGAGTTATGCTCCAGTCAAAAATCAAGTATGAAAATAAACAAAGGGCAATTACTCCAAAAGTATGTGATGCAGAGTAATGGTTCTTGTGCACTGCACTTCTCCTCAATGAGATCTATCTACCTATGAAGTTTCAAGTTGATAACTTTCATAGTCGTAGAGTTATGCTCCGGACAAAAATTAAGAATGAAAATAAACAAAGGGCAATAACTCCAAAAGTATGAGGTGCAGAGTAATGGTTATTCCCCTCAATGAGATCTATCTACCTGAAGTTTCATGTTGATAGCTTTAATAGTCCAAGAGTTATGCTCCGGAAAAGCGAAAGGGGACGCCGCCGCTGCCGACAACACCGCCGCTGACATAAGTAACCCCTATATGTCGCCTAGTCAGGCGACACAAAAATGATGGGATTAATAGAATACCAGGTAAGTTTTTATTAAAGATAAGTTTATCTGCTTGGCACAAAACGTGAACCACTACCAATGCTCTTGGTTCAGGTTTTCTAAGCCTCGCGAAAACTAAAGTTATCTTTATTCAACAGTAACCTAGGTAAATAAAAATAAATTGTGTGTTTCGAGCAATAGTCTCATAAAAGTAAGGTAGGGTCGGGATTGAGTTGTTTTTATTTATTTTTTTTAAAGACACATTTCGGTAAAAAAACATTGAAAAAAAAATCTAAAATCTGACGAATACAAATTTCATGGAAAACAATCGTCGCTAAAAAACTATAGGTTCAGGAAGTTTTTGTTAGATAGGGTCGGGTTGCCCGAAACACAGAATTAGTTCTTTTGGCCCTAGTATTCTCTATATTACAAATATTTGGCCTTGTACAGGAGAACACCAGACCAGTGACAACTGTCTGGCTCTCTTATGTTAGGTCTATCACTGAACCTGATCTTTGCAATAAAACACTGAGCAAATTACTGCATGACCATGAAGATATAAACAATAAATGACTGCATTTGCCAGCAACAATTGCACTACAACAACATTGTTAACTGAGAGACTGATACTTGCAGGCTCATAAAAAATGTAGATTCAACACAATAGATCAAAATTTACAAACCTAAAATTATGTACACCTTTCCACTCCAGAATTCATTACACTTTAACAATTTTACGAAGAGTGCATTTTTAAATTAAAGGGACTTGTTCACAGATTTTTGCATTTTTTGGCGTAGCTGTCTAAAATCACTTTTGACCCAGATTTCTTGCGATAATTATGCAGCGGGAAAAATGAATGCCAATAGAATTGGGCAAATTTTCTAATTTTAGGGATTGCAAACTTCAAACAATGGTTTAACGTATACAAATAACTGTTGCATACTTTTGGGGATTAAAAATTTACATAATTGTTACATAAGCGGTTAAAATGAAGTTATAAAGATATCCTCGACATATACTCTAGAACTGAGGCTAATTCTGAACGTATTTTCTCATTGTATGCCATAAACAGAATGCTATATTCATTCACGTAACAAAGTAACTATTTTGTTTAGCCTACATTTATATAAGCGGTACGGTCTATAAATAGCAATTGTGCAATGTTCCCATTCATAAATCTCATTCACAGAGTAATTGCCGTTCCATGTAGCCCATTGATTCCAGCGAGTTCAATACATTCCAGGAACAGTAGTGTCATTCTAAAAATAGCACGCGTTAGCTAGCAACCGTTGTATAGCTGTGTTAATATACTCGTACATGCATCAATAAGAGTTCAGAGAATCATAAATCTAAAAATTTCAATAAATGGGGAATTTATATTTATAAACTTACTGTTAATTTGAAAACGAATATTTATAATGGCATCTTTCTATCAACTTCTCAAGTAGATGTTATTTAATCTGAAAAAAGATGCTGAAAGAAGATTCGGAATACGTCAAATTGTTATTCGCGTAGCATGAATACACAATTTGCAATACTAATTATACACAGGAATCCTTGATATATCATATTTCTACTGATATAATTTAAAATTGTCATAGTCTAATGAATTTTTATGTTTGCGTTATCAAAAATAAAGTCTTAAGATTTCAAAAATCGCTGAATGTTCCCTGCTATTGCTTTTTATTGGGATACACAATATAAATGCTTATTTGACTTCAAATCGTTATTATATTTGATAACTAACATGAATGGTATATTACCGGTACTATAAATAACTATATAGACTCGTCTGATACATAATAATTTTAATTCATTCCCGAAATTATTTTCTTACCTTGTTAATTTGTTAAACCTAAATTATTTTGGTTATTCATAGATCACTGGTGGAAACATGGATCTGTATGATTAGTTTATTCACAGCATAGATATTAATGATAATTTTATTTAATTTTTAAATTAATAAATTTATCTCGAATAAACTTTTGGGTCCCAGAAGTTTTCTTATAATGTCCGAAAAATCTGGGGTCCAACAAGTCTCCTAATATTGGTGGGGACCAAAAAATCTGGGGTCTGAGAAGTCACGTAACGGATCATCTTGGCCGTCTGTTTAGGTAATTTTTAAATGACATCTCAATATTAATTTCAACGCCGATTGTCTTTTTTAAAGACATTTCTTGTTTGAAGTATGCCATGAAATCCCTTCACTTGACAGATTTAAGCATTGGAACTAAAAAGCTCACATATAATAACAAGAAAAGTATTTAGATAAAAAATTAGTCCCACCGGGGTTCGAACCCGGGACCTCCGGATTAAACGGATATTGCCTTAACCTCTCGGCAATTCTGACTTATCTATTTCACACTGCATTATCTACTTTATTTAAGTGCTCCACGGGATGTCAACAATTTCAACGAAAATTATTCATCGTTTAGCGTTACAAAACGTTTTATAATTTATCAATTTCAACTTATGAGTACTCGTAAACGAATCGTTTTTTTACAGTATATTTCTAGGTCCATAGCGTTATTTTGCTCCCTTGTATACACTGTTCTTTTATTTTTAGAATCTGTGGCAAAAAGTTGAAAAACTGTAACTTCGTCAATCTGTGAACAAGTCCCTTTAAAACTACATTGCTGTTTAAAAAAAGAAACAACATTTGTATAAATTGCATATATACTATAGAAAACATTCCATTAAACAAGAGGGCCATGATGGCCCAAAGCGCTCACCTGAGAACTGGTACAGATGAAGACCATACTATTGTGACAGGTTTGAAAATTAAGGTATCTGAACAATACGCAGAGGGGGGATAGGATCAATTTTGATTTAAAACATCGGTTAGTGCAATGGGCTAACTAAAGTACAAGTTGGGTAGTGGATGTGCGTTTTTTTTTCTAATGGTTCTCAAATCACTTTTCTTGATATTCTTACCTGACCCCTTTTCATTAAGACAATTCTGGAAAATGCAGAAACAGTAAATTTTTATGTCTTTTTCGCAAACAGTTTTGGAGAGCTAGTTGCAATGCGATAATTGCGATGGCTGTGCTATAAGGTAAAGTTTTGCTTTTTCTTTGATAATTTTCTGTCCAATGATGATAAATGATGTTAATGCAGCTCTGAAGACTTCAATGTTGCATGTACAAATAACTGCATGCACTTCTTGCAACTGTTGGAAATCAACTTTTATCAATCAGTTTTTATGGTCATGCACAAACTGTGTAAGTTTGGTCAACATTGAATATAAAATCATGTGTGCAAGCCAATCATTGAAAACTTGTTTTTTCCCAAACACAAGGGGCAATAACTCTAGTGTTTCTGGCCCAATTATGCTTTTATTCGATTTCACCTGTAGAAATACGTTCATAGACAAACTGTACACGATTGGTGAAGATTGGATGAAAAATGAAGTCTCTATCTTAAATAATGTCCATTTTTGCATATTTTTTTCCCAAACAAAGGGCAATAACTCTGGTGTTCTGGTCCAATAATGCTTATATTCGACTTCACCTTTAATCTTATGGTCATAGACAAACTGTGCAATATTGGTGAAGATTGGATTTAAAATGAAGTCTCTATCCTGAATAATGTCCATGTTTGCATTTTTTTTTCACAAAGGGCAATAACTCTGGTGTTACTGGTCTGATCTTGCTTATATTTGACTTCAACTGTAATCTCATGGTAATAGACAAACTGTGCAAGACTGGTGAAGATTGGATGAAAAGTGAAGTCTCTATCCTGAATAATGTCCATTTTTTGTATATGTTTTTAATAAACAAAGGGCAATAACTCCGGTGTTTGAAACACAATCTGGCCCATTTTGGGCGTCTGCTGAGATCTGATGGTCATACACAAACTGTGAAAGTTTGGTTAAGATTGGATCGAAAATAAAGTCTAAACACTGAAAAAAGGCATGTGTGCTCTTTTTCTGCATGAAAAAGGGGCAATAACTCTGGTGTTACTGGTGTGATCTGACCCAATAACAATCCCATCCAAGATTTTATGGTCATACACAAACTGTGCAAGTTAGGTCAAGATTGAATTAAAAAAATGTAGTCTTTATCGCGATAACAGTCCAAATTGTTGACGGCACATGGACGATGGACTATAGACGATGGCCGCCGCCGGAGAGGTCCCCTATACTAATAGCTCACCGAGCACTTCGTGCTCAGGTGAGCTAAAAAATCTTCAATAATATAAATCTATCTGGAAGATTTTTGCTAGGTTAAGTCCTATGGTTATTGGAGGCCATTACTGTTACACAACAGACAACTGTCAGGTGATGTATTCAACTGACATAAATTAATAGGCAAACAGCTGTAAGGACGCTAATGATAAGAGTAATAAACAGTAATTGCATCAGATGGATACGCAAGCACACTAATTCACTTTATAAGTACATTGTATTCAACAATGTTATCATGTCAATTGAATAATAGTTGTTAAAATCCAGTATGTTTCAGGGGGTGTTAGTATGAGCAGCAAATTACAAACACAGGAATGACAAAATAGACAAAATATGACCTTAAACATTTTGATGTTGCAAACCACTGTGCCAGATCACTGGATATTCTACTAATTACATGTTAAATCAATTTATTTGAAAGCTACCCTATAATCATTTGCACCCAAAGTCCACAATTCTCCCACAGTGGAATTCAAACCACTAAGCTGGCTCTCCAATTACCCTTTTTATAGCACTTGACTGTGAAATGACTTTTAATTCCTGTTGATCCATCAGACACCATAGGGTCAGCTGTTTTGAGACTTTACAATAGCTTTTGACTATTTTCACAGACTCTGGCGTCACTCATGCTCTGGCATGCAACTGCACAGATTGTCTTTGTTGCCACACAGTAGGTAAATGGACCTTTTTGTTGCCACACAGCAGATGAATGGATCCTTTTTTTAAGAAAAGAGCTCTTGCTTCTCGGTTTTGGAAGTGGCCCTATTTTTCTTTGTTTTCTTTTTTTCCTGTATAAACAGCTGACTTTGGAATAAAAATTTGCAAATGTAGCCAGCAATTTGTAAATAAAATTAAATAGCAGCTGAATTGCCAAGTTAACAAAATAATAATTCCAGTTAGTAAAATGGTTTATAATTGAATGGTAATAAAATGCATGTTGGTATGCAGCAAGGTAGTCCTTTCAGAGGGTTTGTTATTTGCATATTTGTCACGAAAATGATTTCCTTGAATTGGTTTATATCTACATCTACTAAATTAAATGTATGAAATTTGAGAAAAAAATACAAAAATGATAACTAGATTAATATTTTAGCTAAACAAATTATATTATTTAAATATTACAGATAAACATTCATTATATTGTTATTTGGTAACAGGTTCAAAGTCAACAAAAAGGGCTTTCATACATAACTTATCATTACAAACAGTTCAAGTATAAACACAATGACACAATGTTCGGTCGTTCTTTTTTTATACAAAGCCCCTGAAAGAATTTTTCCTCATTATTAAACCAGTAAAATCCATTATCATTTGACAGGTGCAAATGCCAATTACAAAAACACGGAGTATCGATTTGCTGTATTAAACCCTAAAATGTATCAATTAAAAATCAATTATGATCATTTGATCAAAAGCATATCATTTAAAAATCAATTCTACTCATTTGATCATGAAATCAGAGTGACAACAGCAAACATTTTCATGGGCACACACGCAAACTGTGCAATAACAGTCAGATTAATGCATTATCAGCGGAAAAGATTAAACGAACACTGTGAAATTTACCATACATGGCAAGCATTGTGCTAACTGATGCATAAGCAAACAAATTACTAAACTGGTTTGCTATGGAATGTCTGTGTCAAATACATTTACTATGTTCGTTTTAAACAACTTTTTGTGTCAAATCTTGACTCTAACTAGTCATATGTATGTTTAAAATTAGTCATATTAATTATAAAACTAAGTCATAATAATGACTACACCATTTTAATGCTATACCGGTATCTGGAATGAGTAAGTTACGACTGTGAAAGGTCTCAACTGGAAACTTAGTTTCAACCAAAAATATTGACCAAGGCGTAAAAAAAATAATTTTTGTTTCAGGTAACCCGACCTACCCTAAAAAAATGCCCCGACCCTAGAACATTTTATTGGGTTTGTCAGATTGATTTTTGTTTTTTATTTACCTTTTTCAATAATTAAATGTGTTTTTGGATTTAAAAAAGTGTTTTGTTTTGATAGTATCCACTTATAAACAATGTTTAAGGATATTACTGATATGTTTGAATATTTATTCAGTTTAAGAATCTTCAAGTTGACCATTTACCAAAAAAAAGAAATTCCCGACCTACCTACCCTAATTTTTGGGGGCATGTTACCTGAAACAAACATTTTTTTTTTTACTCCCAATGTAAATAATTGTCACATAATATTTATAAGCTTTGATTTTCATTGGCTATTTAAACACTAAAAAGCCATTTGGCCTGTAATATGACGCCATGATTTAAATTACATACGAATAACAATCTTCACCCCCTGTACGTCGGTAAACCAATTTGCAGATGATAATCAAATTTCAGAGAAAACATATCGTCTGCAATTGACAGGTAGGTATTTATTTTGAATTTTTCGGCAATTTAAGTCAGTATATATACAAAATTATTGTACACATGTATAAAGTAATGTCCAATGCCATTATATATTAAGCGTATTGCCAGAAATCTACGTTTTTCTAAGAAGAAATATAAAAATTGTCTGGGGGAAATAAAAAATATTCAAAAAATGTATGTATTTATTTAATTTTTGGCATCTAAATCGACAAATTAGTGAACTAAACCGTTACAGAGTAGTGATATAATCTATCTAGAAGGGCATTCAAACATTTGTTAGTTGATACCGCAGTGGTTTCTGGGTTAAAATCAATTATATATTGGAATGGTATGCTCATTTATATGGATAAAGCTGAACTGTTTGAAGAAAATGTCTAAATAAAGTCCAGACTTAAACTGGATAAAGCTCAAACTGCGCTATAAAATGATTATTTTTTGCAACGGAAGGTTTGTTTTGTGCTAGTTTTCATTACATACTTTCATTTAATACATATACATATTTGTATTATATCTAATAGAAGAATACTAAAGTTTATTCAAAAATTGTACAATGTAGCATATAAAAAATGAATAAGGCCAACATGGCCCATGATCGTCATGACTAACAATTATACAAATAGGAACAAATAATATTATCATGCTTTAGGAAAGAGAAATACATTTATTTATATTTATCTGCGCGTACTATATAAAAGTATTCTGTACTGTACCAAAATTATTTGTATCTAAGTAATACACAAACGTAATCTGTACTGTATTATCATGCTTTACAAACATAATTTATATCTTAGTAATACATAACAGTGATCTGTACTGTATTCTCATGCTTTACACAAATAATTGTTATCTTAGTAATACATAACAGTGATCTGTACTGTATTCTCATGCTTTACACAAATAATTTATATTTAGGTAATACGTGAAAGTAATATGCACTGTATTCATAAAAGTGATATGTACTGCATGTAACTTAATAAAATTAGCATTAATCATCATGTACTGACAGTATTTGTAATTTCAAAAGCTTTACATGCATAAACAGCTAGTAACTTGATAGTATTTGGATTCTGTGAGGAAAATAGCTCTGTGGCTTTTAACAAGCTTGGGTGACGTCTATAATATACTGATATATGTATTTATTTTTGTCTTGTTTGTGAGTAGATGTTACATTAAAAAATAAGAGGATATTCATCTTCGAGAACAGGGCAAACTGGGCAAACACTATATTACTAATATCGGTATTGTTCCACCTTACCTTCTCGATGTTAACACCTTGTGCCAAGCAGACAGATAGAATCCCAATGAACTTGACATTTCACTTGACTTGCCCAGTTGGTTTTTAGGGGATTACTTTCAATATCGTCTAGCATAATTTTATATATTATTTTAATGAATTTATGATCTGGAGCACAGATCACCTTAAACTTATACTTTTTACATATTTATTTTACTCAAAGTTACAACGTCAAGTATCCCTGTCTCCCATAATACAAAGTCATTATGTGAGCTGATTTTGACACCTATTTGTCCGTCACCATTTAATAACATATTTTTAATTAAAACAAGCAATTTTATTGTTTTTTTTATTGACATTACAAAGGCATTTGATTCCATTGTAAGAGATATCCTTGGTACAGAATATACAGACTTGGTATTCGAGGACCACGTTTTACAGTTATAAAAGCATTGTATACTCATGTGTACACAAAAGTAAGACATCACAATGATATCGGAACTGCATTTAAGAGTCATTTAGGTCTAAGACAAGGCGAGTGTTTTGTTCCCGATTCTTTTTTCTTTGTATATCAATGACATGGAGGATATATTATACTCAAAAGGTGCTAGTGGTATTAATAAAGGCATGTTAAAATGCTTTCTACTCATGTATGCGGACGGTGAAGGGCAAATACGTTATCTGTTGTTCCCATTTTTGCTCGACATTCAGCTTGTGCTTCCAGCAATACGTGGTGCTTTCAGCCCAGTTTGCCTATGTTTAATCAAATTTGTGAACAATTTACCTATGACACTTAACATAGTTATTTAAAATCTCGCTCAAAATGGTTTAAATGCATACATTTATAGCATTTACATAAAGCACTATTGTACAAGTTGGTTATTATCCATACCGTTTTAAAAAATAGTTTGCACCTTATCACATAAAAGTTAGGGCTTTATCAATTTTACATTATATTGTCCCATGAAAATAACAATATAACGCTTATTTGGTGCATTTAAACATCGCATGAAGCAGATATACAAAGAAGAATGGCAGATACGTAAGGTCGTACATTAATATTTGTAAAAACATTAATTGATCAGTACTTTTTTACATAAAATATTGCCAACTTTACTGATTTTTCTACATTCTTAACCAAATTCATACTAATTTGGCCAAATAATTGCCATTAGGAATCGTTTGTAACAGCGCATTATACGTACAAAATATCATTGTATCTTAAGCGATATTTTAAATGTTGAAACTTACATTAAAGATATGAGTATTTGTAAATAAATTACTGTAATAAGTAATTTGTCCCACATGTTTTCTCTGAAATTTGATTTATCATCTGCAAATTGGTTTACCGACGTACAGGGCGTGATCTTGAAGGGGTCACAATACACAGGGTCTATAAGGTTCTTTAGGAAAATCTTTATTTATGGTGTACACCAAAACCCCGCTTTACAACCACCTAGATTTTGCGACCACCCCGCTAAAGCACACACTTTTTAAAAGACCCGATTGTTTTCCTATATATTTCAATCGCAAACCCCGATTATACGGGCACCCCGCTATTCGGTATTAAGACCACTAATCCCAGACCGAAAGTACCAAATAATGCTCAAAATAACCCCGTTATTGCGACCAGTGTCATTGACACTGAACATCATCAATTAACAACATATGCCGTGGAGATAACATAATGCTTTGCAGTATAAAAGGAGTATGTGAAAAACAATATTACAAATGTTTTGATAAGGGATTAGCACATTAACATGGTGTATCAGATTACTTTAATTGTCACTAGCTGACACTTAGTGGGTAACACTGATGAATGCTGTACATTAAATGGCTTAGTTAATCAAGTTTTAATTATTTTCCAACTTAATGTAAAAATTATATCCATACCTATAAGTTACATAATTAACATTTTACCTAAAACATTTTATTGAAAACAAATTGGAATTTTCGTTATCTATTCATTAATCATCATTTTCATTAAAAATTTAAATTACACAGAAGTATGCATGTACCGACTTGGTCACTAGCTGACACTTAGTGGGTAACACTGATGAATGCTGTACCTTAACTGGGCTTAGTTAATCAAGTTTTTATTATTTTCCAACTTAATGTAAAGTTTATATTCATAACTATAAGTTACATAATTAACATTTTACCTAAAACATTTTATTGAAAACAAATTGGAATTTTCGTTATCTATTCATTATTCATTACTTTCATTAAAACTTTAAATTACACAGAAGTATGCATGTACCGACTTGGTGATCTGCCGTACCTCGATAATACGACCACCCCGCTATTAAGACCGCTTTTATTAAGACCCCCAAGTGGTCTTATTAGCCGGGTTTTACTGTACTTAATAAACAAATTTTAAGAATGTTACATTCAAGGAAGTGGGAAAACAGTTCAATCAGTATTATAGTCTGAGTACAAACAAAGCTATAAAGAAATATCAGTTGATTAATACCACAGTCTTGGACATTAAAATGATGGATTTCAGAACTTTTTTTTACATATGGGTTTTCTACATGATAAAAGGATGATAATAGTCAGTCTTAGCTATTTGTCTCAATAAATATTTATACATTTCCTGGAATGATTGTCATCCACTGCAGCCAGTGCATTATAGACAAATCCTGCAGGTCACTGAAAACCTGTTTTACTGGCAGGAACGCATCTTTCTTCAAAGGAGAAACATGCATTTAATTATTACAAACTGCTACACATCCAGATATTCTAGCATGCAAGAATGTGCCTACAATCTTTCTATCGGATCACCATAACATTAAGATACTTCGCAAATTGGAACTTCCTCTGTAGAATGATAGTGCAAAAGAACATACCAAGAGAAGGTATGCTAAATATTAGGTTACATACAAAATATATAAGTTGTGACACCTTTATAAGCCCTGTGATTTCATTGTTCATTTTCCATGCTATCATATTTTCATGTTTGAAGAAAACTATAATCCATAAGAGCCAGAAGGGCTTATCAGCCATGTTTGCACATATGCTGATACGACCTTTTGGCTTTCAACGGACGAAATTTATTATTTTGATGCATATTTATGAGTTTAAAATTAAATACTGGATTAATATCAGTGTTGTTTTTTTAGGGCCAATTTGGAGCCGAAATTCGTTAAAATAATTATGATTCATGAGATCTACTGTAATTGCAATAACTATGTGTTTTGTAATCAGTAACTCAGTTCTTTCTGTACCTCAAGCCTTTAAACAAAAAGTTTCATGTCTATTTCACATATGGGATACATCAGAGATCAAGAAAACTTTATGTGACAAAACAAGTCTATCCCTTTTAATCTTGTTAGGCATGCACCTTGCATAATCCATAAACCGCACAGCGAGGCATCTTTGATTACCAAGTTCTTGGACATTTAAAAGTGCAGCGAAGAGAGTTCAAATGCTTTCAAACTGCAAGACCTTGTCTTACATCAAATTAATAGAGATACAAAAATAAAATATCACATGCTACACATGTTTTTTTATGATAATCAAACATATAATTGTATAAAAATACTGTGAGAAAAAAAGCAACATCTCAATTATCATTAGCCATTTCGAAAATGTCAACCAAGTGTAACACCCGTGTTTTGTCTTTGAAATATGTTTAACTGCGAAAAATTAGGCAATACTCAATTAGCCAAATGTTATCATTAATATTATAGGCGTGTTTCGTGCAATTTTTTTTTTCTTTGTACTAATTAAAATATTGTGTGAATATATTGACAAATATTTATGGCCATGACTATAACAACTCACAGTGTGTCCCACTGAGTATCCGTTCTCGAAAAAGTGTATTAAACGCGGTATTGGCACCATATTTTTTCAGCATTAAAGGCGCATTAAACACGCTTTTAGTACACTAAGTGACTTTTTATGTACCTTTTCTGCATTTTTTACAAGAAAGTGTATTAATGCACAAGAAAATACACTTCAAATACACCTGCGTATTTTTCAAGGAGAAACATACACTATAAATGCACTTAAGTGTATTAATGCAGGAAAAATATACGAAAAATACACCTGTTTCTATATTTTGTCTGCATTTTCAAGTATATTAAACGCGTATTAAACACATAACCAATACAGTGCCATTACCGCAGCATTAAATACGCATTAAATGTGTATTAAATACACTTATTCGAGAAGGGATGGTGCCACAAGTGCATTCTCATAACCAAAAATCTTAGTTTCAGGTAACATGCTGATTGCTATGCACACTGAAGTGTCAATTATTTCATAATCTTTAACTGAACCTATTATGTGTCAAACCTAAGAACAATTGGGTGAAATAATGAAAATCTTACAAGTGTTTCCATCGTCTATCGCAATAAAATCTAACTTCAACGCCTGGCTCTAAAACTAAAGGGTCTAAATATATCCTATAACAAACAGGTCACTTTACATGGTTAACCATACTCCCATACCACTTTTGATCATGATTAAGGACTATGAACCAAGGTAGAGGACCATGTTAGACCATGGTCAAATATGACCATGATTGTGAGCTGTGGTGCCTGGATGACCACACAATTGGTCCACCATGGTTACATTAGTCCCAGGTTGACCATGATCTCTGAACCATGAACTAACTTTTTGAAGGTTGCCCTGGTCAAAAACCATGCATTTGCATTTCATCTGAGCATTTTGTCTGGGTAGCATTTAACTGGAGATTTGTATTTAACCAGATTAGGTTTCATAAATTTACCTAGACATTCCACAGCTTAATCACTTAGGAATAGATGGAACATTCCAGAAGAGAGTCTGATTCATGGAAGGCTGTTATGCAATGATTTAAAGAGCATGTCTGATTTATAGCCTCAGATCTGTAGGCTGGCCTGCTAATTGATACTGCATCAGCAATTAAATCCAGTGGCGTAGCTTTCTTTCGGCACTATATGCACGTGCCTATACATTTTGTTCAGACATGGACAATTTAAATATGCCAAAAATGCAATAAAAACAAAAAGGGGGATGGGGGTGAGGGGATCTATTTCAGCTGGGTTAATACTTCATTGTTTAACAAGTCGATTACGTCAATATGAATGAATTTCATGAAACACAGGCATCTTTTTCAATTACTTTGTAGAAGCGGGGTTTAGCTGAAGTTAGTTGTTTGTAGCCACATACAAGTATAAACACTCCTGGCCCAAGTTATCGCTTACATCGTCATTTTGTAGATTCCGCCTATTGTGCCTATATTTTTTTAACCCAAGCTACGCCCCTGAAATCCTTGCCAATTATCCCATGTGTCATACCCCAAACAACACTATCAGACAGAAAAGCTGGGTGTGTGGGTGTCTAGAAACAAATAATGCTGTAATGAAAAGGAGTGGAAAAGGCTGTGGAAAGAAAATAAAGAAATAAACATGAAATTCAAGAACTGCACAAGCACATTAATTGTTTTAGAAATTGGTGACATAATAATAAAATAATAATAAATTACATTTCGCCACCTTAGGATTACAAGGGCCTACCTAACATGGGTTTAAGCAGCAGATAAGATTACAAGGGCCTATCTAACATGGGTTTAAGCAGCAGATAGGATTACAAGGGCCTATCTAACATGGGTTTAAGCAGCAGATAGGATTACAAGGGCCTATCTAACATGGGTTTAAGCAGCAGATAGGATTACAAGGGCCTATCTAACATGGGTTTAAGCAGCAGATAGGATTACAAGGGCCTATCTAAAATGGGTTTAAGCAGCAGATAGGATTACAAGGGCCTATCTAACATGGGTTTAAGCAGCAGATAGGATTACAAGGGCCTATCTAACATGGGTTTAAGCAGCAGATAGGATTACAAGGGCCTATCTAACATGGGTTTAAGCAGCAGATAGGATTACAAGGGCCTATCTAACATGGGTTTATGCAGCAGATAGGATTACAAGGGCCTATCTAAAATGGGTTTAAGCAGCAGATAGGATTACAAGGGCCTATCTAACATGGGTTTAAGCAGCAGATAGGATTACAAGGGCCTATCTAACATGGGTTTAAGCAGCAGATAGGATTACAAGGGCCTATCTAACATGGGTTTAAGCAGCAGATAGGATTACAAGGGCCTATCTAACATGGGTTTAAGCAGCAGATAGGCCCTTGTAATCCTAAGGTGGCGATGTAACTGAACATAATATTACTTTACAGCTTTATAATTCAGACAAAATAGTACACATCAAAAAACTGTTTTGCTTGAAAGGAAGATTAGATTACTCAGAATGTGTCTGTTCTGTTGGTTTGATCTTCTAAAATGATATACAACTATGAGGTGTTATATAAATGTTGATAAATATTTTGTACCATTTGGTTGATAATCACTGCAAAGATGAGTTTCAGAAACCAACACCTAATACCACTTGCCAAAATATATAAGAAAGCATTGTTTCCATTCTATGACAAAAAGAGTCATTCAGTCACTTGCCATAAAGTATTCAATTTGAGAGGCTATATTATTGTTGTTCTTATCTGTAAATAATGAGTCCCTTTTTGTGTAATCAGCACAGCTAATGGCTAGGATTGTTTTTGAAGAGACGGCACTTGTTATTGCTTCCTGGCATTTCCTTCATGACCATGTGCCTGTGTAACCACCCCTTCGTGCTTGTAGTCATGATTCAGATATAGCTTGTTTTTTGAAAGGCTTCTTAAAGAGGTTCGCAACAATTTCTTTCATTTTTTTTCCGACAGATTTTCTTCAAAATTGGCACAAACATGCATCAATGTATCCTAAAACTAAAACAGTCTTAAAAATAGGGAGGGGTCACCGGCCTTTTTCCGGGAATATTGAATTTTGAATACGGTACCTGTCGTAGACCCTTTTTTAGTGTGTGTTACTTAGAATGTTGAGTAATATAAAGCGTTTTCAGATTCAAACAAAGATTGAGATTTTTAAATGGATCTTTTTTAAATGTTTCGTTTGGTAATATACAAGTGCAGTTTAATGATAAAACATGCTTTATCTACAGTTATAATTTAATAAATTACTTTTAATGGACGCTTAACGAGGTTAATTATACATTAAATATGCCTGTAAAAACATCAATAATTTATCAAATATGCAAATATCTTTGGTTCCAAATGACAGATTTTGTTGCAACTTCCCATACACACGCATCATTATATACTGAAACTAAAACAGTCTTAAAAAATAGGGGTCACCAGCCTTGTTCCGGAAATT
This sequence comes from Congeria kusceri, assembly GCA_027627225.1. Lineage (NCBI taxonomy): Eukaryota > Metazoa > Mollusca > Bivalvia > Myida > Dreissenidae > Congeria > Congeria kusceri. The sequence goes on along the minus strand of CM051040.1, from coordinate 40,135,785 downwards.
TTTGGATTTGAATACGGTACCTGTCGAAGCCCCTTTTTCAGTTTGGATTTTTTATCAATGTTTAAAGTATATAGGAGAGCTTTTTTTCAAACAAGGTTATGTTTCTTTCAACTGATGTTTTACATGTCTTGTTTGGCAATACACAAGTGTATTTTGGTAATAAAAAAAACGCGTTATCTACAATTACTGTTAAAATAATGAATTTGACTGGACATAGAAGTAGGTCAAATGGGTACTAATAATACCTTCTGAAACTTCATTTATTATGCATCAATATATTTTGTTCCTAACGACAGATTTTCTTAAATTTTCGCACATACATGTACCAATAAAGAATGGGTCACCGATATTGTTCGGGAAATATTGGACTTTAAATAGGGTACCTGTATAGCCTTTTTCATGTTTCGTGTTTACGTAAACAACGCATCAATTGCCAACATAGAATATAGATATTTTTATGGATCTTATTTAACTAATTTGTTTGGCAATACATTGTATACATGTGTTTTTGATTATTTTAATGCTTTGTTAACTTTTAACCATTGACTGGAACTTAATTACTTACACAGATTTATATTTATTGATTGAAATTAGTATATTGTGTAACCTATATACAGTAAAGAAATAGTGAAGCAAAAGGAGAAATTAACCCAATTATTTTCTTTTTGCTGCAAACGTCCTTAAGTAACCGAAAGCCAGAAACTGGCCTTGTGTATAGAGTGTAATTTCTGTAAAGGACAAACTGAGTGTCAAAATGATAAAATTATCTTGTTTTCTTGGTAATCCCCAAAAGAAACACAACTAATGACATTATGTGGGTAAGTAGTTGTGCAGTATACTACATGAATTACAAAGTATAATTACCAATAGCTTTAAAAAAAAAACTAAGCAAATGTTACTTCGGTTTTTCCTTGCACCACCACATCCTCCCTCAACCAATTTACAAAACCACTGACAAGCATTTAACCATTCTGTGAATGTTTATAAATGAAATAAGCACAATTGTTATCACCCCCCCCCCACCCCCCAAAAAAAAGATGAAAATAATAAATAAATTACAAATTAAATATGAATTGCAAAATGACATTAACAGCATTAAACAAGAATCTGAATCTGAGTGCTGCATAGCCCATTTATTAGTCCAAATTAGGTCAAGGTCAAAGTGAGGATGGATGATATCGGTGGATTGGAGATAGTCATAAGCAACAACTGTGTAAGTGTTGTTGCAAGCGGTGTTGGTGCTAGACGAAACAGTACAATCTAGTTAACCAAGAAACAGCCCATTTGAATTATTCTTAGTGCAAATTAGGTCAAGGTAAAAGTAAGGTTGGGTGATATGGGTCAATTGGGAACGGTCATAAGTAACAACTGTGTAAATATCCAAGTGTTTTTGAAAGCGGTGTTGGCGCAAGACGAAATGGTAAAATCTAGTTAACCAAGAAACAGCCCATTTGAATTATTCTAAGTGCAAATGAGGTCAAGGTCAAAGTGAGGTTGGGTGATATGGGTGGATAGGGAATAGTCATAAGCACCAACTGTGCAAGTATCCGAGTGTTGTAGTAAGCAGTGTTGGTGCTATACGAAACGGTAAAATCTACTTAACCTTGTCACATATGGAAGGACGGATGGAAGGACGGGACAATCACTAGATACAATAGACGCTTCCACAAATGTCAATCAAATTAATCTGCAATATTAACCAATCATCGCAATTGGATATCACATGTTTAGCGGTTAAACTATTTCAAACAAAAGAGCTCATGGAATGTGTTTGTGTTATTCCAAAGAACATGTGGTAATGTTTGTGATTTTCGATGAATCCTTTAACAATAGCTGGGGAGGAGTATTTGTGGCAGACCCAGATTGGCCTATTCTCTTAAGTAACAATTATCAAAACAACTGACTAAACTTAACTTTGTGAACAAAATTGGGACGGCTGTCTGAAATGATTGTCACCCCATTAAGCCGTCCACAATGCATGTAATAGCCATGAATGTTGTGGTACTTCACACTCAACATGCACTGCAAAATGCAACTGCATTGCCAGAATCAATACACACGGTATTGCTTAAATGCATCACAGACTGCTTTCTTTTCTATCAACTCCAAATGTGTGGCGCATGACTGAGTTAATGAAATAAAGCATGTTCTTGCCATGTGCAAACGGTTTATTTTATATCAAACCACTTGTGTCAATTATTAAAATAAGGCAAGAAAAATCATTACAGATGTAAGTAATACATACAATTTTTCAGGGATGGCGAAATGAATTGTCCATATTGCCCAGCTTGTCCCAAAGCATGTAAGGAAAAGTAAAATTTTGGCAGACTTTACGATGTAATTACAGTACGGACACTGGCACAGTATCAGACCAGTATGGCAATATCAGATTTTCATTAAATACCACCCAGAATGGGTTCCAAGACATATGGGATAGATGTAGAAGTACTCAGAGGTTACATACAAAAGTTAGTTAAAAACAGACGCCGTTGAACTTCGAAAAGTTTCCTACCATAAAAATCCTTTGTTTTTAATATTAGACCCTTTCATACAGGGGTGTGGAAATCCTATGCCCGACTTTTCCGATGCAGGTAATTTTACTGTCGGATGCATACATATTTCCTGTCTACTGGTCCATGGACAAGTACAATTTCAGGGTGTGAAAATGATGTACAAGTTGGAAGTTAATAAAAAAAATCATATTATTATATATATTTATACATTCGAATAACTAATTGTGTTTTATTTATTATGGAAAACATATATCAAAAAGACCTGGAATAAAACTATAGTTTTGTTTGGACAAGTGACTGTTGCTTGCAGACCAGTCGATTTTTTCAATAAACTTGTCCACGGACAAGTAAACAATTTGGATATTTCCACACGTTTTTTTACAAAGAAATTTCATCATAGGTAACATTCAGTCAGCGCTATTGTTTATATAATTTTCAGGTCAACCCTGCAATAAAGAAATGAGAACAATTTCTAGAAGTGATACAGGCTGTAACAACACAAATTTCTAGAAGTGATACAGGCTGTAACGGAAAAGGCAGCAAACAATTCTTCATTATTTCCATTATAAATGCTACACAAGTTTTGCCGGTAGAATTTGGCTCAGGAACCATGCAAATAACAGCACTCTTTCAACACTACTTCCAAACTTAGATTCCGCCGAAAGACGTTCTGCTATTTGCATTTAAGATGTAGAGAATTAATCTTGTAAAAACAAGGAAAGTCTAAACAATTACAAAATATAGCATGCCATAAATTAATGTTTGGCGGAGTTTTACTTTACATGGATATGATGTCACAAGACGTGACATGGTTTTAATTCTAGGGAGCAATATATATATTTTTTCTATACGTTGAAGATGAATTAATGATACATTCAACTGCTATAATCATAATTACTCATACTTAGAAACATTAACAACATAATTATCAATGTAAATGAATTAAGTTCTTTTGGAATCATCTTTGACAAAAACAGTCGATTGAGATGTCTGTAAGAAAGAATCTAAAATAATTAAATGTGGCAGCCGAGTTTCAGTACTTTCTATGAGTAACAATCTTCCATCGTAATGGAACAAAAAGTGACTGAATTCTTGGATCATAAACATAGTGTCAGATGTGCAAAAACAACAGTGCCTTGTCATTTCTGCAAATACCAACATTTTTTTGCCCCTGTATTTTAATTACTGTTTCACTCACGGTCCTAACCCAACGTGAAGGGAACCCATTTTTTACAACCAATAGGGAAGCAGTTACACACCATGCTTGCTTTCTTATTAAGGACAATTTGTAGATTTTTAGTTTCTGCTGATCCAATTTTTTTTACATTTCATGCAAAAGATTGAACATATTAAGCAATATTGTTAAAATAATTAACCACACAATATATAATAAAATTATTTCCACTGCTGCCGTATTGATTTACATATGGATAGTAAGAGTTTTCAACTTACCGTCATAATGTAAAAACACAGTGACACTTATATTAATTTATATAAATTAAACATATTAATCATGCAGACTTTCTATGCATGTTTTTATATAATAAACGTTGCATTGTATTATTATTGTCATGTTTTTTTGCAAATAAAATGTGTTTATGATGGATTTTAATTTTTATTTTTATTTTATTTCCGCCTCCAACTGGACAGTTTTTCCAAAAAAAGATACTAAAGATACAAAAACTCTGGCCTAAGTGTTGGGAGTAGTCAGGTAATCAGTCTGACATCAGGTGAGTATCTATCACTCTCAAGTAGCTATTTCTGTAATCATGCAATTGTCTTTCAGTAGATGGATGCATACATACTATAGAGCAACACACCTGAAGGAGGCAAGAGATCTCAGCAAAGGTAACCACTTAAAATGCTACAGTTTATCAATTAGCTAATGAAGTGGGTCTATTGAAAAGATGAGCAAGGTAACTTAGCAGTGTGTTACATTGTAATTAGCTCAGTATTTAGGACTGTTCAATTCATGACTAAGAACGTAACAATTATAATTACCGGTACACACTCAAAGATAATTTACCATTAATCATAAACATACATTCTTAAGTTTCTACTCTTAATACTGGATACTTACAACCTTTTTAAAATATTTGAGCTCTTTTTGAGATATAGTGGACTGGTCATTTTATTTAGCACAATATTTTGCTCAAAGATCAACCCGCTTGAAAATGGGTGTAAAAAACAAATGACCATTTAATATGATGCTATACATGTAAGCAAGATGCGCAATATCTTATTCTTCAATAAGGCATTTGTTTTTGCCACATCAACGGTGAAAATAAATGTTTCACTTGACAGCATGCCCAAATACGCAGACCCAGAATAATGTTACACCAATGTTTTACATAACGCAAGAAAGTGAAAATTGGCCGGACGTCAAAAATGCAAATGAAGACAATTTATTTTCACACAAAAATGTGCTAAGGAGGTTGCAGTTATACTCTGTGCAGCGTGTTATACTGCTTAAAGCATAAGCTAACATATAAGGTTGCAACAGTAATATTAAATTGTGTCACAAAGGCGTATTTTTTCTCGACATCTTTATGCACCAAAGGTCTGTAATGAAATATTAGACAGTCAAATGAAAGACAAGCACATAGATAACAGAGATGGGGGGTGAGATTTTTAAATTCTCACTGTACAATTATTTGCATTTCTTTAGTCAAAGGTTTAACACTTTAGAAGTATAATCTGATGAAGAAAAAAAAAAAAAACATTATCCACAAAAATTGTGTAAAAATATTCCATTTAGTATTCACAGGCAATTGCATTAATGCAACAAAGAGGACCATAAAACCTGCTAAATAGTTGAAAACGTCCACTGTTCCCGTACCAAGTCATAAATGCGGAATTTTAAAAGACATGTTACAAGACTAGCATTTAAGACGAGCATTGTACATCCTTGGCCCAATCTGGGACAAACATCGGGTATACCCAGACGCAATGTTTATCTGTCTGGAGACCCCATTGTGCCTCCGCCGCAGATATTCGTCACTGTGCAAACACTGTCAACTGTTAGTTTTTTGTGTCCTGCTGACTGTGTCAATGTCACCCTGCTGATAAGCATGCATTTGCACCCCATTCAATCTCAAGTGTTTGCTTTTCCGAATGGGTTAAAGTGTGTATGTACGATCTTAAAACAGATATAGTGGCATAAATACAATTAACAAAATAAAGTTAAAGTGTGTATGTACGATCTTAAAACAGATATAGTGGCATAAATACAATTAACAAAATAAAGTTAATTAACATATATTTCTATTTAAAACTATTTAAAATGGAATAAATGTTAAGAACAAACATTGCTTTTAAATGCATAATAAGATTGTTTTAAATCACCAAATAGTTTTTGTTTGTACAAGTGGGAAATAAAATACATGTATATACGTTGACTTGACAGTTGGTTTAGGTTAAACAACACCAATAAATGATGCAAAGTACTAGTACTTATTGATTTTGTTTTATTTGGCGCAGCTGTTTAACCCAACTTTTGACCTTTCTCAACATCCAATCAAATGTTGTGAAAATTTTCTGCCAGTAGTCCCAAATGAATAAATTTTAACATTGCATCGGCTTGTTTAAAAGAAACCCCCACCACGGCCTGTACAAAATTGGTTCCATTTCTTTTCTGAGGTAAATGGAAAAAATGAGCCAATGTGGAAAAATCCAGACATACCTCTTTACTTTGTTTACATTGTTGACTAATTTCCAGTTCTGAGCTCCCTACTCAGAAGTTGCATTGGCTCTATTTACAAGCCAGTGTTTACAGGCCGTGTAACATGACCATGGGAAAATCCCCCATTAATATTGCATATTTGATCGGCAACATTTCATATAATACACTCGCTGACTAACCAGCGCCTATTAATAGTATACACGTTAGCAATACTGATTCATTATAACAAGCATCCAGAGAACCATAGACAATAAGATTAATAATGAATGGAGAATTACTTATATTTATAAACCTACCATGCATGTTTAATTGAATAATGGTTGGTAGATCTATCTATTAAGAATTATTTAGAATTGCATTTTCTTTTATCTTTTCCTGTAGAGGCTATTCAATGTATAAACAGATTTTGCATCTTCCTATAGACACTCGCGTAAGCTTCTGTCGTAAGTAATTTAATTGATTTAAATTTGGTATTTTTACTTAACATACGTTTTATGAATGCATTAAAACTATAATGCATTCTATAGATACACAAACTATAGATACACAAAACGCTTGAGACATATTTTCCCAAAGGAATATAAATCTAATTTTGCCACTATTAAATATAATGTTTTGTTATCACAATATGAGGTCGAATCATCATATTTAATTGTGATGAATGTTCCCTGAGGTGTGTTTTTTTAATTTGGCACACATAATAAAAATGCTTAAACCATAATCAATATGATAAACGCTCATATTCATTATTGTCATTATTTTGTTGGAAACAATGTAACTTCTATTAAATTTTGATTTGCCTGAAAAAAACTGTATACATTATTTAGATTTAAAAAATCACGGATGAAAAATATGAGACGGTAAGATCAGTTCATTGTACGGACATTACATAATTAAGATATATTAAACATATGGACTTTTAATAGTTTCCTGGTGCCTTACGATGCTCTGCATCATTTTTTCTTGTGAAATACTGATGTTTCTACCAAATTCTCGTGTAAAGGCTATTCAATCTACAAACAGACATTGTTTTTATATAGACAATGAATAAATGCATTGTATACTAAAATAATTTAATCAATTAAAACGCTTCATATATATATATATATATATATATATATATATATATATATATATATATATATAAATTTTTATTTTTATTTTTATTTTTTGTTGTTGTTGTAATTGTAAAATGCTTAGTGTTACTTTGTATAGATAAATATACTGACGTTGCAGATGAGTCTGACTTATTTAGGTTATTTAAGTAGATCTGATTTAAAACATGGGGCAGTTCGTAAGTTCATTGCTTTGACAATAATGATATTCTTTTTATTTATATCAAATATAGAAACATTTCATACTACTTTTTAGGACCTAGCCACACGAAAATATCAGTTCGCTATTTGATGATGAAAATTTACTAATTTATTATATTTTTATATTATCTAACAATAATATTAAATGCGTGTAGAATAATGATCTGTGCATGAGACTGTTCGTTTATAAACCAAATCAACATATGCATCAGTTTTTAATATTCATGTTGGATATTCAATTTACATTATTTACAAACACTTACAACATATGCCAAATATCTTTTTTAAAGATATTTCTTGTTCATATTGAAGTGTTTCCTTCGGTTTACTGCATAATTTCAAGTTTTATTATCACTTTTATCTGCTTATTTTGAAAATAATTGATATGAAAGATTGTACATACACACTTTATTATTATTAGTTTATAGTTTAAAGGCCCAGGGTTAGCATTGAAATAGCACCATTTCACCATGTAATTATATTTGTAATCAGAATGGTAGTATATTGACATAATCAGGTATTACATGCCTTCTTGGACTGTAAAACAAGTTTTTTACGTAGTATATTATTGTCTAAACATGTATATTTATTCATATTGCAAATGACATTGACACAGAATTCAAACCTTGATTTTGTGGAAAATATTTGAATTTACTGGTTGTGTATCGTCAATGTGCATGCTTTAATCAGATAATTATGTAAACATACTCTGTGTTAATAAACAGTTTACATGTTTCACAAAATGTTTTGCGGAAAAAAAAATTTAATCTTGTGTAGTATTTATTGGTAGAGCAATGAGTATCATTGTTTTATTAAATTGTTAACTTTGTAGATTTTACAATATTTCATGCCCAAAAGCGGACCCTGGGCCTTTAAAGCCACTTTATCAAGGGTACATCTATTCTGAGACAGCTACATACATAACAAGAGCTGTCTCAGGACAGCACACTGGACTATTCTTACCTCTTTGTCTGATGGGTCTTGGTCAGTGACCTTACATAATGACCCCCCCCCACCCACACACACACACACAAAACCATGTGTAAAGTTTCAATTAAATATCTCTGTTACAGAGATATGTACTGCATGCAAACTTTAACCTAAAAAAGGGGCATAATTCTGCTACAATGCAGGTCACATTTATGGGCCTTGGTCAGTGACCTTACATAATGACCCTTAACCAGAGCATTACGTCAACGCCAATGAATGGGTGAGTAGAATAGCTTAGACTATTCGGTGAAAAGTCAAGCTAATAAAATTCATGTTGTCAAGATTGCACACAAAACTGATTTTAGGAATGTTGGACAAAATGTGCAAATAAAAAATCATTTTGTGACAATTACTGTACAATAAATGTTGTTTTATATTTCAACGAGAGGCACTGTCAAGTCCACCCTGCTGGTAAGCACACCATTTGCACCCCATACAATCTTAAGTGTTTGCTTTTCCTCAGATTTTCAAGATTTAAACCAGAGTTGATTTTTAGGAATTTGGGACAAAACTATGGCAAATAAAAGCGTCATTCTGTAACAGTTAACATAGAGTTTATGTTGTTAATACATTAATACATGTCATTCTGTAACAGTTAACATAGAGTTTATGTTGTTAATACGTTAATACATGCATTCTGTAACAGTTAACATAGAGTTTATGTTTAATACGTTAATACATGTCATTCTGTAACAGTTAACATAGAGTTTATGTTGTTAATACGTTAATACATGTCATTCTGTAACAGTTAACATAGAGTTTATGTTGTTAATACGTTAATACATGTCATTCTGTAACAGTTAACATAGAGTTTATGTTGTTAATATGTTAATACATGCATTATGTAACAGTTAACATAGAGTTTATGTTGTTAATACGTTAATACATGTCATTCTGTAACAGTTAACATAGAGTTTATGTTGTTAATACGTTAATACATGTCATTTCAACAGGAACCACTTTTATGAAGTAGGGATAAAAATGTGGCAAAAAAACCCACAAACTAAAACCATCTCTGTGTACCTTATTGGCCATATTACGTAATACAAAAACCAACAGTATTATTTTCACAACTCAGCGTCTACAGCACTCTGACCGAAACACAATAGTGTGGCTGTAATACAAAATAATGCTAGTGCATCATTAATATAGCAACTTGACATACTGTATACAAATATGTGAAGTGACACTTGAGGCAGGGAGAGAGGTCAGGCTGGCATACCAATTAAAGCAGCTGACAACTATGATCATAACTGCCAATGCTCCTGAAATGTAACTGACGACTTTGGCTTTTGTAACAGGTTTCTTTTGCTTGATTCAGTGTTGCTATTCAGTTGTTGTTGTTGTTGTCGTGGTTGTTGTTTTGTAATTAATAGAAGATTAAGGTCTATTTTATTTTTATTTTATTTTTCTGGGGGTGGGGTGGGTTTTTTTTTTAGTAATTAATATAAAATGTGAAGTTTATTTTAGCTGGTTTAAACCCAAAATTTAACAACTCCAGGAGCTATATTCCTAATACCTGCCAATACAAAAATTTGTACATGTTTACAAAATTTATAACTGACACAATTTTCTAAACAAAATTACATGCAATTATTTCATTATCTATGGCGATTACTAAATCTGAATGTCTTCCAATTGCCTTTTTGAATTTTCGTTATTATTAACTCAGACACTCCATTCTGTAATTAGATTTTGTTTAAACATGTCAATCAATTGGATCCTAGACCACCTGGTATACTCAGGCGTGCAAATTATGGAAGGTTAATTGGTCTTTTTGCCAATTATCTACTCACACACAGTATGTGCTTGACAATAACCTCTTTCAAACGTGAATATTTGCTGTCAATGTCATAAAGAAAATCGCTCAACATTAAAATGAGCATAGTGTCACTTGGTCAGCCTAAAATGTGCTGCCGAGCTGAAAACTGCTGAACAAACAAGGCAAAATATGACATTCAGGTAACCGGGTTTCTAACTGATAAAATATGGTTAATAAGAAAGTAGGACAATTATTATATAAACTCAATTACAACTGCTAACCAAGTAATTTGGTTGTTTGTTTTTATTCAAGCTATGAATGGCTTATCAAAACATTCACAACATTTTTCTAAAGGCAGCAGAAGAATAATACTGAACAATACCATTTTACCGATGTCAAAACACTTATGCGTCAGGGAGACATTTAAAAAAAAAACATTCCGGGAAGCACACTTCTTTCAGTAAAAAATAAATAGCTGGAAATTGCAGCTATGATTCAAAAATCGTCCCAACTTTCGTGAGTCTCTAGTAAATTAATTATGTAGGAGTGCTGGGACACACTCCGGGTCCTCACATAATGCAGCCTCAGGCGCGGAAGGACCTAATAAACTTCGAAATACACACACACACCCCTTCATCATTGCAATTGTATCCAGCACTTTAGAGACACTGCTGCCTACAAATCTGGTTTTCCAGCCAGACCCAAACATGTGGCAGAAAACTGCTAATTAAATGCCACAATGCAACCAATTAAAGAAAACAATAGCTGAGTTATGTTATACACTTAGCATCTTTATATTAAGTGCACCATTTCAACTTACAAAGAAAAATATCGTGCAAAATTTCATATACGGTTATCGTCCAAATGAGTGAACCAAATAAAAGCCAGAGGGCGTGAAGCAAATAATGTAGTTACATGTTTCCATTAATTTGATGGTGGTATGCTGTGACATTTTAAATTAAAACACATTAATTTCACGTTATATATCACTTAAACTGCTACCTTAATGTACCATTAATGTCAATAAATTTTCATTCACACAACTGTTTTAAGCTGTTATAATTACTTACTACAGTCGATAATTTTATGATGAAACACTAGAATCATCATGACTTTAACAGTTAATCAACTCAGCCTTTATTTGTAATTTGCCATAAAATACAAACATTTATTGTTTATAACATTTAATGAATTCTTATGGATCTTAATGAATTTGTGTTCCAGACAATATTGTCAATGATGTTATAAAATATAATTTCAAGATTTAGGAAATTTACTTTATTTTTACTAAAAGCACCTATCATTAAATAAATTCACATTGATCACATTATTGTGAGAATTATTAAATGTACAAGTGTGGAGGGATCAAATTTGGGATCACTGAATTGCAAGGTGGATGGAGCAATAAGGGTCTCCTACACATATCACTGTCCCTGATTAATTATGTTCAATCTTAATGAACCATAATGGCAGAAGAATAATTGGAATTCTGCCCCACAGCCAACCCACCCCCATGCCCAACCAGAGAAAATGTGGCAGAACCTTGCAATTACAAAGTGCCCAGTCCATGTGTTAATTTGTCAAATCCTATGAAAGACATGGTGTAAAGATAATACACAAGTCACCAGTCAGTCCCCTTTGAGGAGCCAAAGAATATTATCTTCTGAATCTGAGAGTTCAAAGTCAAGTCAAACTGTCCAGTTGCTGATAATGCTTGTGTCCAGTGGGTGAATAATGAACTGTAATTACCACAAGTCCTGCAGTTGCTGAATTGTGTTGGGTCCATTACAATTACCCTTAGTACAGTTCCTGATTCCTGATAGAATTGTGTCAGGTGTACTTTAATTACCACAACCATTGCCAACTGGGTTTGGCTGGTCCACAACACAAGATGGTAGAACATAATGGAGACTAAAGATTAAACAACAATATCAAAGCGCTGAAGGCACTGCAGTTGTTCGCTATTGCGTAACACTGGGCACATCATGGACAGTCTGGGCAAATAGATAGGGATGATATAGGTCACCTTAAATACAGTTGTAAATGTTTAAACGAAAATATTCATTTACGTATTTACTATAACATTTGTTCAATATTACAAATATGACTTGAACATTGCTAAGCGATATATACTATTCAAAAAGGCAAGTTTAACTACAATATTACCTTGTACATGTAAATCGAATTTTGAAATAAATATATCATCATTGTGTAATTATGTTGTTTTTCTTAATCATGCCGTTTTGAATTGTTTCAATTCAATATGTGTAGCTGATGAATTTAGGTCCATTGCAAATCGTCATCCACTAATTAAAACGTAATCAGATGTAAAAACTAGATAAAGTCATTTTCAGCAGCTTAAAACTCTGTACGAGTACACTTTGTTTAAAGCCTTTCAAAAAAATCTATTCAAATGAAAAAAACGATGTAGGGCAAAAAACCTTATGAGACAAATTATTTGTCAGATTTTCAATTGCATGCTCTTTCTTTGGGCTACAAACATATATTAATTTAATGACATTCCTATTTGACATTCTGACATTAAATATTCATTACTAACACACATAATCTGGATATAAATGTATAATTATAGTGAAAAAGACAATTATGAGTTTCATAACCGGACACTCTCTGTGGAAGAAAGATGATTACGCTGTCGAAGATCAAAAGCTGTGAAGATCAAAAGCTGTGGAGTTGAACAAAACTCAATATTAACCTTAACAACAAACAAGGTGATGAATATTAAAAATATTAAACAGTATATGAATGCAAGACTGTGCTACAAGCTTTTCAACCGTATTAGCAAGTGTTTTAAGTTCTTTAAAGGGAGTTACTATCTAAATATTGTTGGTTTCTTTTAGAAATGTCTTAAACTGTATTCCCTTTCAATTAATTAAGCATCTGGAGTAGCAAAACTGTCAAAAAGTATACGAAAAAAAATCTCAACCCCTGACGGGAATCGAACCCGGGTCCTTCACAATGCGAATCCGACATGCTATCCTCCAGGCTATTGCCGCTATGACATTCCGGAGGCAAAAACTCTGCTTATTGTAGTTTCTAGTATGATTAGTGTATCCGACCTCAATCGTGATGCATTGACCATTTCCGGAATGCTCCGTAAAAAATCAACCGCTACTGCGTAATAATCGCTAAACTATATCGTTATAATGATGGCCACGTAAATAATAAAATTAGTAATAAACATTCACTACTAAACAAATTCACTACTCAACTAATTATCTTTACATGAGTCCGCGATAACGAGAACAGGTAAGGGTTAGATTTTGTCTATTCGGCTCGCCTCGTAACCCAAGACTTTCATTCATTGCATAACGTACTATTTGATTGTTTTTCCGCGAGTACAGTCATATTTGATCCTACATTAAAAGTTGTTGACTTAAGTTTTCCCAACATGTCATGTTCTAATTAAATTCGTTTGACAAATTAAACGATATTTAAAATGGCACTTCTTACTTGCGCGTAGTTGACCGGCCTAAAGCTGTTAGGATCATAGTTCTTAGACTGTTCAATTTTGGAATTGCGGTATCTTTAGTTGTTCTGCGAACAACTAAAAATGAAATCACAGCAGTCTGTTTGAGATTTAACAATTTAGTTTTAACCTATGTATTCAGCTTGACTATGATGAAAGGCAGGGGATTTTATTGAGACATTTTCGAGTCTATTAAAGCTATAGAACCAATACTTGGGTGTCTTTTTTAGAAGGGTATTAAAATGCTCCTGAGAAAGTCTCAAATCGAACTCATGGTCTCCCGATCGCAAGGTGGGCATCTTATCCATTACGCCACTGCAACTCAAAAACAACACACCTACATTTTCTTCCAAGGGAAAGAGGCGGGCTTATACGGGTCTTTAGACTGAAAGCGATTACCGATAGGTGGAAATTTGACATGCCGAATGATTCTGGGTCCCGGGAAATAGACTTTGGTATGATTTTGGATCCTGGTAATACTGAGCTCTCCAGGGCCATTTGATGCACTAAGCACTTCCCACTGTGGGGATTCAGAAAAAAATGCTTGCCTGTAGTGTGGTGAATTAGACCCCCAAAAATAAAGTTAGTAAAATTGCCCTGGGTCAGCCTGCTGCCCCCCCCCCCCCCCCCAGAATGCTTCTAGAACATTAGTAATCATAATGTGCAAATACTTCTGAATTTAATGAACTTCTTCATGAGGTGAAGTTCTTCTTAGAGGTAATTTCTCTGTTTGACATCTGTCCATCTGTCTAATATGACCGTAATTTATAGCTCTGCGAGTGACCGCAAGATAAACAAGTCACCCATGACTATGTAAAATCTGTATACAAGCTAAATAAATATTTTGAAATGGAAGTGGGTTTGGCATTTTTAGATCCAGCACCAATTATCGGTAGAAATGGGCTATTATATAAACATAACTGAAGCAATTATTAGCACAATTCTTTGTATAACATAAAGAAAGACAGAGTCTCCAGTTAATATAACCAAATAATGAATTATCAATGGAGTTCAATTATAAGTAATTTTACAGCTGTTATTTTGTATTTGTCCCTGTTTTCAGAAGCTAGTGAAGGGGCCCAGGCCCCTTTGGGAAAAGGCTATCACAATAAATATGGTAAATAGGAACAACAGGTGTTGAAGGTCAATGTTTAGGAAAGTATTCATGACTTCACAAGTGTATTTTTGCTGGGGAAGATGCCCTTATCCTAAAGGTTCTTTATAGGGTTAAAGTCCTGATTGTTTATTTGGTACAGCAAATAAACAGAGAAGGTGTTAGTGCTGATTTTTTGAATGACCATATAATAAAAGAAGATTAAAGGTAAAATAAACCAGGGGATTTAATCCTACCAGTCTTTGGGTCAAACTAGACTGCCATTAAATCAGCAGTAAGTACAACGCCTATCAATCACTTATACTAAACCTTAAATAACTGCCAAAGTAAATATTGACCAGTGGACAACTTAACACTTTTTAACACTGTGCCGTGCCTTTTATACTCTGTCAGTAATTGAAGGAACCGTTAACCACTAACATTGGTGGTGAAGATATGAAGTTATCAAGTAACAATCCAAACTGGTGTGACATTACCCGCACACTTGTTGCATACTTGTTCGGGCTGACACAAACAAACTGTTCAAACATTACATCACAAATGTTGGTCTTGTGTTCCAGGCAAGCTTGTCACCCTTGGTCATCAAACAAACTTATTGTAAAATATCACACACTGATTGTAAGACCGGAACTTTGTTTAATTTTTAATTCATTTTAAACAATTCCTATGCTTATTAAATAAACAATTTCTATATCCTATGAAATAAAATATGGTATTATATATGGCATTTCACAATGGTAGAAAGTCTTTCTAATGTCACTGCAGTGTAGTTTACAAAGGTGTTCTAAAATGGCAGGGACTTTCTCACAAAACTCAACAATAATGCCAGTAATTGTAGCTCAAGATGGCCTTGTGGTGTCTGCTGATGACAACTTCCGGACTGGAAGATGATAACAAACTAGTTTTATAAATCCTCTAAAAAGAAGCATTCAAGAGACCTTTCCCAAGTACTGGCTCTATCCTGGAAAAAGGATTAATGTGTCTCAAACTCTCAACAAGAACCTGGTTTACCACAAAATTCAGATTAACTAGGTTTACAAGAAATGTAACATGATACCAGCATTTCTGTTTTGTTGTGCATTTCAATGAAAAAGGCCAACCTTCAACTAACCACTGTCAATCAAATTTAAGAATAAATTATTTTATTTTATGGGAAACCAACATGAAATTATACAGCCATGCAGTGTCACAATTGGGGCAATGAACTGCCCAGATGTTGGAATAGCTAATTAAAATTATATCAGTCAACTTGAATTGTTGAAATCAGAGTACCTGTTCATTTGTCAAACCTTTAGCTGACCTTTTCTGAACTGACACATCTCATTCATTAATGACAACTAGATCAGTTGAATTTTGATAGTCCTCTGTAAACAAATCACACAAACTTACCACAAACAGTATAGGCAAAGAATGAGAGAGGTTTGTACAAAGTAATAAGCTGAATACATTGAAACAATGTGCTTTAATGCTAATTAGTTTTTATCATCCCACTGCATAGACAGTGTGAATGTCATTAAAATTGCATTAAGATATCTCTTGGCCACAACAAAAGGTCCAATTATCCTCTTGGGGCAAGCTGGCAGACCTGGTAAACAGATAACTAAAGCTGATTTTCAAAGCCATTTGGTTCAATGCAGAACAATTTACTGTCTGTTTCTCTTTAACAAGGTTGCTTACAGCATGAACTACAATTTCCTTGCCAACACCTTAATGCAAAAAACATCTTAAATGTTCACAGGTAACTACTGCACATAGCGCACTGTTGCAAACATGCTCAAACATGTGAATTAAGCCTGCTTGCTTCATTTTGCATAAGAAGATGATATAAATCACATCAGGTATATTTGGAGACCACTGGCTCATCTGGACCCCTGCTATGCACTGTTCCCTCCAGTGATATCTGGACACTGGTATCTTCAATGAAATCTAATCTTGCCATCCCCAATAGAAACCATTTTGGGTCTAATTAAGCACAACATGTCTGATGATTATTATGGAATACTGATGAACCACCATCAGCAATTGTTAGCATGACATTATCAGCTAAGTCTGTCTTGACATTTTTTTTGCCAAATTTCCGCACCAGTAGTTGGTTCACCTTCCAGTACTGTGGAAGGTTTATTGAACGTTTATACCATGACATTATCCGACAAGTCTGTATTGACATTGTGGCCACATATTCAGTACCAGTAGTAGATTCACCTCTGTGTACCGGGGAAGGTCGGTTGAACCTTTGGAATGTCAATAAAGGAAGCATAATAATTATGATGTGCAACAGAAATTCCTTACATGCTAATATAAACTTATAGCTTTCAGGTGCAATATTACAAGTTAAAATGGTTGTTGCTGTCTGTGACTGTTGTCTTAATACCCCAGTCATAGTGTCATGTTTTCGTCACCTCGTTTAACTATGTTGCACAACTTGGCAGGTACATAGCTACGTAGTGCTGGGCCATTAGTTAGCTCTTGCAACATAACAAGACAGCAGTTCATAAAATGAAATCAATCATCAATAATGTTTAATAGTTAGATATTATACATTTACTTTTAATGATATAATATTTGCAATAAATATATTCATGTTTTTTATAAAATATTAAAAACAAGCATTTTAAGTTTAACCTTCCGCCAATAACATATTTCGTGTCTGAATTCAGTTCTTTTATTTACAACCGAGACCTAAATGTTGATTGACACATTTCTATAGCTGTCAATGCTTCTGTATTTACAAAAACTCGGTTGTCAGCTTGTTAACTACAGGGTCTCCAATGTACCGCGGTCTTGGATTTGAATTTCATTCACAGATTGACTCGCAAGACACAAGAAACCAAGACCATGTAATTAGTCCACAATGCCAACTTATTGTTTTTCTTTAATTGATACTGTTCTTTGATCCTTGCAATTAACACTGCTATTGAGTGACACATCAATCAATGACTAAACAATTACTGGTACAGACAGATATTGTTTTAATAGGATCCACCAGATACAAGGACATACTTTATTCAAGTGTCAATTGGGGTAATCACAGGTGATTGATGTTATTGCAAATGTGACTTAGCAGACCCTAAAGCTTCCTTAAACTTTTTGAATGAAAAATTATTGTATTCCTCCAGAAATTTACTAGACCAATTTTGTTTTATAGTACATGGTAGTTCCATGGTGCATAATGAGTCAACGTATCAGATGGGCAATACTTGCTCGATACAAACCCATGTAATGATTTTGTGCATGATAATAAACTAGTGGGGACGGCTAACATGTATGTGCATGGTCCCCACCACGTCCTCAAGAGATTTCATGACATGACGAGGACTTACAAACCAAACACTGGCCTGTTCTGGTGCGATGGCTTTAATACTGACAATACACCAGCAGGTCAGGACATTCAAGAATTGATGTGCTGGGCTCTGTACATGGGTCCCTATTTGTATTGCTACAAATGTTGGTCCTTTCAAGATTTTAACTTAAACCTTTAGTCATGAATTTAAAATTTCATTCTGTGATTTACTGTTCAAAGGTAACCAAGTCGTTCATTAAACTTAAGACAAAGAATAAAATGATATTTATAATCATCAACGTCACCATGCTGATGATGACGAAAAGTTGTAAACAAACTAGTAAAGCAGACTTTTTTGTCTTTTAAACTTGGAATTATGTTAATTACTGCTGTAAGACAAACTAGCCGTCCCAGTTCATGTTATTTAGAAAACAACCAATTATACTGGAAATTGTTTCGCACATTTAAATTCCCACCTGAATCATCCTCTGTAAGCCTGTTTGGGCTGAATAACTTCCCTTTGAAGATAAATTTTTACTTTCCTTTAAAGATGACTTACCTCCCTTTGTAGATGACTCACCACTGTTTAACAAACTTGCCATTGAAGGACTGCAAACTTTCAGACACCTGGGACTGGTTGACTTTTTTGTGGGAAGAATTTCCTCCATTTGTGATTGCAAACATTTTGAAGATTCCATGCACCCACTGCATTGCTCACCACATTCCCATGCCAGGGTCGGATTTCAGTTTCAAGGTTTTGAGAAATGATTTTCGTGAATAAACTTAAAGCTGTTGGTTTGCGCCAATTTTACTATACGATTTTAATATTAGGTTGACAAACTTCAATTACTTTTAAAACAACAACTTAGATAACATCAAGATTTTTAAGAGTGCAAGATATAAATTCAGACAAGTTATTTTGAAACAAGAGGGCCATGATGGCCCAAAGCGCTCACCTGAGAGCTGGTACAGATGAAGACCATACTGTTGTGACAGGTTTGAAAATTAAAGTATCTGAACAATACGCAGAGGGGGATAGGATCAATTTTGATTCAAAACATCGGTTAGTGCAATGGGCTAACTACACTATGAGTTGGGTAGTGGTTTTTTTGCTAATGGTTCTCAAATCATTTTCTCTGTATTCTTACCTGACCCTTTTTCATTAAGTCATTGACAATTCTGAAAAATGCAGAAACAGTAGATTTTGGTGTCTTTTTCGCAAACGGTTTTGGAGAACTAGTTGCTACGTGATAATTGCGATGGCTGTGCTAAAAAGTAAAGTTCTGCTTTTTCTTTGATAATTTTCTGTCCAATTATGATAAATGATGTTAATGCAGGCTCTGAAGACATCAATGTTGCATGTACAAATAACTGCATGCAAGTCTTGCAACTGTTGGAAATCAAATTTTATCAATCAATTTTTATGGTCATGCACAAACTGTGTAAGTTTGGTCAACATTGAATCAAAAATTGTGTGTGCAAGCCAATCATTGATAACTTGTTGATATTTTTTTCCAAACACAAGGAGCAATAAATCTGGTGTTTCTGGCTCGATCATGCGTATATTCGACTTCACCTGTAGTCTTACGTTCATAGAAAAACTGTACGCGATTAGTGAAGATTAGATGAAAAATGAAGTCTCTATCCTGAATAATGTCCATTTTAGCATATTTTTTTCACAAACAAAGTGCAATAACTCTGGTGTTTCTGGTCCATCTTGCTTATATTCAACTTCAACTGTAATGTTATGGTCATAGACAAACTGTGCAAGATTGGTGAAGATTGGATGAAAAATGAAGTCTCTATTCTGAATAATGTCCATTTTTGCTTATTTTTTTCACAAAACAAAGGGCAATAACTCTGGTGTTTGAAAAACAATCTGGCCCATTTTGGGGGTCTGCTGAGATCTGATGGTCATACACAAACTGTGAAAGTTTGGTTACAATTGGATGGAATATAAAGTCTATACATTGGAAAAGGGCATTTTTGCACTTTTTTGGCATGAAAAAGGGGCAATTACTCTGGTGTTATTAAAGTGATCCGACTCAAAAACAATCCCATCCGAGATTTTATGGCCATACACAAACTGTGCAAGTTTGGTCAAGATTGAATAAAAAAATGTAGTCTTTATCGCGATAACGGTCCAAATTATTGACAGTATACGGACGCCGCCGGAGAGGTCCACTATACCAATAGCTCACCGAGCACTTCGTGCTCAGGTGAGCTAAAAAACAACACAACTTAATTTTTTTATACAAACTCAACACTTTCTATAAAGTGTTTCCTTGCATACAAAACTTAAACAATTTTTGATTCTGGAAATTATTTCACAAGACCTTAAAATGTATTGGTCATTTGATACCATTTTAATAATTCAGCTAATACAATATTAAATAAAGTTTTCACTGTGGCACAGTGTGTAATGGTATCTCATCATTAAATGACACAATGCATTCAGTCATAGAATTTAGCAAATGTTTCTAAGTGAACGTAATAGTGATATGTAACCCTGATACGGCTCTCTGTTCTTTCTACAATTCACAATCCATCAGCGTGAACAAACCATCAAGGATGTCAAACATTCATAAAATTACATTAAAAAATACTCGCTGTCATTAACACTCTATCAAAATATACTGTTGCGTCTATCTATAATATATATGAAATTTATTCAAATTTTTTGAATAAGTGAAATTCTTGGCATGGCATGTCTTACATGCTACTTCACATGTAGCCAATCTTCAATTTAGCAAATCTTCTTTTAAACTTAATAATGCATTTCATATGAATTTTTTTTTTCATGGAATACCTGGTCAATGACATGATAACTTATCTGTCAACTCTATAGCCTTCAAGTGCCTACCAAAATAAAAGGCTACACTATCTAATTGGATATTAGCATGTAAGAGTACCATATTTCCAGCGATAATTAATCTATTTCTAATGGTAATTAATTAATTTATGAATGGCCATGTATTTGTACATTATCACATTAAGGGAACCAACACTGTTGTGACACAATACAACCAATGACCTGCTTAAAGGTGTATCTTGTCCCCAGCAGAGGTTTGTATAGCCTGACTACACAGGTTTATGACAATAATACGAACCTTTCATGACCTCCATTGTAGTATGCACTAAGCAGGTGCAAATTATTACCTCTCAGGATAAGGTATAATGAACTAGTTGTTATTATCTACATTAATATCTGTGTTTGTAAAGTGTAAATAGTAAGGTAAATAATTTAGTACATTCCCAAATCTTTGCCTGGATTTCAATATGCTTTTGCTTAATTTTATAATGCTTTGGCTCGACTTTATAATGCTTTGGCTGGATTTTATATTGCTTTGGCTTGACTTTATAATCCTTTGGCTTGACTTTATAATCCTTTGGCTGGATTTTATATTGCTTTGGCTGGATTTTATATTGCTTTGGTCAGATTTTATGCATTGCTTTGGCTGGATTTTGTTTCTTTGGATACTGTATGCTTTGATTGGATTCTGTATTCTTTGATTGGATTCAGTATTCTTTGACTGGATTCAGTATTCTTCGACTGGACTTTGTATTCTTTTACTGGATTCTGTATTGCTTTGATAGATTCTACATTGCTTGGTTTGATTTTTATGTTGATTTGGATGGTTTCTGTATTCTTTGGCTGAATTCTATAAACTTGGACTTCATTCCATATTCTTCATCTAAAATCTATATTCACTGACTGGATTCTATATCGTCTGACTATAGTATGTTCTACATTTTATAAAAACAAACACAGACAGTTGATAATGTTTAAGTTTGGACAATTAACATAGTTACTGTTAAAGTTTTCAAAGCAAAATACTTTCAAGCATTTTTTTATTACATATCAAATACTGCTGTTTCAATAAACAAATATTGAAGTATATTTCTTTGAGGATAGAAGTAAACATCATGTTATAATGAGGCATTGGAAGACTATTTGTCCGGGTAAAATCAGGTTAATTACCACTATATTTCAGGCCACAAGCCGAAGATTAACTACCATAATGCATTAACAATGTTTAAGCCATTACTGGTAAACTCTTTATGTAAGGTTATAATCCACTGGTCTAATAGATTTCCATGCACTGTAATAAAACATCAATCAACTTCACAAACAATAAATGTTTTCCAGAAGAAAACAAATTCTCAGCACTCCCCTTATTATTTCTAGATATATGCTGTGTCACCCTAATTTCGTGGGTCTTATTTTCGATTGTGGCGCATGTGCGTTAATACATTCAGTTATCTCACCACTGAATTAGATAAAACACAATTTGCAATGTGCTCTTTGCAAACAAAGTAATGAAAAGACCGATTTTTGTTGCTATTTCATGTATTATGTTATGTTATTATACCTGAGCCTACTGATCTGTATCATCTGGAAGCTTCTCATAATTTCGTGGGTTCTGATTGGCTGACCTACTTTGGTTGGGAAAGAGTGTTTACAGCATCAATTGAGTTTCACTTTGTTTCTGCTGGAGCCTGTGCTGATCAAAGAATAAAAATCTTGGTGAAAACCAGTGTTTTGGAAAATTTTATCATTATAAATGCACAATCCGTATCATATTGTTTAAAACGAAACAATATATAGGCCTGACGAAATCTACACACTTGTCCAATTTTCGTTGTGCAGGTTTAACTTTAGGGTTCATGAGTCTATAAATATTTATATTGTTATTTTGTTCTTAAATATTAAATAAATGATAAAATTGCACGCAGCGATTCGTGGGTAGGAATGCTAACTTAAAGTTAAAAGTTTGAAAATGTCAGTCAAATTAAGGGAAGGGGAATTGTTTATGTATTTTTTTTACCGAAAATAGCAAAATTCCTGTGAGAAATAAACACAAGGGGGATAATCATACATGGGCAATTATCCTTGGAGAACTGTTCTAAATATACGATTTTTAAGAACGAAATTTCATGAATTTAATTCCAAAATAGTTGTAGGGTAGTGAATAATTTGTGTATTTAATGTCATTAATTGGTGATTTAAATGACCAAGTCACTGACTGGTTGACATTTAAAGGATTTCCTTTTCAGATACTGCAAAAATATACAATTCACTTAACTGTTATAGTAATTCAGATAATGTTTTCGGATGCATTATCAAAAATTCTACTAGTTTTAAACGGCCACGAAATTATGGTAACCCACGAAATTATGGTAATTAGGCATACATCTCTTGTGTAATTAGGGATACATCTCATGACTAGTTTTCATGATTTGAGCACATCTGAATGTTACTATTTGTGGCAAAGCTCATCTACTGCCATAATTCAACCATATGGCGCTGATAAAATGCTAAATTATCTCATACCACAAATAACAATGGTAATTGGTCAATAGTTAACTGCCACCCTTGTCTGAAAACCCCAAATTATAGCTTAGATGTTTACCCCTGATGCTGTGAAGCTACCAGCATACAAGTTCACTTTGTAAATGTGAAATTTCCAGTAATGTACTTGTACGGCCCGAAAAACTATTGTTGGTGCCATTGGTGGCTGGGATGCATAATTTCCGAAGGTTTTGTTGCTCTTACTAATGTCCGTATACCACTGTTGCTGTTTACATACTTTTCATAACTATGCAGTTCAAGCAAGTGTATTATAGTAATAAACAACATCTGCATGTTGCATCTCAGTCACAGCCTCCCATGATCAACTCCAGGATGACTTATTTACTTATTTCTTTTATAACAAAGAATATTATTTTTGGTATAAATGGCAAATGTTTAAGTTGGGATGTAATTCTTATAAACATATTTAAAACTGATAACGGTTTTGCAGCGTCACATCTTATAAACTGTTTAGGGATTTTAGTAATGCTATTCATAATTGGATTTGTGATTGCTGGCCTAGTTTTCCTAAAAAACATTTCATTGGATATTTCAGTTGGTGGAAAGTTACTAAAGCTGAAAACTGACACTCTGAATTTCCAACAGTCAGCCCTGAATTCTGTTTAAAAACTTCTTCTTACAAAGAAGTACAAGAAAAACAAACTGGCACAGCTGATAGCTTATGAAAGGAAAACTTTTATCCCATCATCATGCGTGCATTGACTAATAAACCCCATGGAATAAACATTGCTTTATTTCAACACTGTGGTGATAAGGCTATATATAACATGTATTTTTATTACTTATTAACAATTGACAGCAGTACAACAGTACTGAGTACATACTATGCATTTAATGAAGTAATAAAACATTTTTAATATGTGTGCCCAAAGAATTTGCATAATTTGACAAATGTACACATTGTTAATGATTTCATAATGACATTAATGTATAATGAATATTTATAGTATCCAATGTTCCTTTGATGACTTGCTACTGGTAAAATAGGTAGGAAATTAACAAACAAATCATGTTATGTGTTTTTCTATTTAATTCACATAATGGATCAAAGGAAAAAAATTCATTGTGTAAATGTGAAACATTTTCAAATCTAACGAATACATAAATTTGGAGGATAACGATGAAAATTATTGTATTGATTGCATCAATAAATATTCAGCTGTCGCTCCAAAAGTGTTTCATCTGCAAGGCATATTTTCACACAATTCAATATGAAAAGGTCAGTTGAGGTACATTTGATTAACAAACTGGCCTAATCATTAAGACCATTCCCAGTTTCACCTTAAAATAATGGTCACAGGTTTGATCCCCATCAGAAGCATATATATGTTTATGCTTTTCTTAATATAATAGTTGGATTGGTTTGTGCTGATGCTTTAGTTACAGAT
This sequence comes from Congeria kusceri, assembly GCA_027627225.1. NCBI lineage: Eukaryota > Metazoa > Mollusca > Bivalvia > Myida > Dreissenidae > Congeria > Congeria kusceri. Next base: position 40,110,876 of record CM051040.1, on the reverse strand, counting down.
AAGATATTTTTAAACTTTGTTTTTAAATATGAAAACCTGTGTACAAGTCCTTTTAATTTTCACAAAGCAGCTGCAGAGAATATGTTTGAAGTAATTTTAATGCCAATCTTTAATACCCATATCCACATACCCCGCATTAAACTTTACTACATAAGCTATGCCCCTCTCCTCTGCCCCCACCCTTCCCCCAACTCCCACACACACTCTTTGGTGCCAATTATCTATGAAATACATAATGCTGCAATATGTTCACATTTACTTCACCAACAACCACAACCCCTCTGTTTTAACAATTACCTATAAAAGGCATATTATTGTATTATGTTGTAATTTATGGTAACAGTGGCATATACAACACCACTACAACCACCCCTCTGTGGTGCCAATGATCTATCAAATGCAAAATGTTGCATTATGTTGACATCAATGGTGACTGTGATTTCTACTACAGAATCACCACCTGACCCCTCTGAGGTGCCAGTGATCAATCAAATGCAAAATGTTGCATTATGTTGACATCTATGGTGACTGTGATATCTACTACAGAATCATCACCTGACCCCTTTGTGGTGCCAATGATCTATCAAACGCAAAATGTTGCATTATGTTGACATCAATGGTGACATTGATATCTACTACAGGATCACCACCTGACCCTTCTGTGGTGCCAATGATCTATCAATGCAAAATGTTGCATTATGTTGACATCTATGGTGACTGTGATATCTACTACAGAATCACCACCTGACCCCTCTGTGGTGCCAATTATCTATCAAATGCAAAATGTTGCATTATGTTGACATCAATGGTGACTGTGATATCTACTACAGAATCAACACCTAACCCCTCTGTGGTGCCAATGATCAATCAAATGCAAAATGTTGCATTATGTTGACATCTATGGTGACTGTGATATCTACTACAGAATCACCACCTGACCCCTTTGTGGTGCCAATGATCTATCAAATGCAAAATGTTGCATTGTGTTGACATCAATGGTGACTGTGATATCTACTACAGAATCACCACCTGACCCCTTTGTGGTGCCAATGATCTATCAAATGCAAAATGTTGCATTATGTTGACATCTATGGTGACTGTGATATCTACTACAGAATCACCACCTGACCCCTTTGTGGTGCCAATTATCTATCAAATCCAAAATGTTGCATTATGTTGACATCAATGGTGACTGTGATATCTACTACAGAATCACCACCTGACCCCTCTGTGGTGCCAATTATCTATCAAATGCAAAATGTTGCATTATGTTGACATCTATGGTGACTGTGATATCTACTACAGAATCACCACCTGACCCCTTTGTGGTGCCAATTATCTATCAAATGCAAAATGTTGCATTGTGTTGACATCAATGGTGACTGTGATATCTACTACAGAATCACCACCTGACCCCTCTGTGGTGCCAATTATCTATCAAATGCAAAATGTTGCATTATGTTGACATCAATGGTGACTGTGATATCTACTACAGAATCACCACCTGACCCCTCTGTGGTGCCAATTATTTATCAAATGCAAAATGTTGCATTATGTTGACATTAATGGTGACTGTGATATCTACTACAGAATCACCACCTGACCCCTCTGTGGTGCCAATTATCTATCAAATGCAAAATGTTGCATTATGTTGACATCAATGGTGACATTGATATCTACTACAGAATCACCACCTGACCCCTCTGTGGTGCCAATTATCTATCAAATGCAAAATGTTGCATTATGTTGACATCAATGGTGACTGTGATATCTACTACAGCACCTACACCACCTCTCTGCGGTGCTAATTATCTATCAAAGAAGTAAAGATGTAGCATGTTGTTATTTTACTTACAAACATCTACTGTAGCACTGACACCAACCCTCCTTTCGGCATTCATCTTTGTAAGGTGTAATCCTACAATATGTTGTCATTTACTTAACAAACATCTACAATAGCACCACCACCACCAAACCACTGTTTTGCCGATGATATTTCAAAAGCATAATGCTGTTACATGTATTACGTTGCCATTTATGGTGACTGAACTTATCTATCAAAGCCGTAATGCTGCAATATGTTGTCATTCACTTCACAATCATCTACTATAGCATCGTTCACCACACCCCTCTGTGGTGCCAATGATCTATCAAAGGCATAGTATGTATTATGTTGTCATTCATGGTAACTGTGGTGTATTCAACACCACTACAACCACCCCTCTATGGTGCAAATGATCTATCAAATGCAATCACGGTTTTGCCAGTAATATTTCAAAGGCATTACAAGTGCTTAATTATGTAGGCATTTATGGTGACTGAACTTACCTACCAAAGGCATAATGCTGCAATATGTCGTCATTCACTTCACAAACATCTACTATAGCATCATTCCCCACACCCCTCTGTGGTGCTAATGCAGGTGTGTGGAAATCCTATGCCCAACTTGTCCGACGCGGGTAATTTTCCTGTCGGACAAATGGATTGTTCCTGTCATAGACAAGTACATTTTCAGGGTGTAAAAATTATGTTTAAGTTGGAAGTTAATTATGATATTATTATATCCTTATACATTTAAATGACAAATTGTGTTTTATTAATAATTTAATGAAAACATATCAGGAAGGCCTGGAATAGAAACTCTATTTTTTTTTACCTGTGACAATTGTTTGCGGACAAGTAGATTTTTGCAATGAACTTGTCCATGGACAAGTTAACAATTTTGATATTTCCACACCCCTGGCTAATGATCTACCAAAGGCATAATATTGTATTATGTTGTAATTTATGGTGACTGTGATATCTACAACACCACTACCCCTCTGTGGTGCCAATGATCTACCAAAGGCATAATGCTGAAATATGTTGTCATTTACTGAAAATAAACATCTACTATGGCATCGTTCCCCGCCCACTGTAATGCGATTAGGATCTTATCAAAAGCTTTGTCTTTATGCTGTATTGCGTTTTGTAATTTTCTTAAAACAAATCTACTTAAGTATTCATCCTCATCCTTAAGTCAGGATTTAGAGCAATGTATAATAGCATGTTGTCATCTACCATAGCATCGTCCCCGCCCCCGTAATGCCAATAATCTTTCAAAAGCTTTTATGCTGTATTACATGAAGTAATTTACTTAAACACACCATCTACTGTAGCAATTTCATCCCCACCCCCCAGTTCAGGATTTAGTGCAATGTATTAGCTTAACCACATGAAAAACATCCACTAAGCCTTACATGCTGATCTGCATTGGTAGTGCTCACCATTAAGCCTCCATATTAAACCACATAGGGCACATTATTGCAACTTTATGTGTCATTACATTGCACTTCAAATTTACATTGCATTAATTTAAAGCGTGACCCTTTTCCCCATATACCTTGCGGACACATATTCTTAATTAAATTTCAAAAATACTTCATTTGCTGAAAACATTGTACTCCAAGAAATGTTTTCTCCTATTTTCTCTTATCTTAAAAAATATACTTGAATAAATGAAATATGACTGCTTCATCTTTCAGGCAAAAATGAATGAGGAGTAAAAACCACGTCATTATTAAAATTACAACACAGTTATTTTTCGATAAAGTAATAAATAAAATTTACTATCATAATGGAAATCAAGTACTGTTATATCTCTTGATTAGATACATATACGTCACACATTTAATAAATAAGTGGTAGAAAAAATGTTACATTATTATTTATCGCAATTCATTAGAGTTGTTATTAAAGCCATTAAATGTGCTGAACTGATTTTATAATGGTAATAATATACATTACAATTTGGTGCGATAGAGCATGAACACTTTTATAAAATTCTTTTTAAATACGGAAAAGTGTTGTCTTTTTGTGATAAGACTTGTATGGTATACAAATACAACGAGGTCAAAAGGGTGATAACCAACACCATCTAAACACAATAAGTGCTATTCAAATTGAACAGCTTTAATAATTTATATAAATATGATTTTTTTTAAGAAATTAATGATGGAAGGCACCAAAACCACAACTCGTACAGAGCGTATACTCATATTGTGAATTGATAATAGGCGCGGACACAGGATTTAGAGTTAGAGGGGCTGTAACTGCCAACAAAATGGTCTCCGTGAGATGTTAGGATATTTATCAGAACGTCAATGATGCAATATCGTCAAATTGTAACCATCAAATTGAAATACCACATAACGGGTTTGATAATTGCAATAAATCCATTGAAGAACGCGTCATTAGCAACTAAATGCATATGTTTTAAGTTATTGTGAGGCATGAAAATCGAATGTTGGACAATTTTAGAGGAGGCGTACGCCACTTTCGCCCCCATTTATATCCGCCTGTAGGTGCATGGCATGCCCTAGCTGACCAGACGAGTGTTTATGAGCTGGGTTTTTGTCAAGATCAAAAACTTGTTTCCAATGAAAAGTAAATATTCAGGACTGAAATGTAATGTTGCATATGAAATTTGGGAGTTATATATAAACGTATCCTAAATATGTATTCCACTTAAACACAGTTGTTCACCTCCATATTCTGACCAATTGACTTGTTAGTGTTTTACTTGATAATGAACGCCAACTTCTCAGGAAAATACTTAACATTGTTCGGTTACTTAAGGTCATGATATGAATGTTAAGTTAATAAAACTATATTTCCAAAAATCAATAATATTCACTCCATTCATAAATATGTAGTACTTATATCAAGCCTAGTTTTCATTGGTAATAATTCTGGGCCATTAAAAGGAATTAAACTATCATAAAATTTATAAATAGGCAAAATTACAAGACATTTTGTTTTTAGCTTTCAGTCTCAAATACTCTCATCTGATATTTCCAGCAATTAAATTACTTTATGGAGTATTTTCAAGTGTATTTCTTAAATAAATATACTGATAAGCCTAATTACTACAACTGCTGCAAGAGTAATTTCAAATGGATTTCTAATAACAAAGCAGATAAGCCAATAAGCCATTATCTTTTGCAAGTTTTGCATAGGCTTTTTTGTGCACTTTTTTCTAAATCCGCCTCCTGTTGCCAATTTGTTCCAGGGTGCAAGTCAATAAAGCACATTTCTGCTATAATTTGGGACTCAGCATCTTGTATCAGTTGACAATGGTTTCCACAGCTGATGGCAATTAAGATATATTACTCAAGCCACTCTTAATTAGAAGTAAAACCACCTCGTTATGACTGTCATTAAACGGCTCAGACACACTTACATGCAAGTGCGTTTTTGCTAATTGCTCTATCAGGTTAAATTGCAGGCCGTTTTCTACTGCTCTCACTGGTCTGATAGTTGAACCCGTTCCCAGCAGACTAAGTCCTGAATGACAACAACATATTTAGTGATTGGAGAAGGGTACTTAATACTTGCATGCAACCTGTCCAAAGAAGGAAACAAATTGCTGTGACTCAATGTTACATATTAAGTAGGGATCTTACATCTTGTGGTGCCATTGACAAGATTTTGGTGACATTTGGAGGAAACAAGACTTTATACCTTGACATACAGTATCAGGAAAATACAATGGTTAGAATTTTGTTTCTGCTGTATGTGTTTCAGAGTATACACACATTTAGTATATGATGATACTTGTTGTGGGACTGACACAATTCCAGCGACTTTCATGGCTTGATCCCTTGACAAACAGAATTAGGAATCTAAGCTATCTACTTGACAGTGCCATGATGCAAGGCACGCGCTCCCATTTCAGCATTACTGCCAAAAAAGCCACAAGCTACACATTCTAAAATTTGGCTAAAGAAAATTGCGTTTGTCTGCAACGTTTTCTTTCATAGTTTCAAATTAGTTAGAATTTGAATGTTTTCAACAATGAAAGACAAATTTGGCAATATAAAATGTTCAGCCAGTCAGTCATGCTACCTTGTGGTTAAACGCTTGCACTCAAAACCACAAAATAACATATTTTTGTGTTTGTTTTTTTTGGTTATATATTACCATTAGCATGCATTCATGAAGGAAATTTATTTATTTACTTAAAGGTAAATAAAATCAGCATGACAAGAAATCAAATTAAAAGATTTCCATTTGATAATTTTGATTTTCTCAAGATTAACTCAGCTTGCAAATTAATTTTATTAAACAGGTTGAAAGATTTTATTTCACGATATGCACTCTAGATGCATTTGCCATGTCTGAGAAAGCTTGCATGTGGGAAAGGCAGTTCTCCATTCCACTCAGGGGCGTAGCTTGGGTTCAAAAAATGTACATGCACAATAGGCGGAATCTACAAAATGACGCTGAAACCGATAATTTGGGCCAGGAGTGTTTATACTCCTATGTGGCTTCAAACAACTAACTTCAGCTAAACTCCCATCCCCCATCTTGTTTTTATTGCATATTTGGCATATTTAATTTTTTAATCTCTGGAAAAAAATGTATAGGCACGTGCCTGTAATGCCTTAAGGAAGCTGCGCCCCTGTCACTATCTTCGTTAAATCATTGCTGGTATTATTGCAGCGCAACTAACCCAGAATTTTTATTATGCTATCTCTGCAGAAAATGCAAGTGCACAATCGTCAAATGGAATAGACAAAGCAATGCCTCAAACTCTGATTTATTCAAGGCGTTTACATTTTGTCTAATGAGTTTCACAGCGAAAGTGTCTGGAAATTTTGTGGTAAGTACGTCATGAATGTACATGTACAAGAACTGAAAGGGGTGTTTAACTCAACAAGTTATGGAGTAATCAGATATTTCAAAAAGAATTTCATTTCAAACATAATTGTTTTATTTGTTTATTTTTATATCCAAATATTGAATTATATTATTATATATATGCTGTACGTTTAGCAGAAGTAGCAGAAAACGAAGGAGTATAAACATTAAACTATTCTAACATTATTCACAAATAAAAAAAACATTGCTTTCCACAATGCTGATTGGCCAATATTTAAGCTTAATCTGAAGATTATCTATTCAAACCTAATATAGCAACTTATGGGGGTGTTTTCGCACATAACAAATGACCTGAACAAGAGCTGATGATGATTTTAATACAAATTCAAGTTGTCCACTCCACACTCTGGCGTCTTCTTATGTAAGCCTTGTAGATCTTGTTTGCAAGATATTCCATGATAGGGTCATACTTTGGGAGACATAAAACATTATCTTCTACAAACAAACCCACTATAAAAACACCAACAACATGTCTGTATACTGTACTAATTAGCAACATCAACAGGCTACCTTACAATAAAAACATAGTGATAATCATGCACTATACTTGTAGCTTAGGTAGCAAAATAACTAGGTGAAGTAACTAGGTGTGCTCAGAATACTGGTACTTTAAGAGAATAACAGATAAGAATTGTGCCAGAATAGAGAATTACCAAATCATGTTTTAAATAATTGAGTACTAAGTGATTTAATTCAGTAATTGAAATTATGTTATGCCACCAAGATCAACTGATTGTTGGAAAACCCAAAATGAGTAAAACTGTAACACAAAAATTTCGTGAATATGCCTACCATTTTACAAACACGCAATGATGCGATCAAAATACTACAGGTCATGTGTCATATTTTAGCTTGCATTGAACACTCATATTTTCACCATATATGATTATCAGTTATACACTGACCAATCTTTAAGCAATTTGCTTGGCGTAATTGAGTATTTAGTATATGAATTGAGTTTTGTCACTCATTAAACTTCAAATTACTGTGAAATCATTTATTTTCGATGGCACAATATTTCGTGGATTTCCCGAAAATGACAATGTCGTCAGCACTTAAATTCGTGGAATTGCAATTTTTGGAGAACCTAAAAATATTGCCTAAAATATCAAGAAATGCTCACTTTATTTTAACTTATCATGACCTATCCCACTGTGAAGTCTATGCCACCTATTACGTAATCAGGATTAACAAGACCCTCCCGCATATAATTGGGAACACATTCACAGATGACATCATTACCCCATAAACGTTCTAGTCCATCAGTGAGCCCAGATTACCTAATTATGGTAAACAAGAGGTGTAATTAGAGTTGTAATAGCTGTTGTGCTAACAATTAAGCATGTCAATTAAAATCTTGGTTATATTGGCAATAAGTGAAGTGCGAACATGCGGTTCAAATCGCACACTCCTACTTTACTTAAATTCGAGGTTTTTGCAGTAAGCAGTCATACGTTTCCATAATACTAGTACTATGCGCATAAATAAATCAACGTTAACTTAGTCAACAGGAGACAAAAAAATGTGTCTTACAAAGTGGTTGAAAACTGGGTCTTACAGTTATTATGCGCTACAAAACTTTTATACAAAAGTAAAGATGTTCTCTGCGTTAAAAAGTTCACTAAGCCCACGCTTTCAATGCGGATGATGTGACGTTGTCAGCATATTTTTTGCGCGCTTTTATAGCAGAACAAATGTGCATTGTAATTTTAAGCGAGCATGTGGAGGTGTTGAAGGATTACAAAACGCGCTTATGACGTCAAAACATATTTAGTGATTAAGCGTTCTTTTGAAAATTTATTACTGTGACAACATTATGCAGCGTTTTATAAAAGAAAGTGTATGCAATTATCGTGGATTACTTTATTAACCAAATTTTTCGAAGAAAAATTCAGATTTTTAGATTGGTGTATGTCGGGCTGGCATTTTTGCGGACGGGTGGGCGTAGCACTTTTCGTTTCCGCTCTCTAACTCGAGAACGGATAGAGATATTTTAATGAAACTTCACACATAGATACCTTCTATCAAGACCTAGCTTGGAAATGCATATGGGGTGGGTGGGGTCAAGGTCACTGTTACTAAAAATAGAAAAACGGTTTCCGCTCAATAACTGGAGAACGCACTAAGATATTTTAATGAAACTTAATACATAGATACCTTATACAGAGACCTTGCATTGGATTGCATATGGGATGGGTGAGGTCAAGGTGTTTGAGGTAAGATTACTAATTTACTGCAAAAAAGCAAAGGAAATCATCGGAAATAACACAAACAACAGTAAATGACACATGACAGTGAAAAATCACTGCTGTTGCTAGAAGAACACAAAAAGAATAACATTCGGGTGCCCATACACATAAATCAGGTAAAAAATACATTTGTGGCAGTAGGTGAACAATAACTACCCCTGCATTAACACCAACTAAGGTCCAGATTGTACAAAACCTGTGACAGAAACAATTATTATCTGAGTGACCACCTGTAGGCATGGAGGTGGTCCCAGCTAATTAATTTTGTTGTTGTAACATTATTGGTGTTATAAGTAGCCAATTTGTTTATGCTAGCCGTCACATTCAGCATGGACTTTGCACCATGTTAAACTAAGAGTTGATTTTGCAGTCGCTGAAATGGTATAAATAATGTAAGCAGTGTTATAAGTAGCCAATTTGTTGATGCTGTCAATTTCAGCATAGACATTGCATCACATTAAAGAGTAGATTCTGGGGTCATTGAAATAGTTGTGACATGTGGCATTATAAGTAGTCAATATGTACATGTTTTCACATTTTGCATTGCATTAAATTAGGAGTAGATTTTGCATTCCTTGAAAAGGTTGTGACATAAGCAGCATTATATGTAGCTAATTTGTTTATCGTGTCAAATTGGGCATTGACTCACATTAAATTAACAATAGATTTTGCAGTCATTGAAAGGAGTGAGGGTACACTGAATTTGTATGTGGTTAGAGTTACAATTTGAAGCATGAAATCACTTAAGAATTAACCTACTTATTCAGTGAAGCTGGGATATCAGAATTTTATTTGGGACTCAACTGAGGCCTTTTGTACTGATATAAATGTCAGATTAATGAAGTAGTTGCCAATTACAATTGTAATGGTTTCACTGCCCTAAAAGTAAAGGTGACTATTTTTCAGTGTAGCTGTCTAAGATCACTTTTGACCCAGATTTTCTTGCGATAATTATGAATGCCAATAGAATTGGGCAAATTTTATAATTCTAGGGAATGCAAACTTCAAACAATGGTTTAACATATACCAATAACTGTTGCATACTTATGGGGATTAAAAATTGACATAATTGTTTACATAAGCGGTTAAAATGAAGTTATAAACATATCTTCAACATATACTCTAGGTTTGAGCGTAAGTATGAACGTATTTTCTTATTGTATGTCATGAATAGAATATTATATTAATTCCCAGAATTAATCCACTGTTTTGTTTAGCCTAGCGGCCCGCTCTGTTAATAACAATCGATTCTAGATAGCGAGTTCAACACACGATCATTCTAAAAATAGCGCGCGTTGAGCTGCTGGTGTATAGCTGTTATAATATACATGCATCAATTAGCGTAAAGACAAACATAAGAGCGAATATTTCAATAAATGGGGAATTTATGTTTATAATCATACTGTGCATGTTAATTTGAAATTGAATTGCGTTGTGTTCTATAAAGAAACAATAATAATTGTACATGTCTATCAACTTCTCGAGTAGATGTTAATCAATCTATAAAAATATACATTTCAATAAATAACATGTTGTGAAATAAGTCTCGCCCGGAATACGTCGAAATGATATTCATGCTACTTTTACTTCATTTGTGTAGCATTAATACATCATTTGCAATGCCATTTATACACAGAAACCCTTGATACATCATATTCCTACCGAATAGTATTTTAAATCGCCATAGTCTACTGTAATATTTGTGTTAAAAAAAATGGAAGTCATCATTATTTCAAATAGGCTGAATGTTTTCTGAAGATTGCTTTTCCTGAGGACAAACAGTATAAATGATTAACTGACTTCGAAATGTGTATGTATTATGCATAGATAAATTCCAAGATGAAGGTAGGGCATATTACTTAAGAATAACTATACGCGTCGGACACTAAATACTTTTCAATCATTCCCGCAATTATTTTCGTACATTGTTAATGTGTTATATTCGGCTGACAAATTTATATAATAATGATGTAAATGTAAATTATTTAGGTTATTCCTGTATCACTGGTGAAAACATGGGGCGGTATGATCGGTTTATTCACGGTACAAATATTACTAATTATTGAATGAATCACAAATTAATTTGGGGATCCGAGTTTTCGTATGGTGTCTGAAATAGCTGGAGTCCGAGAAGTCTTCTTATATAGGTTGGGACCGAAAAATCTGGGGTCCGAGAAGCCATGTAACCGATCATATTGGCCCTCTTGTATTATGTTTAGGGTAAAAATCATATCTCAGTATTAATGTCAACGCCGATTGTCTTTGTTCAAGACATTTCTTGTTCAGACTCACTGGTGGTGAAGAGTAAATTACAAGATTCCATCAATATATGGAGTTATAAAATAAATTCATCTTGACACATTTCACATGGCATTTTCAGATAGATGTTAAGTACATGTTAGTATCAGATAGAGTACTGACCATGTGGTAAAAAGCACAAATTATGGGTCAATTTGGGAAAAACACAATGTAGCGAACAAAATTATATCACATACATCTAGAAATTTACTGTTTTTCGTTCCACTTTGTTCAACATTCCACCCATGCAGACATTATCAGTCACCTGCATGACATTAACACCAGTATAAAACATGCAGACATTATCAGTCACCTGCATGACATTAACACCAGTATAAAACATGCAGACATTATCAGTCACCTGCATGACATTAACACCAGTATAAAACATGCAGACATTATCAGTCACCTGCATGACATTAACACCAGTATAAAACATGCAGACATTATCAGTCACCTGCATGACATTAACACCAGTATAAAACATGCAGACATTATCAGTCACCTGCATGACATTAACACCAGTATAAAACATGCAGACATTATCAGTCACCTGCATGACATTAGCACCAGTATACAAATAGTTTATGAAGCAATATGAATCATAAAACTCTTCCATTTTGCGCCTAAAAATTTGTAAAGCGTACAGTTTAAAGTATTATACACATTAAAATGATACACTAGTACACCATGAAACTTATACCATCTAGATACAAAACAAGTTTTTACTTAACACCAAAGCTGACAAGTGACATCAAGCATGAAAACAAAAAAAACCTGGGTAAAAGTTGCATGTAAAGACGGTTTCGTGAGCAAACATTTTTTTCTGTGGGTTATTGCAGAAGTGAAACATTTCATACATTCTTTTCGTGTGTTCAGTCTGAAACAGAATACCACCTATGTAGAAGCAAAGGGGGTTCAGTTTCTTTTATGAGCTACCAGATTTTACTGTCGACTTCATTCTTCATTCATTCGCCAAATGATTTTCATTAAGCAGTTTTATTTCTAAACTCATGTTATCTCATACCCGAATCTCGAAATGTCTGAACAAGCAGTGGTAAGAGACCATTATGTTGGGAAATGTTCACAAATAGGGAGGCCCTCATTATGTGACCAAATAACATGTGACACTGATCAATTATGCTTGTTATTTTGTTTGTATTCCGGTCAGCTAACATTCCTATCGGGTGCTAATTAAGCAACTGGTTGATTTAACTTTTAAATAACTGCCAGTTAGACTTTGCATGAGAAAAGCTTCTTTAGAGACACACTGCCCTGAACGAAAACTATAAGCCCTTATCTCAAAGACCTTTTGACTCATGTTTTCATTACAGTTATATCTTGATCATCCTACACCGGACAATCTCATTAAAATCAAATCCTAACATTGTTAGGATCTGAAGACATGTATAACAGGTCACGTTCAAATGACCTTCCTAACAATAAAACATCAGCCCTGCTGCACCCAATTAAATTGCCTTTTGCAAAGCAATGTTTGGCCAAGGTTTTTGAAAAGTGATGCATTTCCAGCTGATCCTCGGGAATAAATCATTTACAGCTAATTTTCACGCGGAAAACAATGGATATAGTGGTACCTTAGGCGAGTAAACATCCAAAGTTCACATTAATTTCGTGCATAGTATTTGTGGTTTATAAATGACGTTATACCACACGATTTTCAAGTTTGATTGGCTCCTAAAAAGGATAATTTAGTAGCGTCAGACTGGAGATGATTTTAATGAGATTGCCGCACCGGATCATCCAACTTTTCAGAATTAATCAATGTGATTCTTATAACATCAAACCTTTTTATTTAAGCTCTATTGTGTTAAAGACATAAAGATTATTGTCTATCTTTGGAGTCTGTTTCCTGGGTAGAACCAGTACTTGTTGTCTTCTTGATAGAGATCATTCCAACGCTCTCCTAGCAGAGATGAAACTCAAAATCTCCTTATTGGGTGGACACCATATCCATTACACCACTGCTACTCTAACAGAAACATTTACTGTAGACACTGAATGCCTAAATTCTTTGTAAGAACAATTGAATTTTTTTAGGTGTAAACCACTTAAATATTATAGCTTTCCTGGGTAGAACTAGTACTTTGTGGGTTTTTTTATAGAGATCATCAGCACGCACCCCGAGCAGGGATCAAACTCACAATCTCCTGATTGCAAGGCCGACACCATATCCAGAAACATACTATAGAAGCTGAAAGCCACTCTTGTAAGAACAACTGTACAGGGGCGTAGCTTCCTTTAGGCACTATAGGCACGTGCTTATACATTTTTTTAGAGATGAAATATTTAAATATGCCAAAAATGCAATAAAAACAAGTGATGGGGTGAGGGGATCTTCTTGGCTGTGTTGATTCTTCATTGTTTAAGAGTCGATTACGTCAATATGAAAAAAAAATCATGAAACACACGCTTATTTTATAATTATTTTGTAGAAAATGGGTTTAGCTGAAATTAGTTGTTTGTAGCCACATACGAGTGTAATTCTTCTTGCCCAAATTATCGCTTACAGCGTCATTTTGTAGATTCCGCCTATTGTGCCTATACACTTTTTGAACCCAAGCTATGCCCCTGCTGTAGATCTAGTAGCTGTACAATTTAACTAAAACAGCATACCTGCTTTATTACTTGAGACCCCATATGTAGTTATCAAAAATCATTCAATATTTCCTGCAACTTCAGATTACCTCTAGGTTTAAAGAAATGTATATAAATGTATTATCTATGTTTAAATGTATTTATAAAACATTTCTGTAAATTAAGTCCAAAGTTGAATATTGAAATCCAAATAGTTTTTTTCAGAGCTGTTTACTGAACTGCGAGAGTAGGACGAACTAATAAATCTCTCAGTCTGAAACAAAATATTTAAATCAAAAGCTCAAATTGATATCAAGGTGTACATAATAGGTAAATCTCTGTAACTTAATACTGATGTATTCCGGTAGTCATTTAAATTCACAACCAGACCACAAAGCATGATCAATTATCAAATACCTAACAGTCTATAAAGCAATGTCAGCTGCTGGCTGCCTTTTTAGTGGATGCCGGTGATTTTCGTGATTTCTAAAACTCTTTTAATAGCGATTTAAACATATAAACTAAACAATAAGACTAGATATTGGCATCAGTATGAATATATAATACTATTTTCTTGTTTATTTTTGTACCAGCTTTAATGTAACATTGCATTTTGCAGGCATTTTTGGAAAGCATATTTCGCATCTGCTGAGTTTGGGAAATTGAGTCAGAATTGTTTCGGAGTAGACTGATGTACTTGCAACAAAATCACTACAGCATCAACTGTCCTAGTGAACACACTGCATTAAGCAGCATAATTTCATGATGTACATCAGTGTCTAGTGGCAACGCACTAGCTTCACAACCCATGGGTCGCAGGTTCGAGCCCCCGCTACACCCTAACCTACTAACACGTCTTTCGCATGCCACGTTAAACCGAGCCGAGGTGCAGTGTACTAGATGCTTCTACTAGATGCTTCACACCAGGCACTAAAAGACCCGGGGGTCGCCTCTGGAACGGGGCTTCCCCTGTATCTTGCACTATCCCCCTTAACCTAACTAACAAGTCTTCTGGGGGCGATGAAAATCTTACTTCGCAACAGTGAGTAAAATATTTGTAACTCTTGAGTTGTAGACTTGTAGCTAAGGCCTGAAGTACTAAGACGGGCCACGTCCCAAAATGTACGTACAATTATCTTAAGTCTGTTAAACGCAGCATTATAAATCACTAAATACCTTATTAATTTATTTATAGTTCAATAATCACGATCATTAACAAGTCATGAAATGTCATAATCTTGTACCAACAAAAAATGGATTAGATCACATGACTGAAAGTAACTAGTTAAACCATTACAAGTGTGGTCTTAGAGATGGAGAACCATTCACACATACAATAAATAAGTTGCGGGAGGTATTTTGTAACTGACTGTACATGTGGTGTTATGCAATGTTCAAG